>NMRA01000547.1:73560-144708 GCA_002633005.1 Phoronis australis
TTTACGATATTCCTCCGTTGCCAATGTTCCCCAAAACTGCGATGTCAAGTCTATTCCGATATTTCCCGCTCGATGCTCCCTAAGCCCATGCCCGTAGCTAGCTGTGTGCATCTCCTACCCACTATCGCCAATTTTCAGTCAGTCTACGTCGTAGATATTTCAGACTCGAATGGTAAGGAACTGGCCAATGTATAAACAAAATTATTCTGGATGGCAAAAAGGGGATGTGGAAACGATATTTCACAGTCACGCTTATACGTGGGGGCTGACGCAAGAAAAAAATAAAGAACAGCCAGCGACAATAGTTAAATCTGGTAACGCCAGTTTGACTGAGATGCAATAAGCAAAAAACAAAATTTGACTAGCTGCTTTTTATTACTTCAAGATCATACACAAACAAACATTATTGCCAACCTTTGAATTCAGAAATCGATAGGCAGCAACGAAATCGGTAACCCAGTAAGGCACTTGTACTGTCCCTTCGGTCACCACACGTCCTCTACAACCCGGCAGTTACATTCATCAAAATGAGAATTTGAAATCTTTCCGTGAGTTGTGAGATTTCTTCAAAATACGAGAGCTTCCCATCTTAAGAGAATTTGGAGGGTTGGCAAAACCATTGTCACATTTGTCTGGCCTGATTTTTTCGAATATATATTTTATCTAGTGCACTGCAGACCGAAACTTAGTGCGGCAGACAAAGTCGCTGAAAGCGGAGGTTTTGACGCCGGCGGCGTTCTTAAGCTTTGTAAACATGGGAAGAAAATAAAGTGACAAAAACGTTCAAGTATTATATTTTGAAGTGAGTCCATGGCCCAAGACAATAACTCCTTACTTGTATTGTAATTCACGTTGCTAGACCACCGTCTTGAAGGCCCGGCGTTGTTACGCTCATTGTGATCATCGATCTTTTTGTAAAAGTCGGGGAATCACCGTTTCCTTAGCACTGGGCGCTAAATCTTCATTCTTTAAAAGTCCGGGATGGGCGCTTAACCGAGAGGTGGGCCCTTAACTGGAAATCTTCAAAAATCGTAGGGGGCGCTTAACTGAGCAGTGGGCGGTTAAATCGAGAATCCACCTAAAGTAGGGGGTGGGCGGTTAACTGAGCATGGGCGTTAACCCGAACGATTACAGTAGTACTTCATCAGCATATTCACAATGTAACAAAACATAGCATCCTCAACATAAGTACCCTACCAGCCCAATACGTGTTGTGACACTTTTTCTCAGCAGAAAACTAAATCTTTATTAACAAAATCTGCAGCTAATTCATATTTATGTATATCATAGTCCAAAGCAGAGTCTTCATCTTCTTCTTCTTGCCAATAACTTATTATGTATTTTTGCTCTTCCAGGTACTGACGAGCTAAGCCAGGTTTATCAGAAACTAGCGACAGCTTTCTTTTTTTTGTTGGTGGCATCCTGAAAGGCAATTGTACTCCACTAGCTGTGTATCAAAATGAACTAAAAATTTAGATGACAGTAATGCACTTGATTTCCGCACTGAAAACACTTTGATGAAATGTTGTTTTGCAAAAATGACATCTGCTATCAGTTATCAAAGAAGTTTTTTTCCATCTAAGTTTCTTGAGGTGAGATTGTAAAGAAACCACATTTACCATAAAAATATGTTGAAAACAAAAAACAAAATTTCATATTGAAATTTATCAAGCAAGTTTGAAATAACAAGAACAATGAAAATGCATTGATGAAATCGTTTGTTCTGTCAATATGAATATAAAGAATTTCAAAAATGTTGACAAAAGGCTAGCTCATCCAGTAATGTGCACTGTTTGCATTCGTCAGTCAGCTGTTCTTTGTTTGGCAGCCGCTGTTCATTTATTTAACAAATAAACCAATCAGATTGTCAGAACCATGTCATGTGACCTGGGTTCCTGCGACAAAAATCAACAAGAATCATTGTATTTAGACCACAAATAACAATTAATATCCCCAAATGTAAATCTAAATTGTACTTAGCAACTTTCAAAATGCAAAACAATTGCAGAAAATGAACTGGTCATGAGAAAAACGATGTGTTTCATGACCAAGCAAATTTCCGTTCATCCAACATGGCCGTAACACTACAAATCTGGGTACCATAGTTGGGGATTGAAAAAACTATGAGGGCATCGATAGATCTTCACAAAAATTGGCATGTAGATTCATATAGCCAAGGGTTAAATTTATGGCATGTGATATATTCATACAAGAACGTAACTTACCTGAAGAAATGCGATGACTTGAAGATAAACAACAACTTTCCTACATGAACAGCATGGGAATGAAAACGTGAAAACAACTCAATTCATGACGTATGCATTCAGGAATGTGTGTTCTACGTCATCCAAACCTTCGGTGCTTTGTTCCTACAGTTTTTATGGAGAGCAAGTGGATTTTCGAGGGGTAGGTTCAAACAATGGTTAAAAAGCGGTGACCGCCATTATCGGAGAACCAATCAGCGATTAGATAAGATTATGTCACGTCCCTAAAACTATGGAATGTACGGCCACACGAGCAGCTGAACTTAGCGATGTTGCTTGATAACTCGAAGGCTATAATAAACACAAATATATTAGTTCCAAGATACACACTTTTCAGCTTGGTGGCTGTGGTGCAGGGCTATCTCAGATTTTGACTACAGAGTTTCCTACGTCTGCCTGCCTTTTGTCTCCGCACCTGCTGGATCTCAGCACTCTAGCGGTAGTACCCGGAAATTGTTGTTTTCAAGGACATTTTTATTTTGTTTTTTTATTTATTTCAACCTAATGGACATTATTTTGTTTCGTATCAGAGGTACATTTTTGTTATTCATAAACCGTAGGCTGGCGTTCAACTGAACTTCTCTCACAGTCAAAATTCAGAGATTCGATCGGCACATGGAAGGGCACTGGATTACTGCCGGAACTCAAAGCCTTGGTCGAGCTGTTGTCACTAAAAATATACTGTTGAATTACCTTTTGACGTGTACCTCAAGTATACACTATGTCTGTAGAGTTAGAGAGAGCTCATTTTGAAGTTGTTCAAACATGATATTTAGATTTATGAAGCTTAAACAAAGAATTTGAGTTATTTTTGTAAATACACCAGACTTGTAATCTTTTGTAATCATACTACAACTTAGTGATCATGCTACCTTCAAAATTAAATGAAAGCTACCTTTATGGAATGAAACTACAAAAAATGCCAAGTTTATAAGAAGGCAGGCCTAATTTAAATGTCTTAATAGTGAAAACGGACAATTCGGGCGGATTTAGGGAGGGGGGCAGGGGTCCCAGTCCCCCCCTTTGGCTGCCGCAAGCAAAATGAAACAGCAAGAGCGTGAAGCGTGAGGAAATATTGAGTTCAGTAACTAGGACTGGTAGCGGAAGAGGGGGGCTCAGACCCAGTTCGCGGCGGAATCGTCAGTGTTCCTGTTTTTTTAGTCCACCAATAGATTTTCTGCACAGAATGTCCAATGGTCTACATCCATGGCCCCTGCAACTTTCAGGCCGCCTGTGCACATACAATCGCACTTTTCCCAATGCCACGGGGCAACATATGTTGGGCCCCCTTGTGGTATCCTAGATCCGCCACTGTATTCCATACATTAATTTGACTTAGACACCGCCCTCAGTAGACCTACCGGAGCTAACTGTTTGCCTAGGCGAGATGAGTGTGTACCTGAGCTATGAACCTGAATTTTTTATCAAAATATTTCGTTACAAGATTAGAAAAGCGTAAACAGTGCTATCGAGTCGACCTAGTCAGAGACTATAGTGCATGTGTTGTGTGTAATGTATGACTTACTTTACTCCAGGAGTCCCACCAGGTGTGCGTTCAGTAGCCGCTAGGACCTACGCTAGGACCTACGCTAGGACCTAGCTAAAACCTAATCAAAGTCACGTGCTTTTATTTAAAATACACGGCAATATCTCATGTAATCGGTGAATCTTCAATGATTTTATTCGAAAGATCATGAAATCTATGGAGATGATTTGACTTTAAGGTACATACCCAGCTTTACATGAACATATCGTATCAGTGGCCTTGTCATTTGTGCCCCCGAGGCCGAAGAGGGGTTCTTCAGATTTTAGCTGGCTCCTGGAGCACTTATTTTTTCATCTCCACCTTTACAAATTCCCATATCATGAACATACGATTCTCGGTTGAAAAGCATTCGCCTCTTGTCTCTGTCGAAGCGTTTTCAAATAGTGCAAAAACACTCATCGATTCCACCAGGAATGTCGTTTAGCGACAGTGTATTTGCCTCTGACATCTCGATCGAATGTCGGGTATCACGTGACTTTTTGCATAGGGGCGGAGCTTGCGATAGGTCAATTGCCTCTCGACTCTGATCACCGCCCCTCAGTGGTTGCACGCCCATTCACGCACACGCTACCTTGTTGACCAAAATGCTGAACGACATGTCTACTGTTTTTTTAACTAATTGGTGGAAGTCTCGCGTTTTCTTGGGGGTCATTTTTTGTTCTCTCGAGACCGTGAGTTAGTTCGTGTTGAGGAGAAGACAATGTTAGTCCTCTCGCGAACATCAGATTTTTTGCATTCGTGAGAAGTAAATGTTTGTCTTCTCATGAATGTAAATTCGTTTTCGTTTGCGAGAATGCTATATTTGTCCTCATGCGAACGTTAGTTCGTTCGCCGATATATTGTATTGATGGAAAACGCTCAGGGTAGGCAAACATAATTTGTTGAATATTTTCTCAAATGATGTCGATTTCACGAAATTGTGTGTCGAAAGTGGTGGTTCAAAACAGAAAAATGAAAAAATGTCTTTTAAAGTTCTGTTTGGTTTAGATGAATCCAACACGGCCCCACCCCCACATATACACACACCCATAGGTCCCCCTCCTAGCTCTGTATCTGCTGATTGCACGACCATTAATATTGCCGGCGCAATGGGTAATTTTTTAACGGAGTCATCGAGTATTTATGCTATAATTAAGGCTTTGTCATAACGATATGTATAGTTAGATATGACGTAATTAGCAGGTACAACGGCCAAAGGACAAAATGTCTTTTAAACTTCCGTAAGATTTAGATGAGTCCAATCCCCCACCCTCCACACCCACACCCATTCCTTACCAGGTCCCCCCTCCACCGTATCATAACGCTTAATCGTCGTGAGAGACCGTCCGGAGTTGGTATGTGGTGCAACTCGGGACGGTCTGGGGTCTACAGAAAACCATAGTTCAACTGTGAGTCTATACCAATGTGATAATCGAGAGTAGTTCTACTTGCTGCGTCAGCTGCTGGTATGCTTATCTCTTTTATGACACACAATGTGCGACTGGGCAAAGTGTTTTCATAATAATGTGGATAAATCAGTGGAGTGTGAAACCCCTGAGGTCCCTGTCAAGTCCTCACGGCAATTTCACGTTATGTCCTCTGATTGCATGACCCACGATCTACCGGTGTAATTATTGGGTAATTTTTTCACGGAGTCATTTATTCTACAGTGGTCGTACTCGACTGGTAGTTATGACGAGATTAGCGGGTGAAATGGCAAAACGACAAAATGTGTTTCAAAATTCCCTTTAGGTTAGATGAGTCCAACCCAACCCCACACGTATACACCCACTCCTTACTAGGTCCCTCCCTCCTAGCTCCGTATCACATTCATTCTCAATGAATCGCAACAAAGGATGAAGCCAATGTTCAGCTCACCACAGAGAATGTCCGAAGTCATAGAAAAACGTCAAAAGACCTTTAAAATACTTCTTATGACCGGCTACAGTTTCAAATGGTAGGTGTCACAATGTACTACGTAGCTTAGGGTTCCATAAAATTGCGTGAAGCTGAAAAAATAACAGCATAGAAACAAGCCATTCTTTGTTACAAAACTTCTTTTATTAAAGAAAACAACAATGGTTTTAAGACTTGACATGTTTCGGTGTCATTTATTCAACACCATCTTCAGAAGTTACGTTTTTGATTAACAAATAATAAATTTTAGCTACCAAAATGTTTACTGAGTTAAGCCAAATCTCAAATCATTTATGAGACTTCATTGGGGTGTTTTTGTACGTATACATTTCAATAGATATCTTAGTGAATTCATGATCAATAATTTGTAATACACGAAAAATGATGACATTAATTTTTTACACCTGTGCCTAATCTGAAGTTGGCTGTGTGGCACTGCTTTTCGAGAAGCACAGTGCTGTTGTCATTTTTATTATAGTCAGTTACATCAACTTGCACAGGTGACAAGAAATAGCCTTAAATGTGTATACTACCCGTCATTATTTCATACCAGTTATTTCCTGGAGTGTTCGTAGTTGTAAATAATAGCCAACGTCACAATATCACTTACGGGACATGTTGTGTCATATATGAGACGTCTTTAAATTCACTTAATAAGTATTTCTGAGTCATTACATTACCGGATATTGGCTACCAGTTTTTGAATGATCGTGTCGTGGTGAATATCTTGCCGGTGGGCGGTTGAAACAACACAATTTGATTTGGATGTAATAATGAGTATATTGACTAAATGTTTGAATTTCCCTAAATGAATAATAATAAAGAGTAACAAAGAAGGCTAATTTAATCAGTCTGTGATCACGTTTCCTGTTCCTGGCATCGGCCTTGGATCCAGTGTTACACTCTTGATCATTCAATCCAGTGTTCCAAGCAGTCTTCACTTGATTAAATGCTTCGGAATAACTATGAAGTTCAGTCCATCGAACAACATATATGTTAACATTGAATTCAGTCCATCGAATTCTAGATACAATGTATCCTCTTTGAAATTCTGCTACACGTATCCGATTGAAATTCAGTCTATCGAATTTCTATAACCAGTAGCATCTCTTCAGGAATATCTGCGATATCTCTCTAGCAAGCTGGTTGCCTCTCTTCAAAAAATATCTAATACCTCTGTACCAATCTGGTTGCCTCTCGTTGGAAATATGGCTGCTTGAGGAGCTAACGGTATACTTATGCTCAAACAGAATAAAGGTGGGCGAGTTAGATCAAAACATAAAACCCACAAACTTCCTCCAAATGTACTCATAGTTCCAAAACAACTCCCGGAACAACATCATAAGATTCTAATTATGAACCTAAGCTTTCGCCAAATATGGTCACGGACAGACAAACTTTAAGTAATTTCAGCTGAATAATAACAAGACTATTGTTGTCAGAACTGGCTAACCCCACAGTTGACCAATTCCGGTGAATTTAAAGTAATTCTGCTTGCATAGCATAAACACATGGTTAGAGACGAACATGCTGATTCATTTCCTATGCACTCATAGGAGGCAATAAATTTCAGTAAACAACTAATACCTTTAATTAATAACACAACAACCATTATATACTTAATTAATACTAATACTTCTCATGTAATATTATTCTCATGTACATAGTCAACCCAAGTTGTAAGATGTTTTTATCCTACTTTAATGATAAATAAATGACATGTTCATCCTTCATAAAATCTCCCGTAACAGATTGATAGTCGCTAATGAAGATTAAGACAAGTGCAAACATCACAGTACCTCTTTTGATATAACACCGTTATAAACAAACTGCGTGTTTGAAAAAAATCAAAAATGTAATTCAAAAGTATAATTTCCATATGTCCATGAAGACTACACAAGAAAGAAGAAAATACTAAGAGCTGTTTTTCTCGGTTTTACCAAGCATGCTGATTGATAAAATTTGCACAGTGAAATTGTTTGTTGTTAAAGGTAACAAACTACAGCATTTTTCAGTTTTCAAATAAATTATCCAGTTACTCTAATAAAACATCAAATAACTCTTATAACTGCAATGCTGAGCTCATGAAAATCTTCATAACTTGTTATTTATACGTTAAACTAAGAAAAAATAATATGTTAGCTCCAGACGAGGACTCTTGAAAATCGAGTTTCTCAGGTGTCGAATTGTCACGATGCATTGAGAATGGCTCATCAGCTGATTGCACAACTACTGATATTGCCAGCACAATTGGTCATTTTTTCATGGAGTCATCGATTATTTATGTTACAATTAAGGCCGCGTTACAACTACATGCATAGTTAGATATAACGTAATTAGGGTATAGCAGCAAAATGAAAAAATGTTTTTAAACTTCCAGTTAGATGAGTCCAACCCCCCACCCTTTCAATGGGTCATTTTTTTCACGGAGTCATTATTTATACTACACTTACCGTTCTTGCGACCGGTAATTATTTCTATGACGTACGTGATGAGCTGGTAAAACGGCAAAACTACAAAATCTCATTTAAACTTTCGTCTGGGTTATAGGTGAGTCCAATCCCCCCACACACCAGGCCCACTCCTTACTAGTTCCCCTTCCTGTGTAACTGCTGATTGCATGACCAACGATATTTCCGGTGCAATGCGGGTCATTGTTTTCACAGTCATTACTAATGCTACACTGGCCATACTTGAGTTTGACACAGGACTAACCAGCCCATAATTTCATGCTATTTACATTTAATTTCAGATGGTGAGCTGTAATACTCCACTGAAAAAGGCAAGGTCTAAGACATGCATTTTAGTGGACAACTGTTATACTCTGACTCACCACACAATGTTAAAATAATGATACATTAAAACAGAGGTACTTGGATTTTTTGCACTCGTTGACATTCAATTCAACAATGATTTGCTGGACGCCAGGCCTGTGTTTAGCTACAGCTCATGCATTTTGTTTTGTTCAAAAGGGACACCTACAGCTGCAGAAATCAATAAGAATGGAGGTCAACAATCTCATTGCTCAGTCTGAAGATCAACAGAAACATTTACTAAATGATTCACCATCTGTTTCTAAGAAGAACCCAACAGGAGCAAAGAGATTGTTAAATTTTGAGTCCGAGTTAGTTGACCATGGGTATTCAGTATCTGAGGATTATCAACAACCCTTTCCTCTCAAACAGGACTCAAGATTGAACTCCAAATTGATTGGAAAGTGTTGTTTAAAGTCAGTACATCTTTGGATGATCTTTTCAAGACTTCAGACAGAAGTGTGCTTAGACTTCCCATGAGGGACCAGGAGGACAAGCTCTTCTTTGGAAAATTGTGAAAGAATTGGAAAATCGTCCAAATGGGCTACCACCTCTCTTACTGTGTGTCATTCACTAAATATCGATATGACTAAGAATGACTTCACTGTAGCCATATTGTATGGGATAGCTATGTTTGCCAGAAACCCCCAACTCTGTGCTGTACAGAGGCTATTGACTGCTGCGTGCATTCGTCATCATGCTGACAATGGTGTAAGTTTGAATATTTTTCATTCCAAGAGATGGATCACATTTATAGCTTATAATTGTTTTTAAGATATAATTTTAAGCAAAGGTGACACAGTTGATGATAACAATTATTTGATGATATAATACGTTAAATATTCTCCAGATTGAGACATCCTCCTAAATTCAGAACACAGCAATCATTGCTGAAATTTATTTTTTTTCCTCCTTTTTTTCTGACAGACAGTTGTGTGAATTTCTAAAAATTGGGACAAGCTTCGACTTTGATCAAAATAATTGTTCACTGTCCCAAACTGGAGAATTTTTTTCGTAATTAATTTTTGAAATTCAGTGTGTAGTAAAACTGATTGATAACTATTCTTGTTTATAAGAGGACCTGGTTTAAGAAAAGAGGTTGTAAAAGCGATGACAACTTATTGTTAGTTTTTGATCTTAAGTGATGGTGTGGTAGTTTACACCAGCTTTACTTTATATCGGTAAAAATGTCACTCACGAATGGTAGAAATGAAAAGTGA
Source organism: Phoronis australis (assembly GCA_002633005.1). Lineage (NCBI taxonomy): Eukaryota > Metazoa > Phoronida > Phoronidae > Phoronis > Phoronis australis. The sequence goes on from NMRA01000547.1 coordinate 83,300, forward strand.
CAACAGATATATCTATAGTCCATTTCAGTTAATGACTATGAAGCAGATGAGAGTGAAACTTAATTAGTTTAGTTAATTGTGAACCCATCCCTGAACTTAGAGCTACACTAAACATTACACAGCGAACAAAACTACATGTTTCATTAGTTCAAGTTTAGCCTTTATTAGAACTCAAGTCATAAAGTGCAAATATGGTGATAGCCAAGCTGAAGATTTGGAGTCTCTGGAGAATTTCGGTTGCACTGACTATATAACTATGCTAGCTTTTTGTCAGTCATAAAAAATGAATAGTGTGCACAAGTTAAATACAACTGTGTCCTAGTGAAATATCTAATTAAATGAGATTGAAAGAATACTAAAAGAATAATGCATGTGATATTGTGAACTCGGATCAGCGTGTGTAAATCCAGAGAGTATATCAGTACCCACGGTCGTTTGTCTTCAATCGCTCCCAATGTTTGTAGTTTTTAGCTTATTAGTTCATCGATTTCTAAAAATCGAAAAACCTTACTTGGTTGCTTTTTGCAGCTGATTATCGCCACGGTGTTCGTTTTTAAAGAAAATTGGTTAATGCATTTTTAAAATTCCCCATTATGTACAGGCAGAGATGTTTATTACAGTTTATGGATCGAGTAATTACACTTAATTGGGTCTTGCTGGAACCGGACAATGCGGTCATCACAACTGTATCCGACTCCAGAGCCGCACTCTCTTTGATCCTAGTAAAAGCCGTTCAGTAGGACCAGCTGTGAAAATTCCGGCATATCTTTAGAAATGCCTGACTTCCTTGTGAGCGTGTTATTCACAGTATGTCTCTAAGTAAATCCCAATCCAAGACCATCAGTTATTAAAGGATTTTTCTAAAACCCCCTCGACCCCAACACCCCATGACCCCCTCAACACTCTACTTTACCTATTTCATAATGTTATTATGTAGCTGTGAGACTTTCCCAAAAGGCATACCTACACGCGAGTCTGCTGTGGCTCAAGTCTGGTGATTAAAAACATAAAGTGGCATGAGAACATGGCCTGAATGAAATAGCGCATTGTGAGTCTGTGTCACGGAAATAGTTCCACTAGTGGCTACTAATGGCCCAGTTCTTCTAAACTTAGGGAGAGAGTGCGTTAACGTGAACGTACATAATTTTACATTTTTATTTTACTTTCTGCTGTATACTCATTTACAATATACTCCAAACTGTATTTACTGATGAAATTAGTTTTGTTGATTCCTCACACTCTGCAAAAAAGGTTGAATCTGCCATTTACTGAAGAACAGACAAGATGATTACACTCTGCTAGGAACATTTGTAACGTTGGTAGGTCTTTAGATTTGATCGCGTTGTTTTTTTTTTCTGTTTTTGGCTTTCAGACTTGCCAAATCGACTTATCTAATTGCAAAAAAAAACCCGGAAAAGCCAGCCGAGCTCATGGCCCAACTCGTTGGTCCTGCAAGTTAGCGCTTGTTCTATGTTCAGATCGAATCGAGCTTGTATAGACTGGGTCGAGGGGGTTGTAGGTCGTGGGTCGAGGGGGTCGGGGGCTGTGGGGGTCGAGAATTTTTAGAACAATCTGTTATTAAATTCATGGTAAAAATCTCAAACCTGGACCCCTTAATTACACATACATCACATAGTCACACTCACATAAATCTAGAAATGTCCTATGCTCTTGTACCTGAAGAACAAATAGCCTCTAATCCAGGGGACTCGACTGTGTGAATGGAGAGGAATCTGTGGGACTCCGGGGTTTGGTTGTGTGTGTATGGATCATTTTTGACACAACCCTTACTTAAGTTTTTCAGCACCATCTTAAGTTTTTCAGATAACTTACGTTTTTCATAAAACTTAATTTTTTTTCAAGAATAAAACTTGTTTGTGAAAACTTTTAAAACTTAAAAGTTTTTCATACTCATCAACAAATTAAACTATAATTTCTTCAAATCGTATGGAAAACTTAAGTTTTCTGTGAACTATAAGGTTTCTATGAGGTCAAAATTTATGTTTTCAAGTTTTGAATATTTTTTTTTTGAATATTGTGTGACATTTGATTTTTAATGTTCAAAGTTTGCCCAATTTTCCCAACAAAAAATTCTGGTTTGCTTTTGCAAAACCCATTAATTATTTAATAAAAATGTATCCATGTAAAATGGATAAATTCGTTGCCCTGAATGTTTCCTTAGCATTTATATTAATACAAACCATAAAAAGTAACTTTGAATTGGTTCAGGAAAGAATTAACTGCAATTAATCTTTATCGCAGGTCTTCATCAATTTTAATGAAGCCGACATCCGGCGTCCAACAGCGGGATAAATACACTGCAATGTCACTCCCGAGGATTGGTAGTGACTAAATATTTTTGAATATTGAAAAACAACAGCATTGGACATTATGGTCAGTATTAGTGGTTTTCATGGGGAAGTGCATGTTGGCATTTTCCACATAAATTCTCGATTTTGGCTTGATACAGCAATTTCTTGGTTTTGACTTCTTGGTACATAGTTATCAATTTTTGAGAGACCATGTCCAAGTTTAACTATTTAATGGAAAGACCTCTCACACCAAGTTCAACCTTCTAGGAACAAGGTGTAAACATTTCTTTACTGACAGCAATTCTCATGTAAACAAGTATGGCCTATTTTGTGCATTAATTTGACTTGGACACCTACCGGAGCTAACTGCTTGCTTAGCACAAGATGGGTGAGTACCTGAGCTGTGAATCTGCTAATAAAAATATCTTGATTGATTAGTAAAGCATAAACAGTGCTATCAGCTCTATCTACTTTACTCAGGGAATCCCATGCTGTGACCTCCTTTTCGTTTGGCAGAATTTAGCAGACGGAATTAAAATAAATTTGGTGAGTCTTCGCTGATTTGTTCAAAATATCATGAAATCTATGGCATCGTACAGATAATCATGACTTTAAGGTACATACCCAGCTTTAGATGAGCATGTCGCATCAGTGGCCTTGTCGTTTGTCAGATGCAGATCAACTGTGTGCAGTTCTTCAGACTTTTGTTGGCTCCCAAGACCTAAATACTTTATCGTGAACACTTATTATTCTATCGTCACCTTTGTAAATTGTGACGTGGTGAACATACGGATCTATACTGAAGTGCATGGCTTGTTGTCTCTGTCGAAGAGTTTGGATAATCTAAGAAATACTCATCAATCCCATCAGGAATGTCGCCACAGTATATTCTTCTCCGACATATTGCTTGTATGTCGGGTATCACGACTTAGCAAGGGGCATGTATGTACACTCCTTAGTTGCATTCTCCAATATTACATTGATCACATGCGGGAGCTAGCATTCCAGGGCTAGAGTATTATGAAACTTATTCAAAAGGTGGTATTGTGGTGCCTTTGTCAGGCAAATACACCTATGAGTTTGTGTCAGCGGCTGTGAATGGTAACAACGTCATGACAACTAACTGTTTCTGTTCCGAAATGTTTGAATAGAGGTGAAAATAAGTTCCTTGGCATTGCAGCATGTTCATGAAGGCAGGTTATTCATTCACTATCAATTATTGTGCAACAATCAAGAGAATTGGGTGGAGAAAACCCAAGGGTTGACAACACTCCCAGACAGCCGTAGCATACCCGCAAAAATCACCTTCGTCTACGACTCCGTCCTTGCTTTTTGAGTTTTTGTTTGAATTAATTTGATTCACGGACTGGTTGAAAAGATAATTGAATGGCAGTGAGATACACAGACTACACAATTCCTTGGTGTGATGCATTGGTTATCTTCTTAGGAATGTTGACTGAAATACTTTCCTGTATTGCACTGATTTGGGAAAGATATTAGGCTTATTTACTCAGTGGTGGATCTAGGATATCACAAGGGGGGCCCCAAGATCTTGTCCAGCTGTAAGCATTTGCGCAAACCACGATTGTAGATGCGCATAGCACTGAATGGGGGGAGGTCGGGAGGGGGGTTTGCCCCCCCCTCCCGCCCAGGAAATTTTTCTGTTTTTTCCTCTAAAAATCAAGCATTTTCCTTGATTTTTGATGTATTATCCAAGAAAAAAAGGAAAAAAAACAGGAAAAATTGCGACTTTCACAGGCTCGAACTCAGGACCTGGCTGATAGGACGCGCGTGCTTTGCCACTATACCACCACAATTTCACTAATAAGTCTAGACTATACTAAGAGACCTACTTGTTTATGGTCCACATCGTTTGCGCGCGAAACCTACTTCTTTTTGTTATGCTTATTACACGTTTTATATTTTGTGCAATCGGTTCTTAACAAATTTGTTGTATTTAAAATAGTCTTCAAATGCCCAAAAGACTAAATCCGTTTTTCGTGTTGGCAATAATGACGGGATTGCTTTGGAAATCGTCTTAAGTTAAGGTTTGACAAAGTTTCTGAGTGATTCACTAAGGCTTCGATTAAAATTCACATCTTACCAGCAGCTTCTGTTTTTTCATCGTCACTCAGGTTCCATTTTCTTTAAAAAATGAAGTAAATTTTCTCCATTGCACAGTGGAGCAGACAACGGAAACGGAGTCGTAGTGCGCAGCGCCACTGCCGGTCGCCTGGGATATCGCGGGAGAGCTTATACTTAGCCATAGTTCTGTTACGAATGTGCCGTGTTCCGAATTTGACACTTGAAATTGGATCTGAGCCCCCCCCCAAACACTAAAACTGCACACATTTAAATCGTTTTTTCATCGGTATAATTTTAATTACCGGGGCAAATTAATAAACTTAACGTTTCCCCCTAAATCCGCCTATGTTACTGGTGTACAAAATAGGAGGAGCTGAACCTGGATTTACAAGATAAAGTTTTTTTCTTTGCTGTTTCATGTAGCCTAGGGTTAAGTAACCATGATTTAGGAGGGTGCATGTTTGCAACCCTTGAGCATTTTTAAAATATGCACATTAAGGTTGCCATAATGCAAAATTCTAATTTTGCTTATAGTTTCCTTACCAAGCACTGCTTTTTCGAATTTAAGGTCTCAAACTGCTGTGCACTCACTACACAAACTATTTTCTTACTTCATCCTCAAAAAAGAGATTCTGCAAATTTACCATACTACAACTTGCAAACAGATTTCCATTAAATTCACTGACAACAGAAACATGGGTGCAAATATTAATAACTATCCCCTGGTGTATGATGCAGTTATAAACAGAAGTACAATTTTGAATATGGCAATTGTAATTAATGTGAATAATCAAGAATGCAAATTCACGATGGCCATGAAAACGACTTGTAATATGAAAATAATCTACATGTAATGCCTGTAAGGAAATTATGAGCAGAAACAATATTTCGAATACTTGCCCTATATGTGTTTAAATCATGCAAATTTATCATGCAACAACTAGCAAACTGATTTATTAAATTAATTGACCACAGAAACATGGGTTAAGACGGTTAAAGTAGTTTACCTGGAGCACCAGGTACTTCAGCTATAAACAAAAGTAGAATTTTGAATAATGGCAGCCTTAATTTGCATATATTATGCAAATTAACAATGTATCCACCAGCAAATGAGCTCCATTAAATTCACTGACAATTGAAGTATAGGTGAAAAAGGAACCTGTCTACAGTGCTTGTAAGGCAAAAATAATTTCAAACTGATTTCGTTAAACTAACTCATGATGGCGTTCTCCCGTTCAGTAACTACCAGACATAGGGGGTTGTGAGCCTGTGATATCATCTACCTCCTTTGTTAATTGCCAAGCACAGTCTTGTCTGGTATGACAACAAGCAGGTCAATTATCTACCAGGCTTATTACAGACCGCATATGAACATAGTCAAACCCAGAGCGTTTGGAAAGAATAGATTGTCGTGACTTTGGTTGTAGTTGGGCGATTTTGGCGATTCAAAAAAAAAACATGATCAGCATTTGACGAGGAATTCAGAAATGCTACTGGTTTATGTTTAAAAATGTTATAACTTAACTTTTGTTTTTAATAGCACTGCCCAGTCAGGCTAGATATGATCTTGTTGGACATGAGCACAATTATCGAACAAAAGCGAGCTGGCACTCCAACCCTAAATGCCAGAATGGAATTAATCAGTCGTGTAAGATATTTGATAAAGGGGTCATCTTCTCAACTTGTTGGGCTATAGAATCGAACAAGTTGGGATCAACAGGAAAACACCATAATGTGACCATAATAACATCGGTCCAAATATCATAATAGTTCACCTGTGGTGCTTGGTACCGTTGCTATTAGAACAAGTAAAATTTTGAATAATGGCCTTACTTTGCATAAATTATGCAAATTGATGATGTATCCACCAAAAAGATTTCACTTTTAAATTTGTTGACCATGGAAACATGGGTGAAAGCATCAAAATAATCTACCTGCAGAGCTTGGTAAGGAAATTATAAGCAAAAACAGAATTTTGCATAACGATGGCCTTAATATGCATAATTAAAAAATGCTCAACGGTTGTGAACAGTCACCCCCCCAAATCATGATTAACTATGCCAAGCTACAGCAAAGAAAAAATGTTATCCAGCTAATCCAGGTTAAGCAAAAAACAGCATTTGGCTCCCGGACTATGAATGCATATTGTGTTTCAGCAGACAAGTGTCAAATATTTGATATCAAAATGAGTGTCAAATATTCTTGTTCCTCATGAATAATTGGTATATATATATATCTATATATCCCCAGGAGACAGTGTTTCAGATACCAATATCTTACTGGTGTCTGCATTTGAAACAGTTGAATATATATTGCAATTTCCTATTCTTATAAATTGAATGATTTATTGCGCTAAGTTAATAAACATCCATATAAACTGGTCACATTTACTAAAAGCATGAGATACAGGGTTTGCTAGAGCAGTTTCACTTTCAAACAATAACAGCCTTGAAACATATTTCTGACATAAGGTGACCCACTACCATCAACAGTTGCCCTCTAATGATTTGGACACTAGTTTTAGACTGCTACTATTCCCACGATTTTTAGCCCAGTAAAGATGGTTAACACTTTTCAACATGTCAACAGTAAACAAGACAAGAGCAACGAAGAGCACTAAAATGTGTCCATGAATGCACCGCAAATGGTGTGCTTCTTGGAGTGTTTATTTCTATCACAAAAATGGGCACTACATGGCGCAAAATACGTTGAGTCCATCCGAAAACGGGACCATGCCATCGTTTCTTAATAGAAAGCTATTTGTTAAATTTCATAAAAGTCGCGAAAAAACAAATTCGAAAACGGTAAAAATGGCGCAAAATACCTCGAATTCAACCAAAAACCGGAGGATAGCGTCACCTCACTACTAGATGACTACCAAATTTTATGAAAATCTGTTGAGGACCTTTGAAGATACAAAGGTTAATGCGAAAAACTTAGATTGCCACTAGGGGGCACACCAGTAGTCCGAATTGTCCAAAAGTCATCATACTCGGTGTTTTCAACTTCATATAAATACACCAGCAATATTCAATGAAAGATCTTGTAGAGCGTTTAGGAGATATAGCCATGGGCGCAAAAATTAACAAAACTGTCACTAGGGGGCGCCACAGTAGTCAAAGTTGTCGGAAAATCATCGTCAGTTGCCTTTTTCACGGTAAGAACATATGCCAATTTTCAAAATCATCCCTAGAGCAGTTTGACTGATAGAAGGGCGGAAGCCAAAAAACAGACTCGAAAACAGTAAAAACGGCCACCAGGTGGGGCAAAACATCTTGAATTCCTCTGAAAACAGGAGGATAGTGTCATCTCCGTACTGTATGCCTCACTAACAAATTTCATGAAAATCCGTTGAGGACTTCCAAAGATACAGTGGTAAGCGTAAAAAAATAAAATTGCCACTAGGGGGCACACCTGTAGTCAAAGAGGTCCGAAATTTGTCGTCATCAGTCATCAGCTTTACAGAAACCCATCTCCAAATCTCATCAAGATCCTGTGAGGGGTTTAGGAGATATAGCTGCGGACACCAAATGACGGACGCCCAGACAGAGATGACGGCAATATGCGACCATATATAAATGTTTGGGTGCGTAATAAAAAATCCTTGTTCAAATTTTAAAGCCGTTGTAGTCATGTAGGGTTACTAACCTATAGTAGTTGTAATTAGGCTTTGTGATTCTGGCTACTAAATTGTTTCTAATCCCTTTTCATTAGCCGCTGTCGGATCAAAAGGCCCTTTCATATTGACTTAACTCCGGTCTGAGCGTAACGTCGACATAAACAGCGCAGTTAACTGGACCGTTCATACTGGCTTCGGTAGTTAATGAACATCTAAGTAAGTGGTTGGTGCCGTTGTCGTCATAGAAGTTATCGCAAGGGAGCGTTGCACGCTAAGATTTTTTTCAATGTTTCAATTTGAAACATTTACATGCGCCAAGTGACATTTAACTTATTTTTAAATCAATTGGTTATTATTAGAGCAAAATATAAGCAGCTATTAGTGACGACACTACCTTGTAACTGTTGACGATAACAGTGGCACCTGGCGATAACTTCGATTGGACCGAAGTTAAGCGTTCATACTGCACCACAGCGTCGACACTGCGATATTAAATCCACTTGTTCACTGCGATGTTAACTGGAGTTGTTAACTGCGATCCAGGACCGGAGTTAAGTGTTCATACTGACCGCAACTCCCCAAACCATCGACGCGTCGTTAGTATGAAAGGCCCTAAAGAAGTTGTGACTGCTTGTACGAATTCTCATGAATATCAGTCGCTAATCAATGAGTGATTTGCATTTGCTTCTAGGGTTTGTATAAAACTAGCAAAGAAAGAAAACTAGGTCTTAGCATTAAATCTACTTGTTCAACATGCATGCGTTTGACCCAGGGTGGGGCCATATGACGTCCTACGGTAACCCTCAGCTGGTTTGTATCTGGAAATAAGAAACCAAGACATAAAAAGGGATTGTTTTTGAGGACCAAATGCAATTTACAAAAACTAAGTCAGATTCAACAAGAAAAGGAAGGGTTACCGTTCCAAGTTCCATACCAACCTGATACTACCTTGGCGCCGAGGAAAAGGACGTCATATTTAGACAACTTTTGTGAAAAAAGATGGGTACATACATGCAAGATGAAAACTCATGAAACAGGGCTTCATTTCAGAGCATTTTTCATAGGAACTTATGTAAAATTTGCGGAAAGGGAGAAATTATGACCCCTTGTTCACACACCGTATGGTTTGTTGTGAATTGAAAGAGATAAAAAATAAAGAGTTGCTGCCAAAGGCCATCAAAAATGTTTGGACTTGCAACAAAAACTAAATACTATCCTTAGCTGTTACGAGTGACTATGATTTGCAGAGCTAATCTCCGTTTTTATCTCACGTGCGTTGAACTTGTCGAGGGAATTACGGCCATGAAATAAAGTTTTCTGTATTTACCTCCCATACTACTTCAACAGCGACCTCTGACATGGAAAGTTCAAAAGGTAGGTCAATGTTGACTCCAGTCTTCAAACTTTCCAAATATAGTTTAAAGTAATACAGTTGCAACAATGTAACTACCGGTAATACTCAACATGCAACCAGGCCCTAAACTGGAACAAAACTGTTAATTATAAGACACTTATGTCTCAGTTTTCAATTGCTGAATACTATATCGTCTGCAACTCAGGTGCCTAGGAAATTAAAATATCAAATGTTGTTTTTTAACTATTTCCAGGAGATGTCACAAGTTTAGTGCTCAGTTGCCGTTGTTTTCATCTTTGCTGCCTCTTTTCAAGAAATAAATCGTTGCTTTTAAAACTGTTTCTTTTACAAGAGAAAACTTGCAACCTAACGCGCAAGTACATACATGTAGGATGTGATCCGCCATGTGAACAGTCTGAGTGAAGTATTTGAAAAATCTGCCGAAAAAATTTAAGAAACTTAGGAATTCGAAGCGCACGGGATAAATACAAAACCTACCTCGATTGGCGTACATGAAGTAATATCCCACTCGACCTTATTTCGCGGAAAAATGTCTCGTGGGATATTACTTCATGTATGCCACTCTCGGTACGTTTTGTGTATGTATGTCTCAACAAGCGCACAACCTGTCATACACTAGTTTCTGGAGAATCTACTACCGTATACACTAGTTTCTAAAATTACTCCATTCAAACATGTACAAGAAAATGAAAACTGGTAGTTTCATCCAGAACACCTTGGGTATCTTTGTAGCTACAAATTTCCCTTCAGTTGGTGGTGGACATTATCAAGGGAGGGTAAGTTGCTCCAAAGGAAGTCATAATGTGGACACGAAACAGCAGACGATGCTGAAGCAACTACCAGCTACATGCTAATACAGTTACATACGTACAGACGTCTTAATCCCACATCAGTTGCAAGTTGTCAGTTGTGCAAGGTGAATTTTCGGCTGACTGGTGAACAAATGCTCTAGGGTAACTCATAGTATGGCATATCAATTCCATTATATAACACAACACTAGTTAACTCATGTGTTCAGATACGTCCTAAAATAAATAATAACTATGCCCTGGGTAATGAGCTGTGTAACCTTCTCAGTGTTCAATCACATGTGAGTACTGGATGAGTTGGAGCTGACATTTCCACTGATGGCATTGAACACCAGGAGAGATGTACGCTGGCCTTCCAAGTTTAATGCAGTCTTGTCTTCGTCCGATAGTAACTGAAATTTTAGCAAACAAAAGACAGCATGAAACTAAAATATTCAATTCAAAAAGCTTAAATAACTGATTAAAAAAACTGAGACAAGAAAACCATGTATCTGACTGGATCTAACTGCACCCTTCTTTGATATAAGCTGGTACAATTTATGCTTAGACTGGCAGACAATCCAGCATTGACAGGGAAAACAGAACAATAGAAGTTCTGCCTTTGCTTTTAGCCTCATGAGGAACAGTGATCATGGCACGTGGATGTGGGGTTACAGTTACTACAGTAACAGAGGTGGCTCAATCAGGATCGTCGGACACTAAATGATATTGTTTCTAGCATTTCTTCAACATATATATTTCAGACTGGACTGGGAGTTGAGTGAGATCTATGGTCCCATTTTTATCCCAAATCAAAATTAGCTGAAGCATCAATTTCTTGCAAGGTTAGCTTATAATTTTAAACAAGAGCAATGTTAAGAGGTGAAATGTGTCCATGACTGCATAGCAAATAGTAAGCTTCTAGGGGCAATAATTATTATCATAAAAATGGGCAGTAGATGGTGCAGAATACTCCGAACCTGTCTGAAAATGGCAAGGTGTCTTCTCTTCAATAGAAAACTACTAGCCACATTTCATGAAAATCCACTGAGGAGCTCAAAAACTCGCATTCAACTAGGAGGCAGAGCAGCAGTCGTATTTATCCTTCTGTGGTCAAATTAATAGAATATACTAGCCAAAGATCCTTTGAGGCATTTAGGAGACACAGTAGCAGATGCACAAAATGTCATTAGGCGGCACCATAGTGGAGTTCCGAGCAGTTGGCAAATACAGAGGCATACGGAAAAAAAATAAAAACAGCCACTTGGTTGTGCGGAATCCATCCCAAAATGGAAAGGGGCTGCTATTTTCATATTAGAAACCTATTTCATGAAGTAACGACAATCAACACTGAAAATACAGAGGTAAATGTAAAACTATAATTGCCACTAGGAGGCACAGTCAGACCTTTTGAAAAGTCATGGTCAGTCGGTCTTCGTCACATTCATTGAAAAACACTAGCCAAATTTCACAAAGACCTCAAAGATTAAAGACATACATGAAAAAAACAGTAGGGGGCACCACAGCAGTTGCGACCATTAGAAAATCAATGTTGGGCAAATAAAGAGGCGGATGCAAAAACAGACAAAGAATGGTAAAATCTGACACTAGTTGGCACAGAAAACATCAAGTACGACTGAAAATTGAAAGGCCTAGTCGGTTCCTTAATAAAAACCAATTTGCCAAGCTTCATGAAAATCTATAAATGAACTCTGAAACTGCAGAGGCCCACTAAAGGGTACAACAGTAGTTTGATCAATACAGAACTCCTTATCATTCGTCATCAGTACAAATGCACACATCTGCCAAATTTCACAAAGCTCCTACAAACGGTTAAGGAGATACTGCTGTGGATGCAAAAATAATTGCCACTGGAGAATGCCACAGCAGTCTCACCCATCTAAAAGTCAACATCACGTGTGGTCATCAGGAAAACATCTGAAAAAAAATGTTCACAGTGTTTTTTTTTGGGCAATAAGAGAGGCAAATGCCAGAAAACAGAAAACAGACTCAAAAATAGCAAAATTGGCCAACAGGTTTTGCAAAATACATTTAATTCCTCCGAAAATAGAATGGCGTCAGTGCCTCTTAAGTAGAAACCTTTTTGCCAAATTTCATGAAAATCCATCAGGAAACTCAGAAGACAAACAAAAAACTATAATTGCTACTAGCTAGCAAAGTGGTAGATGGTTCAATTAGAAACTTAAAAACTACCATCAACAGTAACACCTGTAAGTTTGGTTCCTACAGTATGTTAAGAGCATCTCTCTGAGCCCACTAGTGCTATAAATTGCCAAATGTAACAAACTGTTAGGCATATTGGCTTGCTTTTGTCTATGTCACTGCGAGAATCGCCTTTAATTCGAACAGCTGCGAATAACACCCACATGCAATGTTGTTCTATTTGAACCCTATTCAATACAACCTTTTGTTGTTTGTGCTGGTAGGAAAAGGCAGCTTCACTAATCATTTGAGGCTTACATATGTGTGGTTGAACTCTCGTTTTCTCATTTTACAATTTGGCTAGGACAATCTAGTTAGCCCAATACATCAACAAAATTCCGCTTTAAATTATCTGTCATAAGCTTCATGGAAACACATGTCAAATCCCATTAAGATCCTGCAAGAAGTATAGGAGATAAAGAAGTGGATGTTGGAAGCCCAGGTAGACATGACAGCATTATGCACCCATGATCATGTCTATGTCAGTGCATAAAATACCACCAATGAATTAAAAAGTTTCAGTTGTATTTCATAGATCCATAAATATAGAAACCTGAAAACAGAGAACCTGCACTAACCTATTCCTACCTTTCTGGTGATTATAGTTCAGTTGCAAGGTTTTTTCAAATCAATAAAAATGTTTTAGGTGATTCCTGAACTGAAGGTAATAAGAGACACACGGACCACAATGACAGGGCACATTCCACAGGTAATTTACATGCGATCCCCTTGTGACATTTACGAGATTCGACTGAAGAAATAACAAACTACCAGTTCTTTCCAAGTCCAAAAATCACACTTGGCTTGACTACGGAATAATTTGAGATCAATTTCATCATGGCAAAAAGCCTAAAATCTAACTTTGGTTATTAACAGAAAGCATGGGTTTAATGCCGCAATAAAAGCAGGCTTCATTATAAATTCAAGTTTAAGAGAACTCATGAAGCCTCAGACAAAGAACAAAAGGTGCAAATTTTAAAGCATATCCTGTGACATGCCACAATGCATCAAAGTTTATGTTTGCAGCACTAACAAGGGATTTTTTTCAATATCTGGTGATGTGTGTATTAATACACCAAGATAATCAGTTCTGTCAGTTTTGAATTGCACCAGTAGGCAGTTGAATAATTATTTACAAAATGTGAGTTTGTATAGGATAGAGCAATCAAGAAGTGAGCAATACGTCGCACACTTCACACCGCCAAAACAAGTAAGCAGGGCGGGTTGGGCATGGGCAAATGAGTAGAATTATAGTGATGTATAAATAAATATATCTTTTTCAGTGAGGTGTGGAAATATGTGGAAACAGTTTATCCCGTTTTACCCACCATCTTTTTGGTCCCATCACGTGACCTAATGAATTTAAGTCCGAAAAGATGTCTGCCCCCGACTGGAACTCGAACCCAGGACCTTCTGCTAACTATGCAGACGCTCTTGCCACTGAGCCATTGGGACCACAGAAGTCCAATCAGACTTAGTAGTGGGCATCTTACCCATGATCTCCATTGTGTGCATAAATATATCTTTTTCAGTGAGGCGTGGAAATGTGGAAATAGTTTTTCCCGTTCAACCCACCATCTTTTTGGTCACATCACTATTGAATATAAGATTTCTGCCCCGACTGGGACTCGAACCCAAAACCTTCTGGTAACCGTGCAGCTGCTTTAGCCACTGAGCCATCCGGACCACAGGTCAAACACAGAAATCCAGTCAGACTTGGTAGTGGGCATCTTGCCCATGATCTCCATTGTGTGTATAAACGTGGAAATATGTGTGCCCGGTGGTCTTGATGGCTCAGTGGCTATGGTCTCTGCACGGTTAGCAGAAGGTCCTGGGTTCGAGTCCCGGTCGGGGCAGAAATCATTTCGGACTTATATTCATTAGGTCACGTGATGTGACCAAAAAGACGGCGGGTTGAACTATTTCCACAGCATCATCTGATGCCATTTCATACTTAACACAGTGGAGGATGACTACTTCTGTGATTGGTTGTTCTCATTTTACATAGAATGTATCCATCAATAAATGCTTGTTAAACTCAACATCAGCTAATTAACATCTCGCCAGACAGGGTTTGCGGATGTTCTAATTTGACAGCTGATCAACTGGTGGGGTTGTTTTTTTTGTTTTTTTTAATGAAATTGGTAGTTTTAAGCACTTTGAAACAAAGACAGCACACTATCAATTATACAAAATGTTCATAGTCCATAAGACAATTGTTTTCAGTTGCACAAATGGTTACCTCAATTTTAAAATAGTGGCATGTTTCACAAGATCCAATGTTAATTGTTTATTGTTGTATGCACTTAATCAAAGTGAGCTTAGATGACATCAGTCACTGTGAGAACAATATTTTACTAAAAATATGTCCATGTCTCAGACTTTTCACTTCAGCACAAAAAAGTAAATTTGTACTGTAGGCTTAAATCTCAAAAAATAACTTTAGCACAGCATTACACCAACAAAATGTTTTTTCCTTTTATCTGCATTTCCATGTCACGATTATTTATTTTTACACAACCTGAGACCAAGGTAAAAAAGTCAAATTACCTTCTCTCCAAATATGGCAGACAATTTATCCACCATGTCTTTGAAGTTGACCTTGAGTGACTCATGGTATTCCACTTGATCAGATGTGATCAGTGATGCATTCAGCTCTAGGGCTGTACCACACACACAGACAAACTCCCTAGAAAATGGAAGGGTTTCTTGTGACATACTGTGACACATATTGTCACCCAGGCAATAATCAATGGACAAGCAATATCTTGTTTAAAACTAAAATGTCCAACAGGGGGTGCCACGATAGCCCAATTTGACAGATGCTGGTGCATCTCGGCAATAAATCCTTGGGTCACGTTTCATCAAAATCTCTCAAACTGCCATGACAATAATCAACAGATAATGAAAATGCTGTCAAAAAATAAGTTGTCAACAGGGGTGCTGTGGTTCTCGACACTATAAAAATGCTAATTACTGCCATTCCAACCACACACTTCAGCCTTCAACAAAATTTGTCAAGTCATGTTGCCAATGAATTTCCTTGTCGTGGCATATTCCCACCACAGACCTATGCTTTAAGTTTCAGCAAAATTTGTCAATTTGTATTGGAGTGTTGAACAAAGAGTTTCTTTTTGAAAGCTAGAACAGCTGATAGGGTTACGGTAGTCAAAGCTGATGTCAGTGCATCCACACCACATTGCTTTGTGACAAATTTCATCACGATAAGACATGCGCATTTGGAAAACATCAATAGACAAGCAAAAGTGAACAACGCCTGAATGCATTCCGCAGAATGGGTGCATAAAACTAGACAGTTGCATAGATGGGTACAAATCGATAAAACATGAGTTGATAAACAATGTTTTGGTGGAAAATAAGACAAGAAAGAGACAATGAAGCATAGCTTCTATCCCTAAAATTTGTTAACAATACCTGAACGTTTCTCTTAAAGCTTCTAATGTGGCTGCAGAATACTTGGCACCTTTACCCGACTGCAGAAAGGCCTGTGCATAGGCTAGAGGGCCTGCATTGACCTGAAAAAGGAAAAACAGAGAAAATGTTAATATGTACCTTACCTGATCTGGTATAAGCTCAGCATCAAGTATAAGCCCACTCTCCACATAATCCTACCTTCATGCTTTTCAGTCCACTTCAAATTAAACTAAGGCTAGCACAAAACTGCCACAAAAAACAAATCCTGACGGCCCCCATTCATTGCAAGTGCACGTCAAGCCATTATTGTTCTTTGTTCTAATTGTTTAGTAACCTCTTGTTTTGTACATAATACCATAAATTCCTAGAATATGTTTGTACGTTCTTCAGTCTGAATCCCCAGCGTGAATTGATGTAAATACAAAAAGACCAAGTGCAGACCATCATTCATGTCCCCCATAATGCAGTTTTAAATGAATGTGCAGTATTTATTCAAGACTGTTTTACTAAAATCATGCCGCAATTATTAAGAAAAGCTGTTTTTTACCTACGACTTTTTGAGACAGTACCAGATTTCACAATTAAGCTACAGATGAAAACAAGGCCCCAATCTCACCACTGCCAACATCTCTTGAGAGTGTTAAAATTGACATACAAAATTTGGGGATACACAGTGAAAAATTGGAGTTAGGTCAAAGATTATGGTGGTGAGTTGGTGTGTGGCAAAACGTATTGTGACTGTAGTGCCACAGGCAGCGCACATTACTTGCATTCCCAGACATTTTATAGCTAAAAGACACTTCCAAAAACCTTAATCTGACACTCTTGATGAGTGTGCACAATTTCACAATTCAAGATTGAATTGCTTTGATGTAACTCAAATTACAACTTTCCAACGCATAACATTTTGACACAGCCTAAATGGTTGTACCACCTAAGATTATTCCAAGACTTAAGATTCATGTAGGCCAGTTCCTAGTTTTTCTGAAAATTTCTGAAAAATCAGTCCACAACTTTTGACTTTTTAAGTTAAACAGCATCCTTGACAGTGAATTTGTCACCTCCTAAAATCACAAAGCAACCATTTTAGTGTCATTCTTTGTTAAATTACGATTTAATTTTTTGGTTGTCCTAGATAAATTTCTAATTAAATACATGCCACACAACCGAAGTGACATTTGCATCCCGAATCAGGCCCCGCCAACTTTGTTTACATGCATTTTGAAACAGTTTGACAAACTATGCGTCATTGAGTATGTCACCTTGTTACAAATTAGACCATCATCTGCCTTTCTCTGAGTCTAATTCAGTATTTCTGGAAGTTGTTGCATAATGGGATCAAAGCATCACAAGTTTTCAAAAAGTATAAAAGTTCCGTTTCAACAACACTTGCTAAATTTAGTAAAGATCCTGCAAACGGTTTGGGAGATACAGCCATGGGCGCAAAAAAACAAAACTACCACTAGGAGGCGCCACAGTAGTCCAAATCATCTGAAAATCATTGTCAGCTGTCTTCCTTATAGTAAGCACATACACGCCAATTTTCACAATCATCCTTTGAGCGGTTTGGTTGATAGAGGGGTGGACGCAAAAATACAGACGCGAAAACAGTAAAAATGGCCACTAGGTGGCGCAAACTATGTCGAATCCATCTGAAAACAGGAGGATAGCGTCATCTCACTAACAGGTGCCTACATACCAAACTTCATGAACATCCGTTAAGGACTTTTGAAGATACAAAGATAAGCGTAAAAAATAAAATTGCCACCAGGGGGCACACCGGTAGTCGGATCCATTTAAAAGTCGTCATCTCCCGTTGTTAACATCATATAAATATACTTACACAATTTCGTAAAGATCCTGCGAACGGTTTAGGAGATACAGCCATAGGCGCAAAAAAACAAAACTGCCACTAGGAGGTGCCACAGTAGTCGAAATCGTCGGAAAATCATCGTCAACCGTCCTCTACATAGTAAGCATATACATGCCAATTTTCACAATCATCCTTTGAGCGGTTTGGTTGATAGAGGGGTGGACGCACAAAAACAGACTCGAAAACACTAAAAATGGCCACTAGGTGGCGCAAACTATGTCGAATCCATCTGAAAATGGGAGGATAGCGTCATCTCACTAACAGGTGCCTACATACCAAATTTCATGAAAATCCAATAAGGACTTGTGAAGATACAAAGGTATGCGTAAAAAAATTAAAATTGCCACTAGGGGCACACCGGTAGTCGAATCCGTCCAAAAGTCGTGATCTTCCGTTGTTAACATCATATAAATATACTTACACAATTTCGTAAAGATCCTGCGAACGGTTTAGGAGATACAGCCATAGGCGCTAAAAAAACAAAACTGCCACTAGGAGGCGCCACAGTAGTCAAAATCGTCGGAAAATCATCGTCAACCGTCCTCTACATGGTAAGCATATACATGCCAATTTTCACAATCATCCTTTGAGCAGTTTGGTTGATAGAGGGGTGGACGCACAAAAGCAGACTCGAAAACACTAAAAATGGCCACTAGGTGGCGCAAACTATGTCGAATCTATCTGAAAACGGCAGGATAGCGTCATCTCACTACTAGGTGCCTACACACCAAATTTCATGAAAATCCGTTCAGGACTTTTGAAGATACAAAGGTAAGCGTAAAAAAATAAAATTGCCACTAGGGGGCACACCGGTAGTCGGATCCGTCCGAAAGTTCGCACATGCCGTCCTATTTATGAATGGAACTTATGTGCCAAATTTCATGAACGTATGTCAAAGGGTTTTGGAGATAGAGCAGCGGACGCCGGACGCCACCCGGACGGACGGACGGACAGAGATGACGGCATAATGCGTCCACATATAAATATGTGGGCGCATAAAAAGCACACATGTGTATTTGCGTTATGATAGCAACTGTCCTGCCACTTCATGATACACCTACCTGGACACTGACACTGCCCTGTAACTTGAGCTGTAACTTCTTCATGTCTGGCCGCACAAGGGCCGTCACTTCCCTCAGCTCTGCAACTTTCCGCTGCATCTCATCGACTGCGACTTCTAGTGGGTTCAGTTCCTGCTCCTTGTGATAAAGTACGAGGACTCGCTTCTTCACGTAGGGGAAGGAATGTGATGCTGTTTGAATAAAATCCCCAATAATTCAACTTAGGAAACTGAAACCTCAGTCTTACAAACTACTGTACTCATCTGAGTTACCAGGCAATTAAAATGGGGAACTCAAAAAAATGGCACTCAAACATAAAGAGGGTGGGCTTTAAGCTGAGCATAGGCAATAAAAATGATATTTTGGGGAAGTCCAGGAGACGGGAAGCTTTGCAGATATTAGACGTCACACACAAAAGTCAAATAAAATATAAGCAGATTAAAGACAATGCCTAGAATAGAGAGATCGTGCACAGTAATCTAGTAATGTAATCAAACTTTTTTATGCAGTAAATTTTCCAACTTTCCAGTTGCAAACATTACACATATGTAAGAAGCCGCCAGCCACTGCTCATGCAAATACTTCCATTGCTTTATTGCATAAGGGGAATGAGATCAAGTGACACAGAAAAATAGGAAAGTTGGTGATGTAGTTACATAATTTTTACATCTATTGGTCTTTTTTCACCCGCCTCTAGCTTATTTAAAATAGCATGTTTTGGTTAGACATTTCTTCGTCAATCTTCAGGAGGACTCGGACGTCTAGTGGCTAGAGTGCTGGACTGAGAACAGAAAGATCCCCGGTTCAAAGCCAACTCGGCACCACGAAAAAATATAATCCAGACCTCTTAAGCGGCAAAAGAATACATTATACGCAGGTAGAAGATGGCTTTACAAAACACTATTAAACAACAGTTTACTATAAATTTATATCATGAAAATATAGGCTGCCTGGCATGATGAAAACACAAGTTAACAAGAAAGTAAATAAATTCAGCCACAACGCAACATACTTGGTGAAAAAATTGACAAGCAATAAATTTTCAGTATCTCAGTGTAAACACTCAGAATTATAGATTACAAAGACAACGCTTGCTGCTGCGTAGAATAAGAGACTGATAGTAATGTCAATATTTCAACAATGCTGTTTTTAATGCACTGCAGAAGACGTTAACAGAAAACGATGTCGCGGGTGGCTACCAAACTCTCGCCAGTAACTACTAACACTGCAACTTGAAATTGATGCAGTGTTTGAAAGTGCGCTTATTGTTTTGAAAATCAATTCCATGAAAATCACGGGTGGGCACAAGTTGAAGCTATGACCGCTTAATTTAAAATTCCCAAAAGTAAGGACCAGGCGCTTATGTGAGCATGGGCATTAAGTCGAATGTCTACAGTATATCTATGGAACATAATATATATCATTTCAACACAACGAACTGCCAGCCTGAGGAAAAACATAACTTGTTCAAAGTAACCTTATTTCTAAAATTGCAACAAATACACTTTGATGAGATCTGGAAGAATTATTAGTGCTTGATGATGGAAGGCATACTTGTCAAAATGACTCTTCTTTTAAACTGCTCCTCAATACTCCCGTGCGCTCGTTTCTTGTCTTTGGTGAAAGGAATTTCATACATAAACCGGCGTAGGTTGTTGTTTCGTTCAAACTCCGTCTGCCTTGTTTTCAAGTCGCTCTCATCAAAAAATGGCACAACATAGGTCACTTGTATGTAAGCGTATTTTGCCTTCAGCTCCTTGAGATCCACCTTAAACAAGAATAGTGTATGTGACACTTGCAGTGCTTACCCAGGTCTATTACAATACAATACTCACTCACAAGTGAAAGTCTACTGATCACTTGCTCCCATATGAACATTCTATAACACCTCCCAGGACTAATGATATGGTAAAAATTCCCAAATTTATGACAGCCCCCCAAATTGTGGACATAAAAATCCAACCCCAACTGAATTTTTCTTGTTCTGTAATTTGGGACACCGTTGAATTTGGCATTCACCATATTTCTGAAATTTTGGACACATAGATTTTTAATAGTGGCATTGACCATAATTCTCACATTTCAGACAATGCACTTTTTTGCATGATCCGTTATTATTACACGTCGTTTAAAACTGCCACCGTGTAATGTATTGAGTGATGTCCCAGTATCAATGCAGATGGTTTGTATATATCTTGCACATTTTCTTGGCAGTCGTAATGATGGAATCGAAATATTTGGCTTGCTTGATATGGTATCACTATGCATATGAAATGTATGTTCTCCGACTTTCGCGTAATCGCCAGTGCCACGCTTTGTTTTTAATGAGCACCGGTGATGAGACCTGGTTCACGGCTCTTTTTTTTCTGCGAACCTGTGGCCTACTTACCTTCCTCTCAGTGCCCCAACCTTCGCTATGCCATGCGCCCAAATTGGCGAAAAGATGTTCTTTGTCAACTTAAAGTAGACTTTGTGAAAAGCAAAAATCCATGTCCTAGTTTGTTGTGCAGTATACGTTAAAAATGTTCATGTTGTAAATATGTCTTTATGTCTCCCTATTCACATTCTATTTACAAGCCTATATGAATTCCACACAAAATGTTACAGCTCTCTTGAATCAAGGTTAAGAATTTTGAAGCCATCTAAAACTGAGTATGAACCTATTAATCTTTAGTCAAAGCTGCTCCTTTCCACCCGTCCCCAGTCTTTTGACCCATGGCATGTGATTTGTAAAATAAAACCTAGGCTCATAGCGGAGATTGATCTGAATCTGCATGCGCAAATAAAAAATTAATAAGTGAACGGCACGGCTATCGGGCCGGAGTGCAGTGAACATAGAACAGATAAAATTAGAGCTGCAGTACCAGGAATGCAAGAGCCAAGATTATTGGGACAAACCGCTTTTATATTAAAGCATAATTAGCGTCGAAGAAGCTATCACCCTTGTAAGCCAGCTGCTTGAACACTCACTTGCGCATGGTGGTGTTTTACAGTTTAATTGTGATATGGCCTGTTGCTAAGTTTCAGAATAATAATTCCAAACTTTTATTGATTGAATATAGCAAGTTCTATAATTGTCAAATAAACGCTCGGATACGTAATCGAACTAAGACCGCGGGGACCTTATTCACATGTATCTCGTTGGCAGGAACACTGTTTCGGCGGACTGTTTCGGCGGTCTGTTTGAGTGACAGGTTTCCGTCCACACAAATGTGCTAATACAACCGTAAATGCAACTCTTTTGTTGCTTTTTAAAAGTTTGCAGTCGCCTGGACAGGGCCTAAAATGCATATTGAAATTAAGATTAGCAACACATTTTTTTGTACTTTACATTCATTAAATTGCATTCATGTCGTAAATGTGTAATAGTTGCCTTTTTAGAAATGATGCTCAGCCAATAACAGTATATACAATGTAGTCAGTTGAATTAAACATGTCTGTGTACATGCAATACGTAAAATTGCGTTACAGAATCATTATCTGATCATGTATTGAATATTAATATGGGTCTGGCATTAGACTATAAACGAAGAAATGCATTTAAAACATGACCAGTTTAGTGTTTCGTAACAAAAACAATTAAGCATATTGCATCTATCTAAGTTCCGTGGATGGGGTTAAAAGTTTATTTTCCTTGTAATCAACAGTTGGATATCAGGAAGGGCTTCAACATTTTCACTAATGGGTGCAAGTGCATTAGGAATGGTGATTAGCCTCTGTCACAACAAAACTGTGCCATTGTCGAAAAAACGCGAGACAAAACCTATCAATGGGTCACCATGACATACCTGTGCAACTCAAATTAGAGGAGAATGCCACCCAAAAACAACCTAGTTTGTATCAATAAACATCTAACCGTAAGATACAAAATCGATTTATTGTTTCACAACAGCTTTCTTTCAGCAAACACTGAATCAGCCCACACAGCCGGTGGCCAGTCAATTTTTTATTGCATCTAAAGCCGTTAACACAGTGATTTATTCATTACAGGCTTCTCAAAACATTTGCACTCAAGAACACTCCAAGACATTACAAATTGTATCTGTTGAGACACTTCGTTTCAGATAATACAAGCATTGGTTAGAGTGAAAGCAATTCATTTTGAAACAGAACACACAATATTAAACATCAACGTGGCAACTTGCAATTCCGACGAGTGCTCATCCGATGAAGACTTCACATGTTGATCATTTGGTTTCACAGGCTATCAGTTCGAACCGGAATACACTGATCAAGAAATAATAGAGGGGCTCCGTGAACGCGCACAGACAATGGAACATAGTTCCGAAAAACATTTGAATGACTTGTCATGGTGTCAGTGAGCTAACTACACTATAATGGAAATGACTGACAATGTTTCATGGCTAACTACAATTCTCCATAATCAAAAACTGATCAACAACCAATCCGACGAAATGCAGGCCACTGACAGACATGGAGAAGTTTCACGTCCTCATACTTGGTATTAATGGCGTACTTTTCATTCTTCACTACTGTGAGCCACATCCGAAGCATTATGGGCTCTCGAGGAAATCAAAAATATGATATACCCACTTTCCTCGCAGCTTCATAGTTTGCATAAGCCGGAACAATACACCACACCATAGTGGTACTCAGTCTGTAGAAGAACCACTGACATCGCTGCTTCGTTTCTCACCTTCTCACACGTTAATGCGACACCTCTTAGCAAGGTAAGATCGACTGCATCATAACAGCATTTTCACGTTCAGTGACTTTACCAGAGGTAGAGGGTTACGAGCGTATAACCTCTAGCTTCTTTATTATCTGCCAAGCAGTCTTTTGTCTGGTATGACAACAGGCAGGACAATTATCTACCAGGTTTATTACAGACTACATGTCAAACCCAGAGCGAATTGGTATGTTCGGAATTAGATTGTCGTATCTTCGGTTGTAGTTGGGTGATTTTGGCGATTCAAAAACTAAACATGATCACCATTTGACGAGGATTTCAGAAATGCTATTGCTTTATGTTTAAATATGTTGTAACTTAACTTTTATTTTTAACAACACAGCCCAGTCAAGTTAGATACGATCTAATAATGGAGATTAAAGTGATCATCGAACAAAAGAGAGCCAGTCCTCCAACCATAAATGACAGAATGGAGTTAATCAGTCGTGTAAGATATTGGCTACTGGGGTCATCTTCCCGACTTGTTGTTGGGCTATAGAATCCAACAAGTTGGGAGCAATGGGAAAATGCCGTACTGTACGAGGTGACGTGGATATAGACCAATTAGGATGTTAAAAAATACTAAATCGGGTGGCATTCTCCTTTAACTACGCGCGTGGCATAAGGCTATTTTTTGTAGATAACCAAGACGGGTAAGATCTGCAACATCGAACCCTCCACTTAAAACAATGGTTGTGAGTGAAAAGGTCTGAGTGACATGGTTTTAATATTTTATAAGAACTTACAGCATTAATAGAGTATTTTTCGAAACTGTTGACAACCTAGAAGATTGATTTGAAATTTGCATGAATCAACAGTGGTGTATTTCACAAATGGTTCATTAGCTTTGCTACTACTAATCTTCAGATGGTTTCTTCAAAGGTGTGAATCCTACCTTGTTTGAGTCTTGAATCAATTTGACATTGCCTTCACCAAACTTGTCTGAGTAGAGTTTCTTCAGTCTATCACAGATCTCAGCGAGTCCTGTTATCTTTGGTTCTTTATAGATATATTCCTTACCATCTTCCTCTTCAAAAAAATTCTGAAAAACAGAACAGTGTTTGCCAAACATGAACTGATTGTAATGCCGTGGTACGGCATGTACACAGCTACCAATCCTCTCTCTCATGATCCACGTGAGCAATTTCACTAGCGCTATCCTTTTTCCATCAACACAAGCTGTAGCTCTTCTCATCAACCGTAATGCAGTTCCTACAAACAAACTCAATTCTTTTCTCATCAACTCATTACAGCGTTCTGTCCTTCAGTAACTTTTCCAGAGGTGAGGGGTGATGAACATGTGATAACATCTGGCTCTTTTGTTAACTGCCCAGGGCAGTATTTTATCCCGTATGATAACAAGCAGGCCAATTATCTCTCAAGCTTCAAAGGAAACGTATGGTGGTTGCATGCTATTACCGATCTGCATATGAACACAGTCAAACCCAGTGCATCTGTTTGGACAGAATAGATTGTCTTAACTTTTGTTGTAGTTGGGCGATTTTGGCGATTCAAAAACGGAACATGATCAGCATTTGACGAGGAATTCAGAAATGCTATTGGTTTAAGCTCAAATATGTTATAACTTAACTTTCATTTTTATCAGCCCAGCCGTCAGTCTAGATATGATCTGATCGGAGATTATATCAATTATCGAACAAAAGTGCGCAGGCCCTCCAACCATAAATGCCAGAATGGAGTTAATCAGTCGTGTAAGATATTGGCTACGGGGGTAAACTTCCCAGCTGGAGCAACGGGATGTCGCTGTCATGTTCTGCGAAAAGAGCATGCTAGCAATTCCTTGTCTGTTAACAGACTTCTTTTCTCAGGTACTGCAGCATTACAGTACACACATACATACATATGTTGTTGTACATACATGAACACCTTATATGCAGTACACTAGCTATTTTCATGATATCAGAAAGACATATCTCTTGCTGACGATATTAATGCGAAATTCATTAGTCCCCTGCTTTGTGGTAACATGCTGTGGGGACAAAATTATATACAGTTTCATTGCACCTCTCAAGCAAAAGGTTTTGAACAACACAAAGACAATCCTTTGCATAGTCAAAAACATCTTTTAAAGTAAGTCTAGAGTACCTGTCCAAAGAAGGCTACGCGGAAGAACTTTCCAAGGAGGCGTTTCCCAGAATGCATTACTTCCACAACCTTTGAGTAAGATTCATGAAGTGTTTGATAAGTCTCAGCTAGCCTCTGGAATACACGAAGAACACAAGAGATTTGAACAGATTTCCAACTATACACGTCTCTTATGTAATGATCTTAATGCTATGTAGGACCCTGGAAACCTCCTCCAAGCACGTACTCAAAATACTACAGGAAGCAACAGATCGAAGTCGGAATTGTTCAGGAAAATTGGAAGGGCCCCAATTGTGTTTGACTGCACCAAAAGGTGAGCCTACGGGCGAGAAATTGATTGGGCCAAGAGGGTGAAAAATTACTGAGCGCGTTCAATTTATGCATATTGCCTTTGAGCACGTATGAAAATAAATTGTCTTAAATAACTTTAGTAGTGTCTGAAATTTAGACCAGTCTAAATCAATTTTCACATTGGGCTCAAAATTCTTGTAATCACTACTCCAAATCCTTAAAGCAAAAAGCCTTTTAGCAGTCACAACTATGCCCAAAACCACACAACTAAACTGCATCCTCTAAAAACACCAGACGTGCATTCCATTGGAGCAAAAACCAAGCGAAAACGTAAAACCATGCAAGATTTCAATAGATGTGGCTTGTATTACAAGTGAAGCAGGTGAACGTAGCTTCACTCACCAGCTGGTTGTGTCTACTAGGGAACTCCGTCCAGGCTTTTTGCTTGATATTGCCCAAACATCAATAAGGCCTAACCACCTCTGTCTGCATTTTAGCACAACAAACATTATTCTTCAAATCACAGGTTTTAAGTGGCAAGAATGACCGATGGTATATCTATGTACGATATGTAGATATTTTTATTTATTGTGCTTTTGATGACTTGTTATCAGTGCATGACGGACTTGAGCATCATTCTGCATTGACATTTACCCACAAGCTTCCTATAAATGACGTGATTCCGTTTTTGGACGTGCTCGTGAACCATTCTCCATTTGAATTGTCTACATCAGTTTATCACAAGCCTACTGATGAAGGTTTTCTGTCTTCATGCCAGAAGTGAGTGCCCTGAGCGGTATAAGATCACCGTTGTGGCCAACTTCATAAATAGGGTGTATTCCCTGACGTCCAATTGGCTATTGTTTATTCAAGAGGTAGCTCGCATAAGACAAACACTGGTGAATAATGGGTACACCAATGCTTTTGCAGACTTCCATATTAAGCGATTCATGTCCAGATTTAATTGTGAAGTCCCTGCACATCGGACCGGTGTGACCAAAAAGGTTTTATAAAAATGTCAAGTTCAATAATTACCTCCAGGACAAATACGCCATTAAGAAAATTATTAGGGATAATGTTACAGTTTGTAAGCTCTATGATTACCTCAATGATATCATTTATTATCGGAATAGGAAGTCCTCCAACTTGGTCATGAAAATAACATTTCTAAAGCGAAGGTCCGCCCTGTTGCCTAGTGAAGTGTTGTTTATGAGTTTGTATGCCCTATGAATGACTGTCTTCGCTCAAATGTCAAAAAATGTTACATTGGTCAAACGGTTTGCAGTCTTTCCCATCGGTTATCTGTTCATCTTCAAAATGGTGCCATCAAAGATCATTTTCTGCAATGTCATGAACGTAAAATCACCCGTTAAGAAATTGAGGAAAACATGTCAATTTGGTATGTAGAGCACGATGTGCTGCGATTGAAATTATTGGAGTCCCTTTTGATTGCATTTGAAAACCCTGTTTTGAATGAGCAGCAAACAGGTTCGCGTTGCACGTTACGCTTGTTTGAATGACTTTCCTCTTACCCCCTTTCATTTGTCATTCTTTGCCGTATTTCACACCTGCCGTGTCCCACTGTGTATGTCTCCAGCTTATGCTCTGTGTCAAAATTTCAAAGAAATCGTCAATCTGTTCTAAAGATACTATTGAAAAACACGCTTCCCCAAACAATACTTGAAAAGCTTTAGTCGGAAACAAAATGGCCACTAGGAAGTGCTACAATAATCGAATCCACACAGAAATTTAATGGAGACGGTGCATTGATATCACACATCTTTGCGTGAAGTTTCATTGAAATCTGTAAATCCGTTCTCTAGATATTATCCAGAAACGCTCTTCCCTCAAAACTCAAAAATTCAAAAACATCATGCCCCCACAGACCCTGGGCAGATTGAAAAGTAGCATGAATCATTCTAGTGATACCCTTCACCCTTGTACTAAATGTCATCAAAATCTGACCAGGGGATTTTAAAATATTGTGCGGACACCCAGACAGATGGACAACTGGACACTCGCACAAAGTGATGACAATATGTGACCATATGTTGTGTGTGTGCGTGTGTGTGCGTGTTTGTGCGCGCACGCATATGCACGCGTGTGTGTGTGCATAATTAAATCGCACAAAACCGAAACATGAAAACGTGGTTTTCCTGTTCAATATTACTTTAATAACAATCCTCTTGTCAAGTATATGAGATCATACCTCAAAGTCTCTGTTGGCTTCATAGACAGGTATCACAAGGCGGTAGATCTCACCAAGCAGTTCATATCTTTCCGCTTTTCGAAAACGTATGGCACATTCCTCAAGTAACTCTATTAAGGTTTCCTTCAAATGAAAGCAATTTAGTTCATCAGAATCTTATCACAAGCAAAATATTCAAAAACAATCAGAAAGATTGGTAGAGTTGACATACCGTTTAATAAAAATATCTAATTTAGGAAAAAATAATAATAATTCAAATTCCAAAGGCTTCTAACATTTGTGAATGCCCACAACTTTTCAAAATATTGTCTGAGGGTAACTACGGTATAGACCTTGGACATCGACAAGCATTTACCTTTGTGCTACAAATGTAATGGAAAAAATGAAGAAAATTTCACTTGTCAGCCATATTGTGTCCTATACTGGTGAGATTTTACCATATGCACACCTTTTACAGTACAAATTGTGATCACTTTGACTAAAAATTTTGTGTGTGAAAGCAATTGCTCACATCACTGTACTGCACATCCTCCATGCCAGAGTCATCCTTTATCCCTGATTCTTCATTCTCTACATTTGGTGAGATGTTCTTGAAGGCTATGCAGCCCTGCGGGTACGAACCTAACAAAAACAACAAATAATAATTACATACTATAAATTTTTTCACATGTCTTTTTGAATAAACTTAAGGTTGTGCAATACCCTAGAAAAATTTCCAAATTTGAAAGATCACATCTCAGAAAAGGTTGATTAGATTGAAATGAAACTTTTAGATACTATGCTTTGAATAATGTTCACCAAAACATAGTTAGCTACTTTTGCATAACGAGCTATCAAAAGAGGACATCAATTGACAAGATTTATAAGACTACTTAAAAAGTAGCATAAAACAAAGACGAAACAAAATAAGTTAGAAAACTGCAACAGCACTTTTGAGGTTTCACCTTGAACATTTATATAAAGTCATTTTATTAGTACTGCTATTTTGCTATAAATGAACTTTTCCAAAACCGTTTTTACTAAAAAGACACGATTGTCACGTGACTGTTTCCTTTTGCCAGTCAGCTTCCAACCACCGATAAGATCATCTGAGAAGACTTCACAATCAGTTCACTATGGGAAACTTCCCCCCCAATAACCTTCACCTTATCCTCAGTGGGTGTACCTATGGGGAGAGCATTTGTGCTGTGACCTCCTTGCAGAAGGTAATTCAGTCCACGACTGAAATAATAACTGATCGGCATTGAGTTAAAGTTCACATTCTACAGACTTTCCACTTTCAAAAAATATTTACTTTCTTTGAGTTAAATTTTATACTATTAAACAATTTGCTAAATGTACAGACTGGCAGATACGTTACTGGTTATGACTAAATAGCTAAAAATCTTGATCTGTCCACAAACTTAAGAGCACAACTTTCATTGCCACAAATTCTCATGAAACAGTTTTTCTTGTTTGAAAATTGGCTTATTGTCAACAAATACCAAAAGTAAACAATTGTTGGACTGGACTTCTTACAGCCTATATTCTTATTATGAATGGTTGTGGTGATAATAGGCATTCTGTATGAGACTAATCAAACATGATTAAGTATTTTTCCATAAAGAAAAAAAAGAGTCCTCATGGCCTAATTGTAAATTATCCAAATGTGTTATACACTTTCGTTGTAATTGGCTAAGCAAAAAATCATGCCTCTCCCATTCGCAGAATAAGAAAATAAGACTTGGAAAAATGATTGTAGGAATACACCAATAAACTTCTCTAACCTATCTAACTTTCGAACTGTCAAAACAAATCTGGTGTAATCTTTTAAAGTCCTAGTAGTATGGGATTTGAACAGTGATCAGGGCATTAAATTATGTTACAAGGAAGCCACCAGTACCTACAAGTGAGGCAAAAATTCACAAAAAACACATTTCACCACCTTAAGCCGAGTGGCACTCTGCCATTTTAGGCCTAATACTGCGAAATCGAAATTAAGATTCATTCAATAATGATTCAATAAGGCCATCATTCGAATCTTACTTGTGCACTTAGGTAAAGAAGAGCAAAGCAACGAATACACAACTTTGCTATACATTAAAGATATTCTGACAATTGTTGAAAACATTGAAAACAAATTTTGACAAGAAAAACAGACATAAGACTCTGTCGGTAGAGAAAGTGAAGACCTCGGACAAGATGCCACTTAGCAGGATCACATCATCCATTGCCAGTGTTAGTGATAAGCAAATTTTTATCACATGGAGATGTAAAATCCTGAAATTATCATACAATTGAAAAATAGATTAACAATTATCTTACATTGTGCATGCAAATAGCGAACCAGGTGAGGTGTATCTTTTAACTAGTTCATGCGACGATAGAGAAAACTAAATGCAAGCACATTTGGGAGTTAGACGGGCAACACTCTACAAGGGATGGATAATTGTATGACAGTGAATCACATGGTGGCACGAACAACACATAAATTCAAGTTTACAAAGTCATTAATAGTTTTCAAATAGAATTATGGACATCATAGAATCATGGGACGTATTTCTGCAGGAGAAAACCAAATACTAGCTATTATATCAACAATTGATACAGGTTGTTTTCTCCGTAAGAGTTCACATTTCGAGTTAACTTCCCTAGAGTGGGAAGTAATCTCATGATTAGGGTATGTTGATACGTCTTATTGGTTGGATCTTGCGTTCTCGACAATTTCTATCAATTTCCAGTACTTCCTGCCTCGATCTTTGTCAATTTTGGCGCTTTGAAACACAATTGAAACTTTTTAAAGAGAAATATATGCTGAAAATTCATACGTAGTGAATTTTTAGGCACAAAAAGCCCTATAAATTCGTAACAGTTGGCAGCCCTGCTAATAGAAAAATAACAGTGCCATGACCAAAGACCAAGTCAGACAAGAGCTCTACATAAAAATAACAAAACCGTTGGTTTTCTCGTTCTGTCAACATTGAGACAAAAACAGTGAAAAATCTCAAAGCAAATGTGCGTGAATTTGGATGAAAACCAACTCCCAAAACTGGAAACGCTAAAACACTTAGCAAAAAGTAAACAAAGAAAGCAACACTAAAAAGTTCAAAACTTTAAAGCAAAAACTTTGTTTAGTTCATTAGATACCCGGTCCGATTTTCTGCGAGTTCTACGTCATCAATAGATTTGTACAAAAACCCCTGCCCTGTAGATTCCTCAAACAGTCATCTAAAGTCCTTTTGTGTTCAGTGACAACATAAAAAACACTGGCCAAAATAAATTATCGCATGATGCAGCTTGTACGCTAACATTTGGCCTTTCATCACCCCAATGCCATAAGTATGCATAAGCCACACTGCGACTAAACCGTCCTTTTATGAAAGTTAATATGTATAGCTCAGCAGCACTGCTAAAGAAAACCAATTCGCTAATTGCTCTAACAATTCATCAATTCTAAAAATTCAAAGACAGCTGATATTTACTTTTCATCATTAGACATGTGACTTGTTTGCTTTACTTATTATTAGTTTTTTACCTTGAAACTCATATACTTAAGAAGAACGTTGTTATAGCAGCAATTATTTTATCCATTATCCAGTACACAAACTTGCATGCTTTGGTGGCGCTGCAAAAATTATTGTTGTGCATTGTTTTTTAGGACACATTGCCTTGTTTGAACAATGTAGAATATATATATATATATATATATATATATATATGTATATGTATGTGTATATGATGGATAAACTGAAATTTTTGGATATAATCACATCTTTGTCAGAAATAAATTAAAATTAAAGGAGAATGCCACCCGATTTAATTAATTTTTTTACCATCTTAATCAGTTTACATCCAAATCAACTCGTATACGGTCAATCTTACCTCGCCAAGAGGTGTTGCGTTAACCTGTGAGGAAGGTGAAAAACGACGCAGCGATGTCAGTGGTTCTGCAGAGTGAGTGGTGCTATGGTGCAGTGTATCGTTCCGACGCTTGTACGAACTATGAAGCTACGAGGAAAGTGGGTATATCATTTTTTCGATATCCTCGAGAGAAAATAATGCTTTAGAAGTGGCTCCCGGTAGTGAAAAATGAAAAGTACCCATTAATACCAAGTATCAGACCGTGAAACCTCCTTGTCTGTCAGTGGCCTGCATTTCGTGGGATCACGATCAGTTGTTGATCACTTTTTGATTATGCAGAATTGTAGTTGGCCATGAAAACATAAACAATTACAATTAAATCAAGGCATGAGAACATAACGTTTTATATAACCTGTTTTATGACCAACTTATTCATGAGGCTTCTGTTTGGTCTTCTGGGTGTAGGATGTTTTTGTCAGTTCTTTTTCTCAGCCCTAAAAAGCGTTGTTAGCACACATCTGTTTAGATGCGGTGCAAAACCTGGATGGTTCGTGAGACACATCAGCGCTTCTCCAAGAAGGCATTCCACTTGCAAAATTTGGTAGTCGTTTCCATTATCATGCAGTTTGCGTACTGACACCAGATGACAAGTCATTTAAACAGTTTTCGGAAGTATCCATATGTTCTGTTGTCTGTGCGCATTCACGGAGCCTCTCTATTATTTCTTGATCAGTGTATTCCTATGAAACCTAACGATTGACCTGTGAAATCTTCTTCGGATGAGCACTCATTTAAGTCAGCATTGCGAATTGCCATGATGTTCACTGTAGTTCCTTCTGTTTCAAAATGAATTATTCTCACCCTAACCAATGCTTATATAAAACCGAAACAAAGTCTGTCTCATTAGATACAATTTGTAATGCCTTGGAGTGTTCGTGAGCGCAAATTTTTTGAGAAGCCAGCAGTGAATAAATCACTGCGTTACCGGCTTTAGATGCAATAAACTAATTGACGGGGCAATGAGGCCGTGTGAGCGCATGCTAATTCAGTGTTTGCTGACAAAAAGCTGTTGTGAAACAATAACTCCATTTTGCAACCTATGGTCAGATGTTAGGGGAATCTATATTTAGATATTCATATACATTATTCCAATTGTAACTGTACATTTGCCCTGGAGGTTCTGTGGAAGGGTAACCTGACTTCGTGGCCCTCAACAAGCTAGTAAAGTAGATTTGCAGTTTCGTGGCTAATTCACCAAAATAATTACGTGAACATTTTTTCTTTGGCTCACTAGAATAGTCTTTTCGTGACTAGAAGTTTAGTTTCCAACTTTGGCTGGTTTATATTCATGATGTCTTCAGTCAGTCTGGCCACGATGGGCCTGAGGTTGCGAGCCACTGGCTGGGATAGCAAGCGTTTTGTGTGTTTAGAACTGAAAAAAATTGCAAGTCTAAAATTACAATACATAGCTATGTTCTCCTGTCTATATTTTGCTCGCAACTAGCTTACTTAAATATGTGACGACACCATCAAGGCTTTGATGTTCTGAGAACTTTGCTGGAGACTGCGGAGTGAAAGATGTACACATTCTCCTCCATTTATGTTCAAATAGTGTTAGCGTATGAGTTGCCTAATGGTTAACTAGAATTGGTGATTTTCGCACTGTTTGTCCTCTGGAATTGAATTCCAAGCGAAAAATTTGTTAGGATCATTTCCACCCGAAAATACCATAAGCATCAACCAAAAAAGATAAAAGTAAGAGTCTTTGAATCCTGGTAGTTAATAGGCTTGTGATTTATGATACCGGACAAAAAAACACGGGAACACTTAAAAATAGATTAGATTGATATCTGATTTTGCCTCATTTTGAAAACCGCTGTTGTCAGGTTTTTGCAATATACTAAAAAGTTATACTTCCTCCGAGTTTACTAAAAAGAAAAACAGCTCTCATAATATACATATCACAGTTGTTGCCCAAAAATTCATTTAGAATTTTCGAGAAAAAGAAAAAAGAAATTCAACTTTGATATGGTTTACAAAATGATCAATAGCTGTTATAAATGAACCAATCAACCACAGGATGAGTAAAGACCAGTTGCTATGCTGCACAAGCCGCACGGAAAATTTTTACCGAGATGGAAATTTTTACCGCAGGGGCGACCATTATTAGATAGTCGCGATGACATTCTGTTTTAAAAGCTACATATTTTACAATGCTCAATCTTAATTTAAAATGTGAAACAGCATACATTTATTTGCAAACAAGAGTCATCAGAAGCAGTGGGAGGTAAACTTTTGTGCAAGGTAAAATCTCATCAACTTGGTCAGAATCACCATAATTTCTTCTTTTTCCAGAGGCTCCTAACATCATTAAGAGGTACACATGGAACAGAACGTGAAATGGTAAACATTTCTTTGATTCATGCTGTCATTTATCAAAAAAAGTGAGAAACTTTAATTTCAAACAACAATCCTAAAATGTCTTTACTTGGTGAGATTTTACGGTAGATCCTCACAAACAATTTTACAAGGAGAGTGGGTACAAATGTGAACTCAAAGTGGCACAAGCAAATTGTAAAACATTCATGCCAAGTGTCGAACGATGCAGATGGAGACACATGAAGAAAAAAGGGTCAGGATTGCAAGCAAGAAGCAGACAAGAATTAACTTACTATTTAGCTTTCCTGTAAAACATTTATGACCCATTATGTGTACAGTATAAAATAAAAAACATCCAGAAACTAACTGTGAAATTAACAGTGTCACTAAACCATTCAAAATGATTAGTTTTCTGGGAAATTTTGTAACTGGGTAGAAGTCAATTTTGCCATGTTTTTGAGGTGCTTGCCCATACGTCTTTACCCAAAGTACATTTTTCAATGAAATTTTCATCGGATCCATTTTAAAAGATTTTGCTCAATGCTTGGGTGTTAAGGAAAGTTCAAGAATAACAATATCAATGCAAAGTATTGAAATGCGCCCATGACTGCACAACGGAATGCTTCTAAGGATGTTTATAAATATCATAAAACTGGCCAATAAAAGGGGCAGAATATGTTGAACTAGTCAAAAAATCAGAGACATTGCCAAAACTTCATGAAAATCCGTCAAGGATCTCCAAAGACACAAAGGCAAACATAAAAAATAATATTGCTACATGGCAGTGGTAACTGAATCCTTCGTTGTGGGGAAGAAGTCGTCACCTGATGCCATGTTCATAGGGCTACACTAGCCAAATTTCACAAAGATCTTGCAAAGTAGTACGTCAGAGTGATTAGATCCGCCTGGAAATCAAATTAAGTCGTGCTGTTGTCAGCAGCTTTCTTAACAATCCTTTGAGCAGTTAGCGGATAGAAGGACTAACAGACTCAATACAATACAAATAGCACAGCATAAGTCAGATTCATCTGAAAATAGAAAGGTGTTGTCCTCTGCTTAAAAGAAACATATTTGTCATATTTCATGAAGTTCTGTCAATGTATATACAGACAACAAAATTGCAACAAGGGGGCGCAGCGGGAGTCAGATCACAAGAAAGTTGTCATCATCCGTTGTTACTTTCATACAAAAACACTTGCCTAATTTCACATTAAGATCCTGCAAAGAGATGAAAGAGATAGAACAGTGGACAGACAAAAAATTGTCACCAGGGGCATTACAGTGGTCAGACCCATCCGAAAAAAGTCAGCTGAGTCTTTTAAGTAGAAACTTAACTCCGAACTTTCATAATGATCCTTCAAGGAGTACATAATGAAAATGACCACTAGGTGGCGAAGAATACGATAAATTCATATGCAAATGCGAATATGTCGCCATCTCCTTAATAATCATGAAAATCTGTCCATGAACTCCTTAGGCAAAAGGTAACTATAAAACAAATTGATACTAGGGGCACAGGGATAGTTAGATCCGTCTAAAAATCGTCCTCCATTGTCACACTCATAAGAAAACACTTGCCAAATCTCCCAAAGATCCTGTACAGAGTTAAGGAAATAAGCCGCAGATGCAAAAAACAAAATTGTGGGTAAAACAGTACTTGGGTTAATCCGAAAATCAACCTCAGGAATACATCTTCCAATTTTCATGATCCTTAAAGCAGTTTGATAGATAAGAACTACCAATAAGTGATTTGGAATACATATGTACAACCTGTCTGAAAATGGGAAGGTGTCGGCGCCTTCTCAATAGCAACCTGAAAAGGTCTGCAAGGAAACTCTTAAAATACAGATGTAACATTAATATAACTCAACTAAAATTGCCACTAGGGGCAAACCGGTAAAGAAATTCCTCTAAAACATAACGTCAACTGTTGCCACATGCATGGAAAAATATTTTCTAAACTGCTCAAAGATGTGGCAAGGAGATAAGGAGATACAGCAGTGACCTTCTCAACAGAAACACATCTGCCAAATTTCATACTTATCTTTGGAGTGGTTTGGCAGATAGAGAGGTTGACACCATAAAAACAGAATACTAAATAATAAAAGTGGCCAATAGAAGTCACAGAATATGCCAAATCTGTCCAAAAACCAGAATCGTCATTGATTCCTTAAACAAGAGCACACAGCTTTCAAATGCGCCTACGAATGCACCGCAAACGATGCGCTTCCAGGGATGTTTATTCGCATTCTACAAATGACGAGTAGATGGCGCAAAATACATCAAATATATCTGAAAACGTCAAAAAATCACCGTTTCTTGAATAGAAAGCTATTTACCAAATTTCATGATAATCCATCAAGGAACTCCAGTAAAAAACAGAAGAAAAATGAAAAAGAAATAAATTGCCATAAGGGGGCACAAAGTTCTTCGGATCCGTCAGAAAATCGTCATCCGTCGTCAACAAGGAGGCGCAAAAGTAGTCAAAGTCGTCGGAAAATCACCGTCAGCTGTCCTCTTCACAGTATGAACATATATGCCAATTTTCAAAATCATCCTTAGATTGGTCCGGACTTGACTCTTGAGGTGAATGCAGAAAAACAGTAAAAATGGCCATTTGGTGGTTCAAGATACCTTGTATCCATTTAAAAGCAGAAGGAAAGCGTCATCTAAATAATAAATGCCTATCTGCCAAATTTTATGAAAATCCGTTGAGGATCTTTTAAGATACAGAGGTAAACATAAAAATCTAAAATTGCTATCAGGGGCACACCGATAGTGCGATCTGTTCGAAAGTCATTGTCATCCTTTGTCAACTTCATATTAATGTACTTACTAAATTTAATAAATATCCAGCAGAACGTTTACGAGATACAGTCATAGGCGCAAAAATCAAACAAAACTAACACAAAGAGGCGCTACAGTAGTCAAAGTAATCAGAAAATCACTGTCAGCAGCCCTCTTCAAAGTAAAAGCATACGGATTGGTTGATAGAGAGCAGATGCCAAAAAAAACAGACTCAAAAACAGTAAATATGGTCACAAAGTGGTGCAAAATATGTCGAATTAATCCAAAAACGCTTGGATAACATCATCTCATTAATAGATGCCTATGTGCCAAGTTTCATGAAAATCCGTTGAGAAGTAAAAGTAAAACACTAAAATTGCCACTAGAGGGCACACCAATACTAAGGTCCATCCGAAATTCGTCGTCATTTGTCGCCAGCTTCATAGGAACACATCTGCCTAAATCTCATCAAGATCCTGCGAGGGGCTTAGGAGATGAAGCTGCTGATGCTGGACTCCTGGACAGACAGAGATGACGGCAATGTACACCCACAGATAAATATCTGGGCGCATAAAAA
Organism: Phoronis australis; assembly: GCA_002633005.1. NCBI lineage: Eukaryota > Metazoa > Phoronida > Phoronidae > Phoronis > Phoronis australis. The sequence continues at coordinate 120,950 of NMRA01000547.1, forward strand.
TCTATTTTTTGACAATAATCGAGGGACAAGAGAGGTCTTGTCAAGAACTAAAATTGTCAACATAGCAAACTTTGGTAGTCGCATCCACCCAAACATCAACTGGTGCTGGAGCATTCCCAAGTTTTTGGTGAAGTTGTTTAGATGAAAATTTATGGGCCGAGAATTTCTTGTCAAAAACTAAATGAAGGGGAACCAAAGTAGTTGAATCCAACCAAAAGTTGACAGGTGCTGGCACATTCCCAGCCAAGAAACTTTACGCTGATTTTCAAAACGAGCCATTCAGTATGTTTTGAGAAAATCAATGGAACTGCAAACTGGCAAGGACAGACAGACAATATGCTGAATACTAAGTATACGCAACCACAAAATTATTTGTGGGCAGCTGGAAAAGGTTGTGTTCTTTGATGACAAAGTTAACAACAAAAGAATAAGTCAATGTGCTGAGCTTACTGAGTTAATCTCCTCTTCAGTTTTAAAATGTGCAGGTAAATCATGAACTTCAGTTAAAACTGAATAACATGGCATTGCTTTTACCATTCCTGTTAAAAGCATGGTCTTCATATTAAAACTTCGGTCAAAATAATAGTGACTGAAAATTCAAAAAAGGCAAAGTCAAAAAGTTAATATAAACTTCATTAGGAAGGTGAAACATGATTCTTGTCAACCTTCCTCGACAAATTAGGAAAATTAACTTAGATTACTTCGATGTAATGTGGATGTCCTACTGGTGTTCCTTAGAGATGTTCAGTTTCCACGCTGTGTAGCCTGGAAACAATGCATTGCATACTGGACAAAGAGACTACCATCAGCTATTGATGTTAGACATATGCTTAATTTTCTAAAGACTTGTAATCCACTGCTTCCCTGTCTGACAAAACAACCACAAAAGTATTCTTGTTGGCATGATAAAGGACACATACAAATTAAAGTTTGACACAGGGGCCTTGCTTTCAGCTCTTATAAAAGGCAGTTAGTGCCTCAACATCTTTTCATGCTCTTTTCTAAGTTAGACAATAGCCAAAATTTCAAACTGTTTCACTCACACACTAGGCAGAAGGAATGTCAAAAATAACTCCACTCATGTCCACAAATTCACGTTTGCACTGGGACACATCATGGATTTGGAAATATCGTATTGTGGAGAGCTTCTGATATCCCCATCACATACGGTATCACTACCAGTCCTTTGGTCTCTTAGTAACATTTTTGTCACACCTGGACAAATCCCAAACATACCGACAAGGCGCTGTTCTTCTGATAACTCGTCTTGTCATTCAGACACTAAGTTGTTGTTCCAACCATACATATGCACTATGCCAACTATACAATGCATTGTTTTCCACGCCACATGGCAGGAAAACTCGACATTTCTAACAAAGATGGAAGGTTAATGTTTGGCAATGAGCACGAATTGCAATAGAATAAGAAACAAATGAAACATGAAACCCCTTGAAAGATAGCAAACATTGTCATCAAAAGTGCAGCATGCATATCGCTTCAGAACAACAGGAAAAAGATCACAATACAATCATGACCTTATAGTAGAAAATTGAACAAATAGTAAATCAAAATCTGTAATTCTATCACTCATAAAATGCAAATGAATCTAACTTTCTTATTTCTTTTTACTCATTTTGTTCACTAGGACATGAGCCAGTTTTGCCAGTGCATGAGTTTTAATAAGGTTTTTCCCCGGCCAGCAAATCAATTCTGGTAATCAAAGAGGGTTGACGCAAAGTGCTAAGTTAACCTAAAAAGAGCTTTCCCCACAAGCAAGACGCTAAGTGATCACTCCAGTCAGCGATAGGAGTCAGCTAAGTTTTAACAAGGTGGAGCCACAAAAACCTTAGGCATTGATCTTTTTTAAAATGAAGACTCTTGTTTATTTTGACAAACTGAAATAAAATGCAAAATATAAATTTAACCAAAATGTTACCAAATTAGAATACAACACTTGTTGTTCATTGAAAGGAACACCTGCACAAAACTAAGATGATACTGAAATTAACCTTCCACACCAACTGAAACTCCTCAAAAAATTTTCACATAGATGCCGAAATGAAAGGCCTTCTAAAGATGAGCAGTTGGAAATTTTGAATATTTATGGACAGGTAGAATTTTCACAAAGATATTTGAAAACTTGTCTCAAGTATGACCTAACTATCTTACCTCTCCGTTTTAAGTACTCAGCAACAAGAGCAGCAACATGTATGGAACAATGAGCAGCCTGGAAAAAAAAAACAAACAGAAAAGAAACTTCAAATTACTACAAACTAAGGCAAAGCAATACTCGCTTCGGCATAATTTTGAAGGTGCACAGTGGCTGGCATTCATTTTTCCAATGATATTTTGTCAACAGAGCGGTTGAGGAGTTCGGTCACTGAGATTTCTTGCAGAAGTTTGCAGCATTGATTTTTATCATAAAGAAAGTTTCAAAATCCTTGAAATTCATTAACAAAAGATTTGTGTAGATGGACACATAAATGGATAAACAGACAAACATACTGACAAACAGTAAATGGATGAAAGCACTAATACTTTGATGTACATACAATACCACCAGAAACCAATGAATGGAAAAGTATGAATTGGCCAACAAGGGGTATTACAGTACTGATCAACACACAAGATGATTTACTGATTCAGAAGGTCTTAGTGTAGTTCAGTAAGTACAACATCAGCAGGGGTGCATCCATTCCAGAGGTCACTAGACTATATTTTGATGGGGTGTGCCGCTGGAAAATTAGAATACCCACTCAATAGGAGAGTCCACAAGATGACATTCTACCCTTTAATATAGCTTAAAAAACACTAGTTTTAGTCCATGATATATCAATTTAATTATAGTATTATTGCTTTGAAGTAATCAGTAATGTGATAAATGCCCTACTCCACACAAAAATAACTTAGATGAGTGTGTTATGTAGTGTCGTTACCTAGTACACAAAAACATGTACAGTGTGCAAAACCTGATTTAATAACATAGAGTTTTGGCAAATGTGTGTTTGAGTTTTAAAAAAGAAAGAAAATACATTTGATTCAACGTGTCGCTTTGTGACAAATGGGGGCCAGTCCCGGAGAAACCAGTCAACACAAATGAGGGCCAGTCCTCGCTGGAGAAACCAGTCAACAGAGTGGAATTTAAACTGTTTTACTAACACTAAGGAACAACTGTTCAAATACCAGCGAGGATGGACATTAATAACATTGTGGCATTACCAACAGCACCCTTACACCACCAAATCTCCTGAAAAAGAACCTTTAGACAGTCACACAAACAGTCACCCGGCGACTCAATGACATTGGCCTTGCCGAAACAATTCTCGAATGTTTTTTAGCAGATGAGATCAACAATTGCTAAATGAAACACGTTCTGCTTTACTGCTTGTGTTAATTTCTTTAGTTACAATGCACTCCTAGATCGTTACATTGTGCTTACTCCGGAAAATGAACTCTGATGACACGCAAGCGCCCACTCACTCACACAATACACAGACGAACTTCAAAACAAACATCAAGTGACAACAACATGTGTGCTCATCCAGAGATTTTTCTTGTGTTACGGGGTACGATGTAGCGCAGATTTGGACTTAATATGCAGTTAATTCCGACTCCACAGGAACTTAAAAATCTTAGGGACATTATTTTGAAACGTTAAGGACTTCAGGAAATTTGTTGAGTTGAAACTGTATTTTCATTCAAGAATTCAAGTTGCTCTATCAATGATTGTGAAGCCGCAGCGACGGATCAGTCGGTGAGTTTTCGCCCTAGGATTTCAGCACAATTTTCTGAAAAATGATTGCAATTTAACAACGAAGCTTAATAGCAATGCACCACAATTTTGTAGAAAATTTGTAATAGGTCACAGAGTATAAATTTAATGAATCCTAGCTTAAGATTTTACCCGTTTCAGAAACCAGGTTTCAACCGCCTTCGGCTATAATAAGTGCCCCATCCTGAAACCAATTTTTCTAAGCGCCCTGGGCGCTTATGAGGGCGAATACGGTACAGGATTTAATCATTCTCTCTCCATCTATGCACTATCCCAAAGCACAGCTACCTTTTAATCAAACCCACAGTCAATTTCAGACAGCTGAATAAAGGCTGTGAGTTACCTATGGAGAATTTGCAGTCCAATCAACAGAAAAAAGACTTGGTATGACAAAAATGAGAGAGGACTAGGGTATTCAAATCAGGAGATCACATTCTTGAACTATTTCCGATCCAGTCGAACAATCTCCAAGCTAGGTTTTATGGTCCTTTAAATTTGTCAAAGGTAATATACCTAAATTATGTGGTTAAGACTCACGACAGGAGGAAATCCACTCAGCTTGGTCGTGTTAACATGTTGAAAATGTATCATGGCAGTAAGCTACAAGTAGCTGCCAATAAAGTGATGAGTTTGAAAGTGATGATATTGTACAATCGAAAGTGTTTAATTCTGAAATTCTGCAAGATGTTGATTTAAAATTGAGTGGTTTTGAACCTCATCAAAAACAACAAATGAAAGATTTGATACTGAAGTACAAAAGCTTGTTTCCTGACGTTCCAAACAGAACTGCTATTACATCTCATATGCATATCTTTATCGTAGCATTGGTGTAAATAAGAATCTATAAACTTTCAAACTGGACACCCTTTGTTTTTATCTGTTTTCGTACATGAGAACATTAAAGCTGACACTCAAAAACCGTAATAAGCATTTTTAAAAGGGAATTCATGAGACTTGCATGTTTAATAAAGCACATTTATTGTATGCAACATCACATCTACATACAAGAATGTACAGTATATAACATACCTCAACTTTGCACGATTACAAATTAATGACTGGTGCAGTTGCTTGCTAAAATCTGTTTTGAAGTTCACCTTGGTGTGCAAAAACATGAAACACGGGTGGGGACACAAAGCTATTCTGTGAAAGTCACAAAAATATCTAGTTCTGAATGAGTTCCATCACGTTTCAGAGGCCCTTTCATTATGCCTGAAGGGCGTGAGCCAAGCATCGTTACAGGCCCCTCCAAGTTCAGCTTCAGGGACCGATAACTCCTCCAAAATTGCACTGAGATCCGAATCGATAGAATCTGCATTACTGTGACTGTTGTGTTAGTTTCCTTGTCACTTTCGTTTTCACTATCTGAGTCCATGAACACTTCCTCAAGAAACTGATCAATAGTCACTTTACCACGATTGGCACCAGCCAAGATAAAACTTGTGCAAACTTTCAAATATCTCGAAAACAAATAATGACAGCCATATGTTGTAAATCAGAAAAATATACGGGAAGCTTTGAACTGTGGAATGCGAATGCTCACATATATAAACAGTATACCGGGCTTTCACTGAATGAAAAACACCAGTGTCCTGTGGTGAGTACACTCTTCTTGTGCAGCCTAGCCCTAGCTAATTATAGGCGATTGAGTACACCCGATGCATTTTAATAGGATAATAAGCTTGTCGGCTGACCACGCCTAGCGCAGGATACGGGTTAAGCATCAAACGGCTTATTAAAAAGGAGGCATTGTCATCAGAAATAGCTTTACAACACTTTGGTGCTTATATCTGTACTGCACAGGAACCTCTGAACATATAAACCGATCACAATCCCTTGGTATTTTTGTGTACAATGAAGAACAAGAACAGAAAATAAATGAATTGTAGTTTGATCCTGCAAGAATATAATCCGAACATTTTTCACATTACGGGCAAAGAAAATGTAATTGCTGATTGTCTATCCTGATGATGATGATGTTTGTTTAAATTGAATTAACAAATTCAGTTATGCATTAGCATAATGCTGTTAGTGACATTACGTAGAATGCAAAAACGTGTACAGTGGGAGAAATCTGATTTAAAGACATAACATTTTGACACGTGTACGCCGAGTTGTAAAAAAGAAAGCAAATCCAGTTGCTTCAACCTGTCGCTTTGTCAGCTTGCTTTGTAACAAGTGTTCCTGGCAAACAGGCTTCTTGGCAACAGCAGCTCTTATACATACAAACCAATCGTGAAGTACAAGATGCTAAGTTGAGTCCAATTGGTGGTGATTTCAGGGCTCCAAAGAACTGACAGTTCGTTACTGCTTGAGATCAGGCTCTATAAGTTGGCTTAGTTTCAAGGAATAACAAACAGTTATTTCTTTGCAAACCTAGGAATCCCTTCTCATCCGAGTAAAGGACAGACAAGTTGAAACCAACTTTGAAGTAAGCAGTCTAAATCAAAAGTTGACATCATGGACTGAATAATGTTTTATAGCTGCTATAAGTTTTGTAAAATTACATTACAATGCTTTATGAAATCAAATGAAGCCAAATTATAAGATGGGAAATATTTACTAACAACCTCACTCGGGTAGAAACCCAACCATTGCAGGAAAACAGTTTTATATTTACTTAGTTGAATACTGTCTCAAAAAACATCTGAGAATTTTCTTTTCCTCAATTCAAACCGTTCTTCAATGATATTCTCGCCATGCTGCCCAGACATCCCAGTCTCCTGAGTCAAAGGACACCTTTGCCACACCAACACCACTCACCTCAGAGAAGTCCCCATTGGTCATGTGTATTCTTGCCATACTATCCAGCCATGTCTTCCTTAGCTCTGGTGTGCTGGCATATGACTTGGCCAGACTGTACTGGAGGTCCACCAGCATCTCTGGGTCATTCTTGTGTTCTTCCATCTGTGCCGTCGCCATCAGTACTGTGCGAATACGCTTTGTCAGGTCCTTTACCTCCACTGGGAAACTAGTCCGCTGCAGGAAACAATTAAAAAATTACAATAAATAACAGTCGTGGGCAAAAGCCGCCGTATGGTAACATAGATAAAAATGGGCAAAACCAATTGACTAAATCCAGGTCCGATCTCAAAATATTTGTCCCGAATGCCATTAACCATTGGAACGTACATCGTCTGCCAAAGTACCTTGCAGACCTTAATGAAAATTAGTGACAAAATGGCAGTGCACCAATAAAAATACTCGCTTTGTTTCTTTCAAATTTCCTATTACAAAATACGTAACTATCACCGAAAACTTTCATATGGATTGGTAAGCACTAAAAACAACCATAGACCCAAGTCATTTATCAGCAGACATTTCACAGACACGCTTTCTTGTGTAGCAGGCATAAATTCGAGTGTCTCCACTTCTGTGACTTCGTCACTACGCATAGAATTTTGTGATAGGGTTCAAATCACAGCCTAGATACTTCTTCACTGATTTGGTCATGGGATGTTGTTCTGAATTGTCTTACTTATGTAGCATACATTCTGTGACCTGCTTGAGCACACAACATTTAGGCCACAACTTTGTCAGGCACTGGATAATAATTTCATAAATGGCTTCACCAGCACATGATTATGTGAAAAAACAACTTATGATTTAGGCCACTAATCGTTATAAAAACAGTTCCACCTCATTCCCACCTCACTTCAGAAACCATCTCTGGGCTCGAGAAGAACTGTCAGTTCGCTGTTGCCTCAGACGAGGGTCAAAACCTTTCAGGTCAAGGTGTGAACATTTCAGCTCAGAAGTTGAAAATTAAACATACTGACAAGTTGGATTAATCTAGGTGAACTTGTATGGTCACAAAAACACATTTCTGTATTCGCCCTAATAAGCGCCCAGGGTGCTTAGAAAAAATCGTTGCAGGGAAGGAGGGTGCTTATTATAGCCTAAGGCGGTTGAAACCCGGTCTCTGAAGCGGGTGAAATTTGGAAGCTAGGACTCATCAAATTTACGCTCTGCGACGTATCTGTAACCTATGAGAGACTTTCTACAAAAATGTGATGGATTGCTATCAAACTTTGTTGTTAAACTAAGATCCTTTTTCGGAAAATTGTGCGGAAATTCCAGGGCTTAATTTCGCCGACTGATGCGTCACTGTCTCGCGATCGTCGATAGGGCAACTTGAATTCTTGAAACAAATAAAGTTTTGACTCTATAAATTACCTGAAATCCTTCTTAAGTTTTCCAAATAGCATCCCTAAGATTTTCAAAGTTCCTGTGGAGTCAGGATTAACCGCAAATTAAGTCCAAATCTGCGCTAGATCGCAACCCGCAACACAAGAAAAATCTGGACGAACACACGTTGCTGTCATGTGACGTTTGTTTCGAATTTCATCAGCGTGTGTGTGCCGAGCAAGCGATCGCGTGCGTGTCGTCAGAGTTCATTTGCCAGAGTAGCAACCTACATGTATGTAGTATGTGCTTCCTGGCCACGTGCTTTTAACACTGATTTTCGTGTGTACAAAGAAATCTGGATTCCTGTTGATGGAGAAGATCTGTACGGGAAAGATACAATACAATACAATACAATCCCGTTGCCAATATACTGTGTCTGTTCTGAAAGGCCAGACCATAGAGCGACAAATTCTTTGCAAGATCAGCAAAACTTCTGCGTTCTTTTTGAAGCACTGTGGAAGTTTGAAGTGTAGATTTTTTCAGGAGTGTCGGATATTATTGATAAATTGAAGACGTTACTATAGAATTTTAGAACTGTAGGTAAGGCATTTTTCACATGTATACATGTTCATGAGCTAGGCGCTTACTTTAGCAAAGTCTGAAAATGTGGGGGGTGCTCATAGGGGTATGGGCGCTAATTAGGGCGAATACAGTACCATCTGCTAGGTATTCCAGCTAGGGGGTTGCTTAGAGTTTTTCCCAAAGTTCTAGTTGGTCTGTGACTGTGACCGGATGTGTGAGATGGATTGTAATCTGAACACTGGGGTTGGACTTTCTAATGTTTTGTTTATATACTTTCAAAGTACTGAGCGGTTATTTTTGTTAATGTGGTGGGCATTTGCAACAATGTGGACAGCTATTGCATGGAACTTGACTGAAATTATTTGTTGGAGGCTGTGGAACATGTGAGGACGGCTTGGTGATGAAGACTGAAGATGCCACAAGTTTCAAGTGTTGGAGCTGGCATTACAACCCAGTCTTCGTCCCCTGTTTTGTGTAACTTGTCAAAATGTTTGTAAATAATGTAAATGGATGTGAATATTATACAGGATAACTGGAAGAGTGGTTATTTTCATTTATATTACAGTAACACCACCCTAATTCTGGCATCAGATCTCTCAGTCTATTCATAGTTGACAGTGAATGTTTTATAAGAAATGATGGTCAGTTATTTGTTGTCAATTGTTCATGCCGTGAATAAAACGCTTACACGAAAGTCACGCATTTGTAAAGAAGTGCGCGACTTTTCACCGCTCGTCCTTCAGAGCGGCTTTTAGCGGGATCAAAGAGAGCGCGGCGCCAGAATCGGACTCGGTTGCGATGACCACATTGTCCGGTGCGATCAAGACCCAATTAAGTGTTATTACCCCATTATAACTTGTAGTAACCATCTCTGCCTGTACATACTGGCGAATTTTCAAAATGTATTAACCAACAGTTTTCGATAGAAGCAAATACCACAGCTGTATTCAGATGGAAAAAAACAACCAAGTTTGGTTTTTGATTTTTAAAAATCGATAAACTATTAAGCTAAAACTACAAACATTGGGTACAATTAAAGATAAACGACTGTGCATATTGATATACTTGGTGATTTACAAACGCTTATCAGAGTTAACAATATCACGTGGATTATTCTTTCAATATACAACTATTAGCTACATTGAATCATCTATGAACAACACACAGTGACTAAATTAAATGTCAGTAATTTCTAAAACATCGCTTATGGTCCAGTGCATTCCGAACTACTTTACTGCAGGGGTGGTACACTAACCGGAAAACTGCTATTCCCGGAAATGCGGCAATTTCGATAGTTAGCTTGTAGTTATTATGGAACACCTGTGAAGACAACTAAGATGGCTAGCTTTGTAGTCAACAAGAGAGTGCAAGCAGTGGATGAGGTTGGTCGGTGGGCAAGAGCTGTGAATTAATTTTTTATGACTGAGGAAAAGCTAGAATAGTTATGAAGTTACTGCAACCAGAATTGTCCAGAGGTTCCAAATCTTCAGTTTGGCTATCACCATATTTGCACATTTGTATATATTTTATGATTTTAGAACTAATGGCATGTGTAGCTTTGTTTGCTGTGACATGTTTGGTGTACCTGTAATCTGGAAAATTTAGGGATGGGTTCACAATTAACTGACTTCTAAGTTGTTTTGGTGTTTGGTTAAACACAAAATAAAAAATAGCAACCCTAACCGGTAAGAAAAAAGCAAGTAGACAGGAGTATTAAAATAAAGCAATGAAAACACATATGAAACATATTTAAAACCAACGTTCCTTTGGGAAGTGGCCCTTTGTCAAGATCAACCCAAATCAAATTTTTAGTCTTTTTGTAAAATTTAAATGTACCCACTTAAAACTGCTCTCCATATTGCAGGCTTTAGCTATGTGCAAACTCCAGAGAAAAACAATTTGATTGTAATAAGGACCGCCATTGTTAAGAAAGTAGTGCTAGGGATTACTTTTCAACTTCATTAGCTCAGATCTACATCAATACAAAGGGCGTGTTGAATAGAGGTGGTAAATGTTGTCTGGGGCTTAGGGACTCAGAGGGGTAACCAGTGTAAGCGAGAAATTCTTCATGTTTAAAATGTTGGGCAACCACTGTGCATACCTGAACACTTTTGTCATTGCTGGCGTAACTGTTAACCATAGCCAGACTGTTCTGGAACCTGGTGCTGGACAGCCCCCGTTCATCACTGATCAATTGGGACACCGCGATGATGATCTAAAGAACACAGAATCTAAGAGATTACCACACACACGAGAGTTTACACTCTGCAAAATGGTTAAGTACGATAACGAACGTAATACAAATTTAATTTTACTTCTCTCGTTTAGCTACAATTTCAAACAATATTCAAGCAGGAAATTGCATCACACAGATTGTTATTACAATGGAAAAATAGAGTTTTCATTAAATTTGAATTCATCATTTTATGCAAGATCTTAAAAGACAGCATCAAAAAACTAAAGCAATCCAGAATCCGGAAATAATGTTCAGTTAGCCTTAAACATAGGACGATAGCCAATCTACTACTCCAGCAACAATAGTGTAAGTATGTCGGCTGCAATAATAACAGCTTTTGTTGCAATAGTAACAAATATGTCAGCACTACATCATTACCTGCAGGTGAACCCTGGTGAAGCCTTTTTTTTTCATGTATTCAAAATTACTCCTCATCAGTAGGTAAATCAATGTGCATGCCTCGTCCCTTATTCCAGGCAGACGGGAGTTGCAACAGCGAAGAATCTGAAAGTTGATTGCTACTTAAAGCTCTATCAACCCACGTTCTGTTGACATTTTTTATTTAAACCCCTTACAGTCATGAAATTCATCTCAGCTTTTTTCTGATATGAGAAGTGATTTTTGGTTTTCAAAAGAACTGACAGTTAGTTATTGCTGGATACCATACTCAGCAAATAAAATGACATGTCGTAACATGTCATCATGCAGAGACTGGTCTTGAGCAATAACGAACTGTCAGTTCTATCAAAGACTAAAATCTCAGCTATTTTGACTAAGAAACAATTTTAGTACAATTTCATCATCACAGCAAGTGGTCTAAATCATTTTTTGTGAAGGAAGGGGTTCATAGCCGCTTTAACAAAATATCTGTTAGTAGTATTATGATAAATTCATGGTTACCAAGAACACGATGGACTTGTTAAGAAGATTGAATTTCACACGTTCACTCAATCGCTCATATGCTCATTTGCTAACTGAGCTGCAGAAGTGAAACAAAATCATGCTGAGAGCAACAGGCACCCAAACACAAAAACGTTTGCGCATAAAAAAAGGAAATGAACAACAGGGTAATCTTCTAGAGGTGTTCTCAGTTTCATACAAGGTACAAGGAGATAGTCAGAACTGACAAATAAGTGTTAGTACCTCACCATTTAAAACTAAAGTCAAAACATCAACCTTTGCAACAAAAAAAAAACACCATGAAGGGACACAGCACTAGACATCCAAAAAATAATATGTCTAGTATACTTCTTTTCATGAAGAACAGTCGCAAGGTTTGGCAGAAACAAAGATAGACACAAAACGACATAGGAGGCACAGCAGTAGTCGGGTCTGAGTCTGATACTACTCAACAGCTGTCAGTTTCATAAGAACACGTCGGCAAAAACTCATTACCATCCTGCAAGGGGTTTAGGAGATAGAGCAACAGACTCTAGACACAGCGGATTTCGGAAAGAGATGACGGCAACATACAATCATATAATGTGAATATGTGTGAATACATAAACTGAAATTGTCATTGGGGACTACAGCAGTAGCTAAATTTGTCCAAATACTCGCTCATTCTATTCCATCTATGATAGGAAGATGTCTACTAAATTTCGCCAACATCCATCGAGGGTTTAGACATATGGTACCAAATGCTGAGTGGACAGCCAAAAAGAACGAAGGACAGAGATGATGTCATTTTAATGCGCCTAAACACATAAACATAAAGATCAACTGAGGAACTTGGCAGATATTGAAGCAAATGCAAAACACTAAGACTGTTACTAGGTGGCACAGCACAAACTGATCAGGGGCTGAATGTAAATCTGGAAGTTCATCAAGTAACGATGATTATTTATACATTGTTTGAAACTGCCGCCGGTGTAATGTATTGACTGATGTTGCAGTCCACAGTTATCCATAGGGGGGCCCAGAGGGCCCGGCCCCCCCCTTGGCTGCCGCAAGAAAATAAAACAGTAAGAGCGTAGGGAAATGTTGAGTTTATTAATTAACCCCGGTAATTAAAATTATACGGATGAAAAAAAGATTTAAATGAGTGCAGTTTTAGTGTTGGGGGGGGGGCTCAAATCCAATTTCAAGTGTCAAATTCGGAACACGGCGCATTCGTAACGGAACTATGGCTAGGTATAGGCTCTCCCGCGATATCCCAGGCGACCGGCAATGGCACTGCGCACTACGACTCCGTTTCCATCGTCTGCTCCACTGTGCAATGAAGAAAACTTACTTCATTTTCAAAGAAAATGGAACCTGAGTGACGATGAAAAAACAGAAGCTGCTGGTAAGATGTGAATTTTAATCGAAGCCTTAGTGAATCACTCAGAAACTCGCAATACTCTCTTTGTCAAACCTTATCTTAAGACGATTTCTAAAGCAATCCCGTCATTATTGCCAAAGCGAAAAACGGATTTGGTCTTTTGGGCATTTGAAGACTATTTTAAATACGACAATTTGTTAAGAATCGATGGCACAAAATATAAAACGTGTAATAAGTATTACAAAAAGGAGTAGGTTTCGCGCGCAAACGCTGTGGACCATAGGTCTCTTAGTAAGAGATTAGTAGTTAAATCGTGGTGGTGTAGTGGTAACGCACGCACGCTCTATCTGCCAGGTCGTGAGTTCGAGTCTTTGATACTTGCAGTTTTTCCTGTTTGACACGTTCTCCGTGTTTTTTTTTGCCTTTTTTCTTGGATAATACTTCAGGAATAAGGGAAAATGCCTGATTTTTAGAGGTAAAAACAGAAAAATTTCCTGGGCGGGAGGGGCAAACCCCCCTCCCGACCTCCCCCCATTCGGTGCTATGCGCATCTACAATCGTGGTTCAGTTTGCGCAAATGCTTACAGCCGAACAAAATCTTGGGCCCCCCCTTGTGATATCCTAGATCCACCACTGTTATCGATGTGGATGGTTTAACAATGTGTACATCTCGCACGTTTTCTTGGCAGTTGTAATCACGGACTCAAACATTTGCCACACTTGATCACGGTTTCACTATGCAAATAAACTGTATGTTCTCCGACTTTCATGTAATTGCCACAGTGCCTTGCTTTGTATTTGGATTAACAGCTAATTAACAGGCACCAGTGATGAGACTGTTAGTTTATCAAGTCAGATCCCAGGTTCACAGTTTCAATTTTTTTTCTGTGAACATGCAGCCCACTTACCTTTCTCCCGGCGCCCCAACTTTTGCCATACCATGCGCCCGAATCGGCAAAACCATGTTGTTCATTGCCAAGTTGAAACAGACTTTGTGAAAACCAAACATCCATGTCCTAGTTTGTTGTGCAGTATACGTTAAAAATGTTCATGTTGTAAATATATATTTATGTCTCCCTACTGACATTCTATTTACTACTTGCCTATTTCGTATTCTACATGATATGTTAGAGCTCTCTCGCACCAAGGTTAAGAATTTTGAAACCATCTAAAACCATTTAGTGTGAACCTATTAATCTTTAGTCAAAGTTGCTCTGACCCTACCCCAGTTCCTTTCATGGGTCATTTGACCCATGGCGTGTGCTTTGTAAAATGAAACCTGGTCCCGTAGCGGAGATCAGTCTAAATCTGCATACGCACATAAAAAATATGTTGAATTTATTCACATGCGGACGGCACTGCTATCAGGCCAGACTCAACATACATAAACTTACAACACCAGTACCAGGAATGCAAGGGCCAAGATTGTCGGGATGAACTGTTTTAACGTAATTACCATCGAATAGCGTCGAAGTAGCAAACGCAATTGTAGCCGCTACTTGAACAGTTACTTGCGCGTGGTGGTGTTTTGCGGTTAGAACTACGTAAGCGCTACCTCCATTAAATTTTGATCTGGCCTACTCCTATGTTTCAGAATAACAATTCCAAACTTTTATTGATTGAATATACCCAGCCAGTCACATAAAGCAACAGTTCTATAATTGTCAAATAAACGCCTGGACACACAATACAGCTAGGACCATGGGGACCTTATTTACTCATGTATCTTATTGGCAGGAACACTGTTTCGTTAAGGTCTGTTTAAGTGACAGGTGACTCACGTATGCCGCACATGTTGCCTCAGAAACAAAACAGGGTTACATATACTGCAATGGCGTTGTCTGTGTTTAGTTTGCGAACAGTTTAATGTGAAGACATTGAGCAACAATGGATATTGTGAATACTCAGTCAGGGCGTGTTACACGACAAATATGTATATTTTCTATCACAAAGTTTGATAAGTCCATTAATAGCTCACTTGCGAGTTTCTCGTTAGTCAATGTGACGTCACCGGAAAAGGGGCAAAACCCGCCATATTGGTCTTGTTTTGCCCCGAGTCTTTGCTACACACGCTAAATCTTACTGGAGTTCTTATGGTGAATTTTACGCTTAAAACGTTAACACAACTTAAGAGATGGTAGATGGATCGTGGAATAATTGTGGATGGACGAAAAAAATGTGAACTTGTCATGTTGTGCGAAGCTGTGAATGGACTGAAACTGGAACTGAACTCGGTCTAGGCCTGAATGCCGCAGGCATACACAGGGGCGATAGTATATCCCCAAAAAAGTTACTCACTTCAAAATACAGCTAATAAAATCAAATGAAACATGCATATTTGCACATGGAGTTATAATTAACACATACCCTGACTCTGGATACATTTAGTCTACAAATAACTTGAACATATCCATGAAGACCTCGCTGTTTGATCGCTCAAGTTTCTCTCACCGAGCGCCATTTTGAGGAAGTTACGTGAAATCACGCCTGTTGACGAACAAAAAGTTCAAGGGACACAACTCTTTCAAATTTCACGTGATATTTTTCATGCTATTTTGCAAGTGTCACGCGCCAGGTCTCGCGCTGAGCTCAGTCTCGCGCTAGCTGTTGCCTCATACTCACCTGACTCAGTTGAAATACTTTGTGGTTATCGCGCGCGCACTTAAAGTTAACAGCAACCACAAAATGGAGTTGGAATTCTTCGCCAAATTCACCTGAATTCCCGTAGCTATGCTTCATCGAAGATATGTTTAGAAGCAGAAAGGGTCACTGAAGAAAGTAAGCGCCTTTTAAGTGATAATTTTAGGCGTAGAAAGTATTTTTGACGAGGTGAAAACTTAATCAGTGAGCGGATTTCGCCTACCGCCCGTTTAAAAACACAGGACGAAATTAGTGCAGAACGCGACAGAACATATTGTTGTGCGAATCTTAATTTCATTTGGCATAGCAGCAATGCTTGTTTGGCATTTTTCGAACAAAATGGCTAAAAACTTGAAGAAAACAACAGAATACACTCTGCTACCATAGTGGGCAAATGGCCAAACGACAAGCTTTTGAACCACTTCCTGTGACGTCACAGTTATGTCTCACATATTCTCGCGTTATTGTTATAAACTCGCAAAAGGACTATTGAGAGTCAGCAACATTGCTATTTATTTTTTGAGGACATGATGTGAATTTCTTGTCAGCAATAATGGTCAGAAATCTGCACGCCTGTTCAAACTGTCTAAAAAACCGCAAATTGAAACATTGACGGCACCCAATCACGTAAATTCCAAAATTTTGGACAGCCAATTTTGCCATCTTTCTCATATTTCTCAAATTTCGAACGGCCAATATTGCCTATTACTAAAATTTAGGACAGGTTCAAACTATTTATTTTTTCACTGTCCTCAATTTCGGAATTTTTACCATAATTAGCACTCACATGTGGGGACACAAAATACCCATTAGCTGGTACAGCAGTAATCAGATTCATCTAAACAATGTTGATACCAGTCGCAATGTGAATTAATTGCTGGAAGATTCCACAAGGGGTTCAAAACATGGTTCTACAGAGCCTAAACAGACGCAGGCAAAAGATGACAGCAATGTGAACCCACATAATTATACATGTGTGGGTGCATAAACAACAAAGCAAAGCCACATACCTCATTATTAATATTATTACCATACCTCATAGCACAATCTGCCACACATCTGAGCTCGACCTTTGAAGAGAACTTTAGCAAACTGAAAAATTCAAACACATGTATCATCAGATTACTTATGACATCACATCAGCACTCACTTCTGTAATATTTTTAAAATAACACCAAATCTCATGAAGAAATTGAAGGCAAATACAAAAAAATAAAAACAATCACAAAAGGGCATAGCAAAAGTCAAAGCTGTACAAACACCAACATCAGTCAGGTTTCCGTCAATTTCCCCATACTGTAAAAAGTTTAAACCTTTAGGAAAACAGAAAGGAGGAAGCCAAAATATAGAACCAAATTAATATTGCGCAGCACATGCCAGAGCCATGCGAAAAATAGGCAGGTGCTATCCTCATAATGCATCTGACAAATTTCAGGAAGTTTCACACAGGCACTTGGTACTTACACAGGCAGACACAGAAAGATAAAGTTTCCATTAAATAGCACACTAGGCACATCAGTCCGACGGTCAACATCAGCTAAAAACGGGGAAGTAGTGGGATTTGTCCAAAATCCACATCAGCTGTGCCCTCCTTACTAGATACATATCTTTGAACTATCACGGTGATAAGTCACTGAACTTGGTAAAGATTTGGAGTGATAACAGTAGTTGGACTTGTCCGAAAATCAACGTCAACTAAATAGAAACATCTGTCAAAAATTTTACTACCATCCTTCACCAAATATGATAGATATCAAGGCAGCTTCAAAAAAAGAAAACTGCTGCTAGGGCTAGTGGGAGTATTTGTAATACTTTTTGAGTAGTGTATATGAGGCAAGATACTGGATGGCCTGACAGAGATGATGGCAATATGTACCAAGACACAAACTTATATTTTCATCTGGGTGCAATTGCCGTTATCTTGGTCCTGGCATCTGGTGTGTATACATACACATGACAAAAGTTGCAAAAAATACCAACAAGAGCAACGCAGAGCGTTGAAATGCGCCCACAAACGCACTGCAAACGGTGTGCATCTAGGGTGTTTATTTGTATCATGGCTAATAGAAAGTGCAAAATATTTTGAATCCATTAAAAAAACTGGAAAATTCACCATTTTTTAACAGAAAGCTATTTACCGCATTTCAAGAAAATCCGTCAAGAAACGTTAGCATAACGGAAAAAATGAAATTGCCATTAGGAGACGAAGGTTCATCAGATTCGTCTGAAAGTTGTCGTCTTCTGTTGTCAATATCATATAAATACACTAGCTAAATTTAATAAACATTCTGCATAGGGCTTAGGAGATACAGCTACGGGCACAAAAAACTGCCACTAGGAGGTGCCACAGTAACTGAAGCCAGAAAATCATCGTCAACCGTCCTCTTCACACTATATAAGCCAATTTTCACAATCATCCTAAGAGTGGTTTGGTTGACCGAGGGCGGACGGCAAAAACAGACTAGAAAACAGTGAAAATGGCCACTAGATGGGGCAAAATATGTCGAATCCATCTGAAAACTGGAAAACGTCACCGTTTTTTTAAAAGAAAGCAATTTAACAAATTTCATGAAAATTCGTCAAGGAACTTCAGAGAAACAGAGGAAAACAGAAAAAATTAAATTGCCTCTAGGGGGCAATCTTAGTTGGACCCGTCTGAAAGCCATCGTCTTCTATTGTTAACTTCATATAAACACATTTGATACAGTTACAAAAGATCCTGTAGAGCGTTTAGGAGATACAGCCATGGCCGCACAAACAAACAAAACTGCCACTAGAAGGCGCTACAGTAGTCGAAGTGACGTTGGAAAATCATCGTCAACCGTCCTCTTCATAGTAAGAACATACATGCCAATTTTCACAATCATCCTTAGACTGGTTCGATTGATGAAGGGACGGATGCCAAAAAAACTCGAAAACAGTAAAAATGGCCAATGGGTGGCGCAAAATACCTACAATCCATCTGAAAACAGGAGGATAGCATCATCTCACTAATAGATGCCTATGTGCCAAATTTCACGAAAATCGGTTGAGGACCTTTGAAGATACAGAGGCAAACGTAAAAAACTAAAATTGCCACTAGGGGGCACAGTGGTATTTGGGTCGGTCCGAAACTCTTCGCCTTTTGTCGTCCATCCCACAGGAACTCACCTGCAAATTTCAATAAGGTCCTGCAAGGGGTTTAGGAGATACAGCCGCAGACACCAGACGCCCAGACAGAGATGACGGCAATATGCACCCACATATAAATATGTGGGCTCATAAAAATCATAATCTAGTTTGTAACTTTCGAATAATTGATGAAAAATTATAGGTACCTTTTTGATGAATGCTCTAAGTGCGCCAAACGCGTGTTTCAGCAGCGTTTCCGACTGACATGTTTGTAGGAACGATACATAGAGGTCAAAGAGATTGTTCATCACAGCATTGTCGCCATCTCTGAATTCCAACTGACTCTGGAAGGAAATATTAAATGAAACACTGATATACTACCATAAAATGTATATATCTACTCTAGAAAGCCAATAGACACACAGTAATTATATGTTACTGTTTACCAAAGATAAAGAAGACATTTGTCTCATTCTGTTTTGAGACAGTGGGGCCATGGTTGTAAATCTCAGTGAATTGAGTTTGCATGCCCACGAGCCATGTGCATCAGTACGGAGCTATGTTCATGAGAGCTTAAGCTATGTTTGTTTGGGTAGCCTGCAGTAAACATACCGTACTCATCTGGGTTACCGTCCAAGGCACTTAAATTGGGAATCTAAAAAACAGGGGGTGGGCGGTAAGCCGAGCATGGGCGGTTAAAATAGAAATATCAGGAGTCGGTGTTTACTGCACAAAGGACCGATTTTACCCTTATGGAGCTACATTAACGGCGAAGGCAACGTTTTTTCATGTCATTTTTAGCAAAAATAAGGTTCGTTGGTTATCCCAGACATATTTTCAACTTAATTACAGCTTTTCGAAATTTAATTAAATATTCATTCTCTACTCCGGAAGTGAAGTTTTGGAAGGCAAGCATTTCGCGCCAATTTCTTTTCATATAGTCCGACTATGAGAGCTGTCATGTCAGTCATTGATCTACCTCGGTCGTCGTTTGCTTTTGTTTATGAATCGGTCAACATGCCACACTGTTGCTGCGTACCGGGATGTACTCATTATGGCTCAGCCCTGCTGCGATGTTGAGTAGTGGGAGTGAATACAGGTCATTTAGTGCAAACATGGGGTCATTAGGTGCATTTTTCTTCTGAAAATTTGACCTTTTCAATCAGCAAGTATTCAGATGTGTCAACCGTTAGACAACTGTAATTCTGAGCATTAAGCACATTTTTCATGGGCTTTGCAATAATTCTCCTAAAGACGCTAATAATGCACCGGATAAGGTCAATTAGTGCAAAGGTCATGTAACGTTCAAAATGTTGTATCTTACGTTTTTCAAGGAATTCTTTTCAATTTCAGCACACTGGTGTAAGTCAACATGCCAATTGAATACCCTACTTTACTTTGCAATAGGCCTAACCAATCAGAAAAAAATAGGTCAAAGGTCATTGAGTGCAAAATTTTGAGCTAGAGACTTCAAAATTACATATCTGTTTACTAAGTGCGATTGAGTTTGAATTCTAAATTTTCAGGTAATTGGTGCATCCATGGGGTCATTAGGTGCATTTTTCTTCTGAAAGTTTGACCAATTCATTCATCTTGTGTTCTGAAGTACTTAAAGTAAAACATCTGTGATTTTTAGCATTAACCACAACTTTAATCGAGTTAACAATTACTCCCTCATCGGGGTTCATAATGCTCTGGAAGAGGTCAATTAGTGGAAAGGTCATCAAAAAATTAATGTGTAATTTCTCCCACAATTTGAAAGAATTCCTTTTCATATTGGTAAACGGGTTGCTGTCAGTAACTTCCCATAATAATTCCAGTAATAGGCACGTGCAGAGTCCGTTACCGTTATTGTCATGCCGTGACAATAATCCTTCTAGTTTCTAATGTGCTTACAGGGTACCAAGGCAAGTGTGTTTACAGTAATGCCAGACACACAACTGGGTGTGACCTGTGAGCGCCAACAAAAGATCGCAAGAACACTTTAACAACAGAAACGTGTTACCTGATCCTGGAAAGTCCTTTTGTCTGGAGGTGAAACTGTACGGGATACATTTTTTTTAGTATACCAAGAAACTACTCATGTTAAAAAACAATGGAAAGCACATGAGGACACATCTACAAATTCGAGGTGGCACTTTTGAGAGAATTTCATTCACTCAATCCGAGAAAGAAGGCGTTAAGTGTACGAATCATTTTCCTCCTTTAGACAAATACCAAGCAAACTCATGAAATATGGCGTTGCTTTTGTAAAATGTAACAATGGTACATTTCTCACAATGTGGATTCCAGGTAAATTTTAACAACTGCATAAAATGTAACAACTTATTACATTTTAGGAGAGGCATAGCAACGAAAAATGTAACAAGTGACCATGACCTGCAAGAGGGAAAAAATTACAGGTTCTCACTGACAGTGAGAGCGCTGACTGATATGTTATTATCTAACTTACCTGAAACTTGCCAGAATACAAGCTTATCACATCCAGTATCACAAGGCCACATTCAGTGGCCATGTTGGCCTCCATCAAGGATTTCAACATGGCATCTGCAGATGATTGGGAAGGAACTACAAGAAATGAGAAATAGAAACATGCCAGAATTCATGCCAATGATCTAAACTTGAAATGAAGCAGCCACTGACAACAAATAAGACAGTCGTACTGAATAGCAAAACATATAGAATTACAGCTGTCATTGCAAATTTACAATATACTCGATCATTGCAAATTTACAAATATACTCGTTGTTAGCTCACTACCTTGAAACAGAGTTATTACATTTACCATATTTTATGAAAATTCATCATAGGACACACTGGATAATGAAGGGGATCCAAAAACAAGTAAAATTCCCATGAGGAAACACCATATTACGTAATCAGAACCATCTGAAATTATTGTAAGCTTGCGGGTTAACGCCCTGGGCACTTAAATTGGGAAACCCTGAGCCATTGGTGGGCAACCCAAGCAGTAGGTGGTTAAACCGAAAAATTGGCAAAAAATCGGGGGTGGGCAATTACCCAAGCAATGGGCGCTTATGTCCAAGTTTTAGCTGAACTGGGCAAACCTCGCGGGGTGTTCATTCGAGCACGGAACTTGTAAGTTTGGTCAAACAGCGGGACCCGACAACCACAAAGTTTCTCATAGCTCAAACAGAAACAGGACTTCAACTTTAAAAGAGTGATTTCCTGAGAACATTTCTAAAAACTCCGATGTTGCCATATGTCATACCACAGAGCTTTATGAAACTCGAATGGCAGTACACTTACCGTATCAGCAAGTACTGTTACAGATCAGTGAACGCGCCATTGTATTGTTAGTGTTGTGTTTAGTTGGAACTCTTCCGGTCCCGTCTCGTTGTTAATGTCGTCTGCGTATCAAACGCTATAAACGTTCGATTCACTGTTTAGTTTATCTGGCGCTGGATTAAAAACACCGACGATTCGATCATGGCCGACACAAACCATTTACAATTACAACGAGAGGCTTGTGTGAATAATTGTTCAATTCAAATCTGGGTCAACCCAGGAGGAAAATCTAGCAAAATCAAGTGCTCCGGCTGAAAGTACATGGCGATGTTTTGAAGTTTTACCTGTTCTCGTCAAACGCTCAAAAAATTGATCAACTGAACTCGAAAAAGCATTGGAAATGATGTCTGATACGAAAAATTTTAGACTATTAAGTAATTCGAAAACACCTAGACAAACCTACGTCAATGACGACCAGGACGTTGCAGGCCTAATCTCGTAGTAGACTAGCGTTACTTCTATAAAAATCTACAGAGAAGGCCTGTATCAATTGAACAAAAGATCAGTTGATAAGTTTAAAAAAGGTGTTTGCAGAGCTTAAGTTATTCCACAAACGCCCGCTGAAAAACATACTTTTCGAGACGATTGTACGCAGGTATAAGCACGACATGTTTCTGCAAACATGGAAGTCTGAGCCCGAGGCAAAGCTGTGAACAAAAGCATAAGTTCAAGCGCAACTTCGGCAAGCGGTAAGTTGGGGATGGGCGATTACCTGAGAGGTGGCCGCTTAAGTGGAAATTAACACAAAGTAGGGGATGGGCGATTACCCAAGCAATGGGCACTTAAACTGAAAATTTACAGAAAGTTGGGGATGGGCGATTACACGAGCATGGGCATTGACCCGCGATTTACAGTAATGCCATCCTTGTTGTCATGCCCACAACTCCAAATGGACACTTGGGTTTACCTCTATTTCCAACAGCAGGTTTATAACCAACGTCTACCTGTCGTGTCTGGGGCAGAATTAATAAATGGAATTCAGGTAGACTTTACTTTACACAATAGGTTGGACTTGTTTACAACCTGTTTATGGTGAGAAAGTGGAGGCAGTTACCTACAGAAATAGGAGAAGGATAATATCAGCAGCAGTGGAATTGACCTATCGCCAGGATTATGACAGAAGGCTCAATTGACCAATCAGAACGCAGCATTCTTGACACACCTTCGTCTGCGTTTCCAAGCCGCCATTTTACCCGACAAACCACACATAGTCGAGTAAAACTTACTTTAGTTTATAGCTCAAGAAATTGTGCGTGAAGAATAGTGAAACGGTGTTGATATGGCGTGTGTAATCCCGACAGCCGTTATGCTACTCCAAAATAATATTCCGTCATTTTTGCATGTCCTAAGCCGAAAATTGATGTCGAAAGACGTAAACTACTGTGGATCAAACTTGGCTGTACGGCCAGACGAGCTGAAGATAGCAATGTTGTTTGATTACTCAGAGGCTATAATAAACACAAATATATTACCGTAATCGTTCGGGTTAACGCCCTGGGCGGTTAAATTGGCGAACCCAAAAAATCGGGGGTGGGCGGTTAACCAGACATGGGCGCTTAAACGTGAAATTTCAAGAAATCAGGGGGGGGCGGTTAACTGAACATGGGCGCTTATTACGACAGGCAACCGCCCTGGGCGGTTAATCTTACCTTATGATCTGAGTCACCACACGTACTAAGCCACATACTGGGATCGCCTAACACTTTGAAAAGAACTTT
>NMRA01000547.1:145014-287558 GCA_002633005.1 Phoronis australis
TGTAGACGCCAGCGCGGTTCCTAAAGTTTGCGAACATGAGAAGAAAAGAAAGTGACAAAGTGTTCAAGTATTACATTTTGAAGTTAATCGATGACCCGTTACAATAATTTGTTACTGGTATCATAATTCACATTGCTAAACCGCGGTCTCTGAGGCCGTCGTTGCACTCAATGTTATCATCGATCTTAATCTAAAAGGTCGGGGATTCGCGTTTCCTATTAGCACAGGGCGGTAATCACCAATCGTCAAAAGTAGGGGATGGGCGCTTAACCGAGAGGTGGGCGCTTAATTGGAAATCTTCAAAAATAGCAGGGGGGCGGTTAACCGAGCAGTGGGCGGTTAAATCGAAAATCCACCTAAAGTAGGGGTGGGCGGTTAACTGAGCATGGGCGTTAACCCGAACGATTACGGTAGTTCCAAGATACGCACTTTCTCAGCTTGGTGCGGCAGGGCTATTTCAGACTTTCACTCCGGAGTTTCCTACGTCTGGCCGCCTTCGTCTCGGCACCTGCTGGATCTCAGCACTATAGCGATGACATTTTCATTTATTTCGGCTTAATGGATATCGTTTGTTCCGTATCAGAGATAAATTTTTGTTATTCACAAACCCGTAAGCTGGCGTTCAACTGAACTTCTCTCCTTGCCAAAATTCAGAGATTCGATCGGCTCAGAGAGGGGCACTGGATTGCTGAACTCAAAGCCTTGTTCGAGCTATTGTCACAAAAAATAAACAATTGAATTACTTTTTGATGTGGACCTCTAGTATACACAATGTCTGTAGAGTTAGAGAGAGCTCATTTCGAAGTTGTTCAAACATGACTATTTAGATTTATGAAGCTTTAAAAAAGACTTTGGGTTATTTTTGTAAATACCCTATTTTTGCAACTATCTCACCAGACTTGTAATATTTTGTAACCATACCACAGCTTAGTGATCATGCTACGTTCAAAATTAAATGAAAGTTACCTTTATGCAATGAAACTACAAAAAATTCGAAGTTCATCAGAAGGTAGGCCTAACTTATTAAATGTCTTCATGGTGCAAACGGACAATTCCATGCATTTTGACTTAGACACAGCCCTAGACCTACCGGAGCTAACTGTTTGTCTAGGACAAGATGAGTGTGTACCTGAGCTATGAACCTGAGTTTTTTAATCAAAATATTTCGTTACAAGATTAAAAAAGCATAAACAGTGCTATTGAGTCGACCTAGTCAGAGACTACAGTACATGGGTTGTCTGTAATCTAAGACCTACTTCAGGCTACTCGAGGAGTCACACCAGTTGTGACCTATTTTTCCTATGGCGAAATTTAGCAGACGACAGAATAAACATATCGGTGAATCTTCACTGATTTTGTTCGAAAGATCCTGAAATTTATGGAATCGTACAGATAATTCGATTTTAAGGTACATACCCAGCTACATGAACATATCATATCAGTGGCCTTGTCATTTGTCAGGAAGGAGAACCCCGATCGAAGGGTTCTTCGGATTTTCGCTGGCTCCTCGAACACTTATTTTTTCATCGTCACCTTTACAAATTCCCATATCATGAACGTACGATTCTCTGTTGAAAAGCATCGCCTGTTGTCTTTGTCGAAGCGTTTTCAAATAAGTCAAAAAAACACTCATCGATTCCAACAGGAACGTCGTTTAGCGACCGTGTATTTGCCTCTGACATCTTGTTGGTTTGTCGGGTATCACGTGACTTTTTGCATAGGGGCGGAGCTTGCAATAGGTCAATTGTTTCATTAACAAGTTTCCCATCATAACTTCACTCCATTAGTGTTATATCCAATAGTAACCACTTAAATCATCCTTAGCTTTGCTCTGAACACTCTACTGGACTGAATTTATTGCCGCTCATTTACTGTTGGATTAAATATGCCACGCCAGTAAATTTTCTCCTCTTTGGAATATGGGATTAGTGACCACCGTAAAATTTAGTCAAGTTCCATTAGACAGTGAAAACGCATAATCCACTGCAGTAAATTGGTTACAATTAGTAACTTACTTGTTTGAAGGTCACTGATCATCCAATCGACTGGTATTTTGAAAAATTGGTTACACGATTGATTACTGTTTTTGATGAAAAACATAACAAACTTGAAGTACATAAATTATATCGTGCACCAATCAATTAAAATTTCGTAGGCCAAATTTTTATCCAGGAACTTCAAAGAAATATAGGCAAACAGAAATGCCACTAAGAGTAGTCAGATCCATCCAAAAGAAGTTGCCATCTGTTGCCATTTTCAAATGAATACACATGCAAAATTTCCACAAAGAACCTGCACAGGGGTTTGGGAGAAACAGCTGCGGATAAAAAATGCCACCAGGGGACACCACAGTACTCAGACCTCTCTGAAAATCAATGTCAGTGGTGCTGCCAATTTTCCTTAAAACCTTTCCAGCAGTTTGGCAGCTAAAGAGGCCAATGCCAAAAACACCACACTCAAAAATAAAAAAACTGCTAGGTGATGCAAAAAACATCTAATCCGTCTGAAAATAAAAAAGTGCAGTTATCTCATAAATAAAAACCTATATGCAAAACTTCATGAAATTTTGTCAATGGACTCTGAAAAGCATAGATTTAAAAAATTGCCATTGCATGCCACAGAGGAAATCGGAGCTGCCTGAAAGCCTTTGTCATCCACTGTTACATTCATAGAAAAATACATGCCGAATTTCAAAAAGATTTAGGAGGTACAGCTATGGATGCACAAAAACAAAACTACCACATAAGTCCGACTCACCCGAAAATCAACGTCACTTGAGCTGTGGTCATTTCAGCAAGAACGCTTCTGCCAATTTTCACAATGACCCTTGGAGTGACTTAGCACATTGAGAAGCGGACGCCAAAAAACAAATTTGTTATCAATGAAAATGGCCATTACGTGGTGCAGAATATATTTAATCACTCCGAAAATTGGAATAAATTGCAATAGAAGCCTATTTCACAAACTTCATGGAAATCCATCACTCTGTAGACACAGACGTAAATGCTGATTTTGCCACCAGGGGGCACAGTGGTAGTCTGCTGCTGCCAAAAGTAATCCTCAATTGTTGTCACATTCATTTGCACTTGCCAAATTTCACAAGACTATGTAAGAGTTTCAGGAACTACAGTCGCAAATGCAAAAAAAAAACAAATTTGCCATGAGGGACCACTACAGTGGACAGGCTCGTCCGAAAATTAACGAAGTTTTCTCGGTAGAAATATATCTGCATTACAGTTTTCATAATGAGCCTTTTAGCAGTTTGGTAGATAAAGACAAACATGAAAAACTGTAACTGCTACAAGGAGGCACAGTGGTAGTCGGATCAGTGTAAAACTCGCCATCGTCTGAAGTTAACCTCATATTAGGAATATATCTGCCAACTCTCATCAAGATCCTGCAAGGGTTTAGGTGATACACCATCGGACACTGGATGCCCAAACAGATATGATGACAATATGCACGCACATGTGGTTCCATAAAAATAAAATTTTTACTAGGGGTCACAGTGGTTGCTGGATCCATCCGAAATTCACCAC
This sequence comes from Phoronis australis, assembly GCA_002633005.1. NCBI lineage: Eukaryota > Metazoa > Phoronida > Phoronidae > Phoronis > Phoronis australis. Next base: position 148,554 of record NMRA01000547.1, read on the forward strand.
CATCCTTAGTAACACTCACAGGCACACATTCGCCAAATCAACAATTGTCCGTGTAAAGGTTTAGAAGATACAGTTGCAGATGCCGGGCAGAAATGACAGCAATATTGCCCAAAACTGTATATGTGGGCGGATAAGAGTTAGATTTACAGAACACTGAGCCCTTCCTCAATTTCAAGAAAGCACACACATTGTATGTGTTTCTCACCTACCATGTGTCATTGCATCCTCGCCATAGTGCTGACTGACGATCCTGTGGTGTTGGTAGATCTTGGCTCCTTGCCGAGGGGGCAAGGTCATGGCTTTTTTAGATGCTTCACTACCCGCAATCATGCTGTAAGTGCAAATTAGTGATACATGAGATTACTTGTTGAAGTTACAACATGCTAGGTACTTAACTGAGCCTCATGGCCACATGAAATGCAGTCCTCATGAAAAGTGCACATAGGATTTAGACTGAAACTAACCATGATAACTGAAAGCCATTGTAATTCCTCCTTTTGTCCAAAACAATTTTCAATTTAGACCATTTACCGTCTTAACAGTTAAAATACCTATGATTTCTGGGCATGCACAGAAGTGGCAGTTTATTATTGCTTGAAACAGACTCTTCACGTGCACGGTCAAGGAAATGAACCGTCAGATTTTTGCAAGACCAAAAAAAAAACAAAAACAAAAGAAACAAATTGACACAAAAGTTTATAGCAGTAAATGTTCTAAATCATAATATAGTTTCTTTGATGAAATGTAAGTGTATTGCCGCTTTAACTTCATAGAATGCATTTTACTGCATTTGAAATTTTTCGTAAATATGTATTCATGGCTGCTTATTGTTACACACAAAGTAAGCTAAAATTGATAAATTAAATCAGACTTACTTGTAAGTTGCAGTTTGATTGTAATTCTAAAGAACTGATAAGGAATGGAGAGGTTACGGGAGATGCGCAGGCAGATCGATGAGGCATAATCCAAATTGAGCGAGTGTTTACAAAAAATAAGAGGCCAACTGAGCAGAGCCAAGTAAACATATTACTGTAAACATGCTCCGTTAACCGCCCACCCCCTACTTTAGTTGGATTTTCCATTTAACCGCCCATCTGCGATATTTGAAGATTTACATTAAGCGCCCACCTCTCGGTTAAGCGCCCATCCCCGACATTTAAAGATTGAAGATTTAGCGCCCAGTGCTGCAAACGCGCGATTCCCTGACTTTTGATCGATGATCACAACTAGAGTGCAACGACGGCCTCAGAGCCGGCGGTTTGGCAATGTGAATTATAATACAAGTAATGAATTCTTGTCTCGGGTCATGGCTTTACTTCAAAATATAATACTTGAACGTTTTGTCACTTTATTTTCTTCCCATGTTTGCAAAGTTTAAGAGCCCCGCCGGCTTCAATGCCTTCGCTTTTAGCGATGCGGTCTACCGCGCTGAGTTTCTGTCGGCAGTGCACTAGATAAAACATATATTCGAAAAAAAATCGGGCCGGAGAAATGTGACAGTGGTTTTGCCAACCCTTCCAATTCGCTTTTGGTAGGAATCTCTCGTATTTTGAAGAATTTCAATAACTCAGAGAAAGATGTCAAATTCTCCCTATTTTGATGACTGCAATTGCCAGGTTATCGAGAATGTGTAGCAACCAAACGGACAGTGTACCAGTCGATGGCCGATTTGCTGTCTCTCGATTTCTGAATTCAAATGTTGGCAATACATTACTGGACGTTTGCGTATCATCTTGAAGAAATAAAAACTGCTAGTCAAATTTTGTTTTTCGCTTATTGCATCTCAGACAAGTTGGCGTTAGCAGATTCCGCCAAAGTCGCTGGTGGTTCTTTATAGTACGATTTCTTGCGACAGGCGTAACTGTGAATTATCGTATCCACCTAGCCTTTTAGCTTCCCGAATATATTGTTTCTACATAGGGCAGTTTCAGACTGAACAAAGTTCTTACCATTCGAGTCTGAGACATCTATGACGTAACTGATTGAAAATTGGTAGCAGTGGTAATGACGTGCACGCAGTTAGCTATGGGCATGGAACATCAGGTCCAGGGATCATCGAGCCGGGAAATATTGTAATACTTGACATCGTAGTTTTGGGTCATTGAGACGGAGGAATATCGTAAAACACTGGGTTTTTTGTAACAGCAGCTTAAAAGTACAGAGTCGCGCCGGTGCACTCCTCCTTTACGTAGGGCTGTCACTGTTCTCTTTTGATGTGCGATCTCTGAAGTGGTGCACGCATGTAAGATCCCACACTCTGGAGTGCATGTTACCTTGACAACAACATATGTGATTGACAGGTGACTCATACGTACGCGCGTGTTGAATCCAGCCGCTGTCTTTTGTCACATAAAACATGACCCATACTGAAAGAGGCTGTTAAATTACTTGACGGCATTTCCAAGTCTAGTGACGGCATAATGCGCGCAAACAGCGGGACCGACCAGAGCCGCAGTGCACATGCGATATTGCCGCAGGCCTATCTATTTTAACCCCCCCAAAAAAACGGCTCGCGTAGGTTGGAATTTCCTGGTGGCAGGTACAAGACATCTATAATCTCGGCCCGCATTTCGAAATTTCACGTCGCCAATGCGGCCTGCAGTTCGTTGTGCCGAGCGCGGAGTCTCGGTTGCAAAACACTGACTCGGAAAGGACGCGTTCCTTGTTGAACCTCTTCACTAATTTAGTCGTATAGCCATGCAAACCACGTATGCCAGTTACCCGAAGAATTGGGGCTACATCTACGAATTGTTTTTTACCGACGCAGATACGTGTACGAACTGGTAATTTTTTCCTCGGACTCTAATGTTCGCGCTCCCTAGACTCATCCCCAGTCATAGTGTTAGTACTTTTAAAATAAAATCTTAAACAAATGCTCGTTTTTTGAGTAATGCCTTTGCGGTAACTTTTGATTGACGACTGGCTCATGTCCGCTTACCCCCGATTCTCATCTTTGCATGTAATGTTTCACGCATTTGGAAATGGGCAACGCTGGTCGGTTGAGATAAAACAGCTAGCCGCAGAACCATACATTGAAAATGAGTCACGGAGTCTAATCTAATCTAATCTAATCTCCAAAATAAACATCCCAAACACAAGAAAAACCTGAATTTTGTTTTTCAAACTTTTATTACATCATTAATTTTAAAACTGGTCGTTGACCCGGAACTTGGCAGCTAGCACCATAAATTTGATGTCTGCTGTGACCTCTGCAACACGTGAAGCTCGCACACGCGCACTTCTAAAGTGTCATCGCGTGAGAATAGTTGCAATCCAAGTTATTGTTACTGGTCGTCTGCACTACAGCTCTATTAAGATTGCAGGGCTATAACTCACCAATTTTGTAAATTTAATTGTGATTGACTAATCTGTGAGCAACAGAACATTTCTTGGGATCGTCCGCTGTTATGACACTTTTAGCAACATTTGGCGACTTGACGATAAAGCTCTATTGTAATAATTAAAAAACACAACTTCTGGTTAGGTGCATTCGAAAGAACAGTGGTTTCCTTTTGCTGGAAACCGACTTTAATAGTATGTTTAGGCAGGTCAACAAAACAAATTTTTTAACAAGAGGATAATATTCCTAACATCTAACAAGTGCAATGATTGACCACGCAGACCAGTTAGGAGTGTCAGCAATGTAAAAATGTCAACAATTTTAAGGAAATGACCTTGGCAGGAGCAACAGATTTTAAAAAATCAAGAACTACACTGACATCCCAAGAAACATCTGTTTTAGGGATAGCTGGTCTCAAGTTATAAACTCCTTTCAAAAACCTAACAACCACAGGCAATGACCAAACTGGCTTGTTATTAATGAAGACAATAGTAGATAACGCTGAATAAGAAGTGTTAATGGCATTGTAACCAAGACCCTTATTGGATAGCATAGCATTGGATGCATTGGAATTTGCAGGCATTTGAGAGCAAAATGTTTGCCACTGTTTGATACAAGTCCGGTATAGTTTTCTGGTTATGGGACGCCATGACGACAACCCGATTTTCTGAGCTGCTGATGAAAGTTCGAGATCTCTGGTGATTGCAGGTGGGAGACAAAGCATACCATCAGTCGAAGACGTGGAGTAATGCACTCCCTCGTTGGTTGGGAAATACCGATGTGTGTCCCACTGGAAATGATCACAGGCCAATCAATTAGCATACTAAGCAGTTTTGAAAACCAGTGCTGAGTTGGCCATACAGGTGCAATCAGAATGCATTTTACTTTTGTCCATGTTAATTTTCTGCAAAGTAAGACCCACTAAATTAAATGGTGGGAATGCATAGACAAGGTCAGCATCCCAAGTGACAGTTAAAGCATCAACAGCCTGTGCAAAGGCGACAGGCTTCCAGGACCTGGGCATTCACCCTGGATGCAAACAAATCAATATCCGGGGTACCCTACATAGCAGCTAAATTCCATTTTACATTATCATGACATTTACGACTTTCACGATCAGCAACAACATTCAAACTCCCAGGAAGATAAGAAGCAGTGAGCCAAATATTACGTTCTTCTTTGCACCACAACAGCACATCACGAGCGATAGCATCAAGTTCAGGCACCACACCACCCATATGATTCAATTAATGCACAGAAGTAGAATTGTTGCACAAAATCTTAACTTTCTGGTCGCGAACAGTGGAACACAAACTTCTAACACAAAAGAAAACGGTCTGTAATTCAAGATAATTAATATGATGCAGTTGTTCTACAAAGGTACAATTTCCTCCAATCTGAATAGTGCCATTTGAACCACCCCACACGAATTTAGATGCATCTGAAGTAATAGTCATAGACGAGGAAGGGGGTGAATACGACCTTTTGAGGAGGAGGTATTAGCAAGCCACCAAACTAAATCTTCCCTACAGATATCTGGAAGTGCAACAAATGTGTCAAAATTTCCTTTGTGTAACTTAAGGATCTCAGTTTTAAAATTATCAAGTCGCCTATAGCAGAGTTTCCCATAAGGCACAGCCGGGAAACAGGAAACCATAAGACCCACAATATGAGCCAAATCCCTGATAGCAAATGTCGAGAAGTTCAGTAACTTGTTACAACCCATAATAAGTGATAGTCTTGCTAGGCACAGTAACTGACTTTGTGGGGTGTACCAGAAAACCACACAAAGAGGAGACCGAGATCATGTCTGTGATACTGTTCAGGCAATCCTCATAGAAGGGAGCTGCCAGGAAAATGTCATCAATGAAGGAGGTGTTGATGTGCCCTATACCTCAGAGGTATGATAGTGGTATTTTCGTGAGTTAAGTGAAAATGCGTCGTGCAGATGCCAAGCCGTTGGATAAGCACGTAAATTTGTACAGCCGGCCTTCCCAAATGAATTTTAAGTATTTTTGGTCTTCAGCATGAACAGGCATCGAGAAATAAACATTTTTCCAGTGAACAGAAGCCATAAAGCAATCCGGCGTAATAAGGGTGAGGGCACGTTGCAAGGAGTCCATCTTAAAATGACTATACGCTATATGCTTGTTCAGCTCAGTAAGGTCCAAAATGACACGAACAGAACCATCTTTTTTGACGCGAGTAAAAATATTCGATATGCATTCACCACTCTGTCTGGTAGTGGAAGCAATAATGTCCTGACAGAGCATAAGATCAGATCAATTTGAACATTCACCAGGGGTCGGATTGCTGGAGCCAATTTATGAGGCCGAGGGCAGGGTAGACAAAGCTCTGACTCAAATTCTAAACAAACTCCACGAATAGTCAAGAATGTTAGCGTCACTAGTAAGGGACGACCAAAAGGTAAAATGGTTAACTAATTGGCCGGCACAAAACTCAACAGGAATACCATTAGCTAGGGTAAGTAAACCTAATGTCTTAGACGTAAGTGTAGTATGGCTGATATTACGCACCTGCTTGAGTGGGAACCAGCGTCTGGTTTACCGGTGGCATATGGGGTGTAGCGGCGAGAACCAACATTGGTAGTGGTAGCACGAGCATGGCAATGGCCATTGGTGCCCATTCCCTGACGGTGACCACGCCCAAACTGGGTATATAATGGGAGCCAACTGGGGTAAGACAGGTACGTAGCATGACTGCCGAGCAAATCAGCATCACTGACGCTTTTAACCTAGGTGGCGAGATCCTGACCAAATAATAGGAACCCTTGTCCACTGTGTTACAGAGGGACCGGAATTTTGCATTCAGGTCCCGCTTTACTGCTTCTCGGCGTCGCTGATTTAACTCGATGTTAGCATTGCCAAGGAGCATCAGAGCCTCCAGGCCCAAACGCTTGAGATTCGCACAGTCCTTGACCGGCCCTTGCAATTGGTCGGCGAGTGCAATAATGGGGGCTGCCATAGAGAGTAAGTGACCCGACAACCGCTGCAGCCTGACATCCGTTTCCTTTGTCGTTGGGCGTAACCGATGCCATAATTCACTGTTAACTTTTGAAGCCACATTTTTGGAAGCTTGTGATTTTCTCGTAAGTCTTTTAATTTTGTATCAGACAGTTTAGTGGAGAAAAGCGAAGTGGCCACAGTGGCCAACTTCTCCGCGATTGGCAAACCCACAGCAGTGGCGTCGTGAATGTAATCGGATATCTTATCGAGCAAATCATCAGACCCATCCACACCAGGCGGTGGGTGATCCGCACGGAGATCATCAATGAGGTCATGTACCTCCTCTCCTGGTACCAACTCATCAGGTTCCAAAACCTCGGGAGAGCAATGTTCCAGCAAGCCCTTGGGAACAGGCATGTTCAACGACAGAACCGATTTAATCATTTCGGTTAACTGAGCCTAGAAGGCCCCCATGTATGCCCTTGGCCGCCTCTGACGACACTTGGGTGTGCTTGGCTTTTGCGGCCTTGTCAGGCTCCGATTTGACAGTCCTCGCAGCTTTAGATTATTTGCTATCTTTCAATACAGGTTCCATAGTGCGATGAGACAACTAGCTTGAACGTAGAATCACATGTAGCAGGCAGTTGATATATATGTACAGCACTGATAGCAAACTCAGTCGTGATTGGCTGCGCCAAACCTAAATTCTCTCCACAAGCGCAAACAGCAAACGCTATTGGGTAACCCAATTAAGGCCATGCAAGGGAACGTGCACGGGATTCCCGCATAAAGGTGAACCCATGCCAATGGCTTAGCGAACAAAGCCACCATTACATAACAAGAGTGCAAAATTCCAGCATTCGATGACTCCTGCGTCCAGCAGAACAAAGACCATGGTCAAGCAATGAGTACAGCACAGACCAAAGCCAGCTGAAAACCCAAGCTGGGAAAAGAGGGGCAAGTGGTCAAAAACACCACAACAGTCCCACAAAGGACAAGAATCGCCAATGCTGCAAAAAATCTTGAGCACGAAGCAATAGTTAACTCTGTCACGCTGAGACAACACACAACCGTTATGCTCGACAGTGTCGGTACAAACAATGGAATAAGCGCAAGTCAGTAATCCGTCATATATGGCATATAAGTATATATACACAAAATATACCGACAGTGGCGTATATGATGCACAGAATAATGTCGAGTGGGATATTACTTCATGTACATCATTCTAGGTACATTTTGTATTTATCCCATACGCTTCGAATTCCTAACTTTCATTCATTTTTTTCGGCAGATTTTCTAAATACTTCACTCAGACTGTTCACGTGGCGGATCACAACCTATATGTATGTACTTGCGCGTTAGGCAGCAAGTTTTCTCTAGTAAAAGAAACAGTTTTAAAGGTGATGATTTATTACTTGAAAAGAGATAACAAAGATGAAAACAAGCGTAACTTTTGAACTTGTAACATCTTCTGAAAATAGTTAAATGACAACAATTTGATATTGTAGTTAACGGAGGATTCGGCGCCTGAGTTGCAGACGATAAAAAAAATTTAGCAAATGAAAACTGAGACAAAACTGTCATATAATCGACAGTCCTGTTCCAGATGTTACAATTGAGACTTGACTTATGTTGAGCGTTATTTACACTGCTATAATTGTATTACTTTAAACTATCTTCCGAAAGTTTGGTGATCGAACCGGCTAACGACGTCAAGTCGACATTAACCTACCTTTTTAACTTTCATGTCACAGGTCACTGTTGAAGTAGTAAGGGAGGTGAATACGGAAAACTTTATAGCATGGCCGTATTGCCCTCGACGAATTCAACGTGTATGGGATAATAATAAAGAACAGGACGTCAACAATTGCTAATAGTTAACTCTGAGATACAGACAAGCAATGTGAACGGACATAAAATCGAAAACACAAGGGTGACGGAAACATGTCTTAACACAATCAGAATCTACACGCTAATGACTCATCGATCTGCGCGCGCATTTCATGTAATCTTGAAGTGAAGTTAGCAGAGAGTTATAATAAGAGTTAATTCATAATACAAAAAATTACTTGGACAAATTAATTTGAGTTGTGTTCAATTCTGCTAACTGGCATTTGGGTTAACAATGCCTACTGCATGCTTTACAGTACAAATATCTGCTGAAGCATACCTCAGTGCCATAATTCGTTTCTTTCCAACGTATTTGAACTGGTGTAGACTCATGCCAAGAACTTCAAAGAAATCTAAGGTGTCATATTCAGACATGTTGTTGAACCACCCAAGGAGAGCATCTGGAATCAAAGAACGTAAGCCTGACTTCAACGGAATTTTGTTATTTTAGATGTATTGGGCTAACCACATAGTCCTGGCAAAGCCTCAGTAAAATAAGAAAATGTAAGTTCAATCTAGCAAATGTAAGCCCGTCAAATGATATGTGAAGCTGCCTTTCGTGCCATGTTGTGTCACCACAAATCCCTGCACAAACAAAAAAATAATAATTGTATCAAATGGTTGTCTGAGTAAAACCTGCACTGTTATTCGCAGCTGTTAGCCTAGCTCAAGGACACGTCAACTACATTGGGTGCCAGTATTAAAAAATTGGCACAATACCAATACCAAAATTCAACACCAATACTCTTTCGATAATGAATTTGTATGTGAAAACAATAGCTAGTATTATTGCTGCACTTTACATCCACCATTTTGTAAATGATAAATCGACTGCAACTGCCAAAGAGTGCAAATGAAAAATTTTGTTTTAAAAAATGAACTTTTTAATAAGCAATGTAGATTTAAAATTTCTCACTATGACCTTGAAAATGATTTCATACCTTCTCATTGGTAAAATATGAATAAAAAGTAAAGCTTCCATCTAGGGATATTGTGCCAAAATCTCAGCTGAAATCTTAAATTTCTCACTGTGACTTGGGAATAAGGTCCAAGTCACCAAAATCGACTGGCACCTAGAGATGTCCAACTACACCAAGGTGCACAATATCTTAAAAGCTGTGACAAAAATGGCTTCTTAATCTTGTGTACCTTATAATGGGAGTCTGTGACTGATCACAGTCTCCACAAGCATCCATTTTCACATTGCGGCCATTTCTAATGCACTGCAGAAGGTGCTAACAGAATATGATGTCCCCACAGATAAACGTAAACAAACTAAGACTTAAAATTGATCTGATTTCCACAGTTGAAAGCAAGTCTTAGTATTTTGAAAATCAAATTGGCAAAATAAATTACGGGTGTACAAGTCTGAGCACGAGGCGCTTAATAAAATATTCACAAAAGTTGAATTTGGGCTCTTACGTGAGCAGTGTTGTCAAACAGGATGTATGAGGTAGCTGATGTGACATTAAAAATAAAATTTTCACTTTAATGCAGTTACATTTCTTAATAGGTTCCCAGTTAAGTGAAACCAAATTTTGTCATTCTCTATGGGTAACAGAAAGCCTTAAGAAAGCTCTTAAAAAAAGGTAATGAAGAACCAACGCTATCGCCCTTTTACCGACGATCGACCCTCGATTGTCAGCTTATGCAATCACATTAGTGTGTATTAGCCAGGCCTGTCCCTGATAACATCATGTAATACGGCCCTGTAATGGGTGTAACTGTGCCTGGCAGTGCTGATTACTCGGGCATTAAATATTTTCCTTGAAAAGAATCGGGATTCAGTTCTTCATTATAGGATATATAAAAAGACAAAAACATTTCAATAGTCGTACTATTTCGAATTTTCTTGCTACGTGGTGTACAGGTGATTCTGCGTCCATAACGAATAGTGACCTGACCACGTTTGAGGCGCCTGCACAGATCGTATTAATTTCTTTTGTGTTAATCGCCTGAAAAATATCAGCCTCAGCAAACTTCACAAAACATAATACAAATCTTCATTTTTTAATTGTGCATGGGTGTTTGTTTTCAATTCATTTAGGAATAAAACTGTAGCTTAAAACTTCCTGTGGGATCTAACATAGAGTGGACTAAATTATGTGCAGTAGTGCTTCAATGACCTACATAAAGGATCGACAACCGTGGATTCGTTGTCAGCCTAAGCATAGTATGTGCTCTGAGTGAAGTCTGAGGGGGAATGGTTTTCGGAAGGCTGGTACAAAAATGGAAGCTTTGAATGAGTTGAATGTCTGGTTGGCCAAATGGGTTTAAATAGCGACAGTCTTGCCCATTTTTTGGAAGGCCAGAATTTTATTTTAGACTGGTTTGACGGGACAGCCAGGATTAAAAAAGACGGGCAAAAATTTAAAACATTGCTTGAAACGACGGCCACTTTCTTACTATTATCGCCTCATCGACTACTTCTCTCAAATAGATAGACCATCAGTCATTTCAGAAATAGGAAATAGACTGCGGCAGCAGTGTTAGAAATATCAACAAACCTTTGAATGAAACTGCATTTGACTGCTTTTATTGGTTGTTGCTTGTGTATTTCTCACTTAGACGAATACTATTGGTTATTTTTGGTGCATTTTTCATTGGGGTTGGCCAATCGAAACTGAGCTCATCTCATTCTTATAAGGAATTTCGTTTGCTGATCCAATATTTGTGATTACCCCCAGTGAAAAAATTTGGCAGAAATACACGATGTAGACAGTTTCAGAGGGAGTGACTCCGGGATTTGTACAGCCAATGATCGTGTCTGGTTTCTGTCACAGCCCAGATACAAGAGGGAATATCATTTAAGTTTCAAGACATTCAAGTCGACTACGTCCGAGAACAAATAAAAACTCTGAAGTCTAGTAGTGCCAGTGGCATCGATAGCATGGATGCCAAACTATTAAAACTGGTGTCTCAACAAACAGCCGAGCCCCTGAGAGAAAACAATAAACTCGTCTGTTGAGACCATGTATGATAAAAATGCCACTCGCTTTACCAATGCAAAAAACTGTCTAATGACTTGCATCACATTTTCTAGAAATAAAAGCATGAAAATTTTGAGACATCAAGTTGAGAAGACAAATAAACTTTGAGTCTAATACTGGAAAAAAAACTTACAAAAATTAGCGACGTGAGATGTGGACGCAACGTCGCTAATTTTTGTAAGTTTTTATTCCAGTATTAGACTCAAACTTTATTTATTTTATAGAGATCTCAATGTAAAAATGCCTCACTGATGGTTGTGGGATTTGTCCAGTCCTGTCTCATAAAAGTAGTACCATGACTGTGTGACACAATAGCAGAGCTCAAATTTGCTTAATTTTAATTAGTTACTCACATGCTTACGAATAGACAGCCTTGGCTTAGTGGTGGGCTATTAATGCTTCACTGCATTCAGTTGGTTTTGTCATGTACATGTTTAACCAAGGTAAACGGTTTTTCATTAACTCACTTTCTGGCAAGTTCTTGACAGTGTAAAGGAAGCAGAGAAGGAGATCCTTCACCTCCAAATGGTCCAGCTTGTCATGACGCATTACCTGCTGCACACCAGCAGAAGACGGACTACTGAAACAGAACGAGTAATGCGAATAAAAATTTTCATGGGCAAGATTGTAAATGCCAATTAAATATTTTCAGCGTGTTAGCCTTATTTACTTTTAAATTCCTAGTTATCCAATTTCATCAAATTGAGTACTCCTGAATAGCTAACTTGCAATCACGTTAGAGGTGAACAAGTCATCCCACATAAGCGGACTTTTCATTGGAACTCTTTAAAACAATGAGAGCGTGAGAGCGACTTCTGCTTGATCGCAAAGAGATTCAGTGGACAGAAATTCAATTGCAATATCAAAGTAGTTCATTAATTTAAGAACAGAGGAATAAATCCCACTGTCAGTTCCTCCCTTGCTTAGCTTAAGTTCACACGCACTTGCAAGTTCACAGAGCTTTCGGTCATCACCAGTGGCAGTGGTTGGCGGGGACATCATGTTGTTAGCGTTTCTGCAGTACATTAAAAATTTCGTATTGTTGAAATTTATACTTGCCAGGTCTAAAGTCTGCCACAACCTCTCACTACTATGCAACATATTTATTCATCAAAATAACCATATTCTTTTCTTGCAGTTTTAAGAGCCAAATCCCGGCCTTGTTCACTGCTGAAGCCGAAGCTCTACTTGTGACATACTCGTGGCTGACCTAATTTTCCATATATGACATGTCATTCAGTGTCAAGCAAGTGAACGTTGGGAGTTGGGATCACATGTTTGTGGCTGACCTATTTTTCCATGTACCAAAGTGCCAAAAGAGCAAACTCGAATCATCCAATAACGGAATTCCAAAGTATTTCGACGTTTTTGTTTCATGAAAAAATAGTTAGTGAATACGTAACCAACATTAGACACAAGATTTTTTCTTGAGAAATTTGCATTGCATCATTCTAGCGCATCAATACATCATTTGGCCTATGCCACACATTAATTTTTTGCAGGAAGTTCTTCAACCATTGTACTTAAAAAAATTTGAACAGCGCCAACAAATGTAGTGAGTTTGCACTTAGATTTATGTAGTTTGCAACTTTAACAAAGTTGATGACATTTGTACAGCAGCTCAGTCCTAGAATTTTGAACTTTCGCTCAGTGTACTTCAATTTCAAAGGTCTTGAGTGACCTGGGTGACTCTTTGGTTCAGCGATTAATAATTAAGGGAAACAAGTGCCCAAATTTTGCAACATTTAATTGGCTTGTGCGTAGATTAGTTTCATTCAACGTAAGTGCTCAAATATTTGGCCGACTCCAAGAACTGGCGGAGATACGAAATTCCAGTCCAACTTAAAAAATTCTTGAACAATGCCACTATTTACTGGTAAACAGAAACACATGATGTTCACGATGGATATTTGTTTGCCTTTTATCGCAAGCCATTAGTACACCCCACTGTACAGCAGTGGAAATGTGTCAGCATTATGATAGCAGGAAAGGTGTTAAAACCCTGTTTATACCAGCAGGTTGAAACCTGCTATCTGCATTACATGGAATCTGAGATTATAACAGGCACTTACCACAGCACCTGGACTTTCATTACAAGCTTCTTTTCTTTAGGGATTAGGGAACAAAAACAGGTGTCCATGATAACCCCTGCCTGTTTGTGGCAACATAATTTCCCACCCACTTTATAGTCTGTGGACTGTAAAAACTAAATCTATCATTGATAATTGAACCTGTTCATTGATTGAATGGCCAAAATCAGCTAACTACAGCAGAAGAAAAAAGAAATAATGCACACTGCAATTGCTCTTCCTTTCTTCATAAGACTCAACCTTTATTGTGTAACTTGTCTGAGGAACCCAATAAGGTGACATAACTTGTAGTGCAGTGCTCATCTAATGAGTGATCTAAACACTCTGAAAGAATGCAGTGAAATTTGAATAGGGGAGCAATGCTGTGTCATTTCGTCAACGACTTCAGAAGTAATTTAGGTCAGAATTTGGCTCTTAAAATTGCAAAAAAGACATTCAATCCTTTAGAAAAAAATGTTATACCATAGAATTTAGGTCCGATTGTAGTCTCCGTCACTAAACGTAAATTGCAGTAACGTACTAGTTGTTTTTGATCAAGTCCAGAAGATGCTAACAGAAAACAATTTCTTAGGTAAGAGAGCAACTGTGTGAAGCAAATCACAGGTCGGTTGGTGAGCCAAGCAGTGGGCGTTTCAAGGAAAATTTTCATGGTGTGAATAATACGCTTACACGAAAGTCACGCATTTCTAAAGATATGCGTGACTGTTCACCGCTCGTCCTTCTGAACGGTTTTACTGGTATCAAAAAGAGCGCGGTGCCAGAGTCAGACTCAGTTGTGATGACCGCATTGTTCAGTGCGAGCAAGACCCAATTTGGTGTAATTACCCGACCATAAACTGTAGTAAACATCTCTGCCTGTACATACTGGCAAATTTTTAAAATGCATTAACCAACAGTTTTCGTTATAAACAAATACCACAGCTGCATTCAGATGGAAAAAACAACCAAGTTTCGTTTTTCGATTTTTAAAAATCAAACTAGTAAGCTAAAAACTACAAACATTGGGTACATACGTATTGATCTACTCGGTGATTTACAAACACTGATCAGAGCTAACAATCGACGTGGATTATTCTTTTAATATACAACTAAGCTACACTGAAACATCTATAAACAACACAATGACTAAATTAGATGTCAATAACTTTTAAAACATCCAGTGCATGCTGAACTACTTAACTCCAGGAGTAGCACACTAACCGGAAAACTGCTATTCGCGGAAATGCACTAATTTCGATAATTAGCTTGTATTTGTAATGGAACACCTGTGAAGATAACTAAGATGGCTAGCTTTGTAGTCAACGAGAGAGTTCAAGCAGTGGATGAGGTTGGTCGGTGGGCAAGAGCTGTGAATTCATTTTTTATGACTGAGTAAAAGCTAGAATGTTATGTACCGTAAACGTTCGGGTTAACGCCCATGCTCAGTTAACCGCCCACCCCCTACTTTAGGTGGATTTTCGATTTAACCGCCCACTGCTCGGTTAAGCGCCCCCCTGCGAATTTTGAAGATTTCCAGTTAAGCGCCCACCTCTCGGTTAAGCGCCCATCCCCGACTTTTAAAGAATGAAGATTTAGCGCCCAGTGCTAAGGAAACGCGCGATTCCCCGACTTTTAGAAAAAGATCGATGATCACATTGAGCGCAACGACGCCGGGCCTCTGAGACGGTGGTTTAGCAATGTGAATTGCAATTATACAAGTAACGAGTTATTGTCTTGGGTCATGGACTCACTTCAAAATATAATACTTGAACGTTTTTGTCACTTTATTTTCTTCCCATGTTTGCAAAGTTTAAGAATGCCGGCGGCGGCAAAACCTCCGCCTTCAGCGACTTTGTCTGCCGCGCTGAGTTTTCGTCTGCAGTGCACTTGATAAAACATATATTCGAAAAAATCAGGCCAGAGAAATGAGACAATGGTTAAAAGTATATAGTCACGCCCGTTTCTGTTACTTAGAACTGTCGCTATTCTCTTTTGATGTGTGACTTTGTAGTGGTGCACGCGCGCAAGTTCCCACACTTTGGAGTGCATGTTACCTTGACACCAACATGTGATTGGCAGGTGACTCGCACGTAGGCCCTATGCGCGTGCTGAATCCCGCCGCTATCTTTGGCCATAAAAAACAAGATGCATATCGAAAGAGGCCGTTATATGACTTGACGGCATTTCCAAGTCACGATTGTCAGCCGACTGAGACATTGCGCGCTAACAACGGGACCGAACAGTGCCGCAGTGCGTTATTGCAAGTGATATAAATAGGATAATCTGGACATCTTGCATGAAAAATAAATGTTTTTCCAACACGAAGTTTGGTAAGGTGATNGTTAGGATCATCTGCTGTTACGACATTTTTCCCGTCATGTGGCGACGTGACGATAACGCTCTTTGAAAAGAGCTACGCGTTCTGAGTAGGCCTACGACTACGTGTGTGGTGTGGGTACTTAGATCACGAGGTAAGATTAACCGCCCAGGGCACTTGCCTGTCGTAATAAGCGCCCATGTTCGGTTAACCGCCCACCCTGGATTTTTTGAAGTTTCACGTTTAAGCGCCCATGTCTGGTTAACCGCCCACCCCCGACTTTTTGGGTTTGTCAATTTAACCGCCCAGGGCGTTAACCCGAACGTTTACGGTAGTTACTGCAACCAGAATTATCCAGAGGTTCCAAATCTTCAGTTTGGCTATCACCATATTTGCACTTTTGTATGTATATTATGATTTGAGTTCTAATAAAGATTGAACTTGAACTAATGGCACATGTAGTTCTGTTTGCTGTGACATGTTTGGTGTAGCTGTAATCTGGAAAATTTAGGGATGGGCTCACAATTAACTGACTTCTAACCCATTAGAAAAAAAAAACAAGTAGACAGGAGTATTACAATAAAGTAACGAAAACAGGTATGAAACATATTTAAAACCAACGTTCCTTTGGAAAGTGGCCCTTTGTCAAGAATAATGCAGATTAACTTTTAGTCTTTTTGTAATATTTGAAATGTACCAAGTTAAAACTGCTCTCCACATCGCAGGCTTTAAAGGAGAATGCCACACAAAAAACAAGCTATTTTGTATCAATTTAAATCGAGTAGTTCTACTCGATAACGGCATGTTCGGTTGCGTTACCTTACACCTGACGGCAGACGAAGGTGTTGAACTTATCCAATGATGTCATTGGTTTCCCACGCAGTCTGTCCAGCAGTTCACAACACAGGTTACTGGTGTTAGCTTATCGCTTGAATTCATCGTTTAACGCCAATAAATCATCAAACTTTTCGATGTAAAACCGTTAAAAATACACTGACTTCTTATAAAAACATGCTATTTCGATGTTACGGATTTATTGGTATTTGGACACACAAAGTTCGGCAAGCCAATTTACCAAGGTCCGTAGCAGGAGTTTGAGGTCTGTCCGGAGATAAAATCGAAGTATTCTTCCGTGAAATACAGACAGGAGAACCTAGATCTGTGTTGTTTAGACTTGTGATTTTTTGAGTTCTAAACACACAAAACGCTGGTTATCCCGGCCAGTGGCTCGGAACCCGATCAGGCCTGTCGCAGCCGGACTGACTCGTTATCCCGGCCAGTGGACCAGAACCCGATCAGGCCTGTCGCGGCCGGACTGAAGGCATCATGAACATAAACCAGCCAAAGTTGGAAACTAAACTCCCATTCAAGAAAATACTATACTAGTGAGCCAAAGAAGTAATGTGCACATGATTATGTTGGTGAATTAGTCACAAAACTGCAAATCTACTTACCCCTAACACCTGGCCGTGGGATAGCAAATCGAGTTATTGTTTCACAATAGACACTGTCAACAAAAACGGAATGCGCTCACACGGCCTCAGTGTCCGGACAATTAGTTTTCATTAGTGCACCTAAAGCTGGTAACGCTCCTCAAACCATTTGCACTCACGAACACTCCAAAGGCATTACAAATTGCATATAATGAGACCGACTTGGTTTCAGTTTTATATAAGTATTGGTTAGGGTGAGAATAATTCATGTTGAAACAGAATGCTCAGTAATAAACGTCAACATGGCAACTTGCAATTCCGACTTGGAGGAGTACTCATTTGACGAAGACTTCCCAGGTAGATCGTTAGGTTTCTCAGGATATGAGTTCGAACCAGAATACACTGATCAAGAAATATTAGATAGGCGCCATGAACGTGAACAGACAATGGAGCATATGGATAGTTCTAAAAACCGTCTCAATGACTTGTCATTGTGTCAGTGCGCTATCTGCACCATATTGGAAACGACTGACGCTTGCGTTTATTGCCACGAAATTCAACATGTGAAACGCCTTCTTGGAGAAGCAAGACGGGATTCGTCAGTGAAATCACTGTCCACGAAATGCCGGCCAAAGACAAGGAGATGATTCTCGGCCTCGTACTTGGTATGAACGCCGTACTTTTCATTTTTTACTGCCGCGAGCATTTCGGGCTCATGACATAGTTTTCACGTTCAGTGACTTTACCAGACAAAGGGGGTTCTGAGCATGTGATAACATCTAGCTTCTTTGTTAACTGCCAAGCACAGTCTTTTGTCTGTTATGACCACAGGCATGCCAATTATCTACTAGGATTATTACAGACCACGTGTGAACACCGTCAAACCCAGAGTGAATTGGTATATTCGGAAAGAATTGATTATCGTAACTTCGGTTGTAGTTGGGCGATTTTGGCGATTCAAAAACTAAACATAATCACCATTTGACAAGGATTTCAGAAATGCTATTGGTTTATGTTCAAATATGTTATAACTTCACTTTTATTTTTAAGAGCAAAGCTCAGCCAGGCTAGATATGATCTTAATTGAGGATTAGAGCAATTATCAAACAAAAGAGAGCTGGGCCTCTAACCACAAATGCCAGAATGGAGTTAATCAGCCATGTAAAATATTGGCTACAGGGGTAAACTTCCCAACTTGTTGTTGGGCTATAGAATCCAACAAGTTGGGAGCAATGGGAAAATGCCGTAATGCTCGAGGAAATCGAAAAAACGATGTGCCCACTTTCCTAGCAGCTTCATAGGTCACACAAGCAGGAATGACATACCACACCATTGCGGCACTCACTCTACAGATGAACCACTGAGGTCGCTGCGGATTTTATCACCTTCCTCAAATGTTAATGGCACACCTCTTGGTAAGGTAAGGTCGATCATGTACGAGCTGATGTGGCCACAGACCGATTAAAATGGTAAAAAAATCGGGTGGCATTGTCCTTTAACTCTGTGCAAATGCCACAGAAAAACAATTTGGGTGTAATAAGGACCACCAATGTTAAGAAAGTAGTGCTAGCTATTACCATTCATTAGCTCGGATCTACATCAATACAAAGTGTGTGCTGAATAGGCATCATAAAAGTTGTCTGGGGCTTAGGGAATCAGAGGGGTGACCAGTGTAAGCGAGAAATTCTCCACATGTTAAAAGCAGAGGGTAGGTGAGCATGGCCGTTAACCCTGATATTTACAGTATGTCAAACTGACCAAAAAGGTGGGTTTGCATTCCTAATCACACATTATAACACCATGGACAGAATGGTGATCAATGACTGCTTCAAACAGAAAATTCATCATTGTAAATTTGATTTAATCTCCCTTGAAGTTTGTGATCTTGACTTCAACGCGAGTACGAAATGATTTTTCCACGCTCACTAAGTACATTCAATACGGGAAAATCCAAGACAGTGGGCAGCTCTGCTAAACACACCTATTAGGTTTCAGCCTCAATATGAAGGTCACTAACCTTTGATGACCTTTACCATCAGTTCGTCCATCACTAGTCTTCTTGTCACTGTCTTTACCGGTTACTTGATCCACCGATGAGGTGCTACTAGACAGGGAGGCATTTGAGGAACTCACTGGCATAGGTTTGGAGATGTCTATATTAGATAGTGGTGTGCCTGTAAAGAAAATGCCCAGCAAGGTAACTTAATCTTTAATGAATATTAGTAGGAAGCTCAATACTTACAACGATGAGACCTTCCATTATTAGTGTGTTCCCACTTGTTTAATGTCCAAAGAAACATAGACAGCCAAAGCTTTCATCAACTCGCATTAATTCATTCAGTACTTTGTATTCCACATACAACTTCCATCCCAATAAAGATTCTGCAACATTGCAAACTTCTTTAACGAAGCCAAAAATCCGGCTGCAAGTACAGGATATTCATCTTGCATTGTGTCAGTCATTTCAAAGTGAATGACCAGGGCCCGGTCTCTAATCTTTGTACTCGAAACGAACTCGAAACTATTTTTGGCAATTTCTCTGCTAAATTGTGCGAACTTAAGATAATTGGTTATCAGACTGTGCTTGAATACATTATAGTTTATGCATAGGAGTTTCTAGTTCAAGTTTGCCCTTGAAGACCCTTATATTCGTGCTACAAACTCGAGTAAAAACTCGAAATTTCGAGTTCAAACTCGAACTTATTGCTTTAATATTGGGTTTACAAACTGTGAACTAAGGGCAATAAATTATCTACGTAAGTTATTGTGTACTTGAGCATAGAATAATAGACACTTATCTCGAGTTCGCCCAAAAGTAAAGTGGAAAATGCCAAATATAATTTCGAGTTCATTTTGAGTAAAAAGATTGGAGACCGGGCCCAGGAGAGTAAAATGGGATTGGTTAAAAATGTAAAGTAAAAAACAAATATTTACTACAAAGAAAGGTAAAAACAATACCTATGCATAACAAAGAAAGTTAATTGTGTTCATTTTTTAAACAAGCACTACGGGAAGCAAAAATCCCAGCACAAATAGCTTTCAAACACTTCAACACATAGTAATTAAAGATATAAATCTCTGATATTGCATTTTTGCTGCTGCTTGATTTTTTAGAGTTGTTTGTTTTGAAAGAACAAAACACTTTCCAAGTGAGAACGAATCCAGCCAGCAATGACAAAATTGAAGCGCCTTTACTTCTCGTGAGCTACACATCCATTGTTTATTTCACAATAACAAATTTGCCATGAGCTCACGTCTTTACCGAATGTAAGGTAAATACGGTCAGGGTGGCTGACAGCAAATGAGAAGTTAACAAAAATGTTGAAGGTCACAGTACTCAGATTTTATCAAATGTTCAGCTGCTCTCATGGTAATATTAATTCCAAGAAGTTGCGATGGCTGATGAACACTATATGTAAGATGTCTAACTGCCACAAACCCAGAAAAATGCGACACAGGAAAGTGGTAAGGCTACAACAAACTGTGCTCCAATGTTTAACACTTCAAATATCACTTGTGGTTGAGCATGTGAATATTTGCCTGGTAAGCCTTGAACAACAACAATTATTTGTATTCCGGCTAGGGTCGCAAATACATTACCAAAATTAAAATTTTGAGTGCAAATCAAATTTTTACCACATTATTCCTTGTTCCACTACAGTACCGCAATCATCTACAGCATCATTAATCCAAATGGAGTTTCCAATAACTATCGATTACATTCAACAATAGGGTAAAGGATTTCACCATGCACAGTGTGAACACGATGTCACTCTGACTTCAGCAATTGGCACACACACATATGGCATAGACATTACTAATCACCATGCATGCATGACTCAAAAAACAAATGCACCCACAAACACACTTTAACTGGTTTGATGTTGGTGGCCAGAGATCTTGACAGCCCAAAAATATTCGAGGGCAGAGGGCCGTTGTTACCTAAGAACATCCGAGTGCCGAGGGCCGTTGTTACCTTAGAACATCTAAGCACCAAGGGCCGTTGTTACCTTAGAATATCCAAGCGTTGAGGGCCGTTGTTACCTCAGAACATGTAAACGAGAAGGGCCATTGTTACCTTAGAACATCCGAGTGCCAAGCCATTGTTACCTTAGAACATTCGAGCACCAAGGGCCGTTGTTACCTTACAATATCCAAGCGTCGAGGGCCGTTGTTACCTTAGAACATGCGAACGCGAAGGGCCGTTGTTACCTTAGAACATGCGAGTGCCGAGGGCCGTTGTTACCTTAGAATAAACATGCTACTCACTTTGTCCCCCAGCAATCATGGCAAAGACACTGGAGTCCCTATTGACCCTGGAAGTGTTAGGCGTGCCTGGATCCAGGGAGACAGAGCTCCGATATGAGGGCAGAGTGCCACTTTTCATGGAGTGTGCGTCTTCATCACCACCACTTCCATTCGGAACAGCCGTGCTGTCTTTCCTCTGGTCGCCGTCAGGCTGAATGTCCAATCTTTGTTTGTTTTCCAGTATAATCATGAGGAGTGGTAGGTAGAGTGTAGCAAGTCTACCTTGCTGTAATTGACAAATACGAAAGCCTGAGTATGAAGACAAAATAAGGCCAAAACAGCATAGTTGGTTCTGGTATACATTCTGTAGATGAGAGAACCCCGTGAAAATGCAAGACCACTCAAGGTTTCGTGAGATAACTCCATATTTACAAGCGAAGCATGTGATGACACAAACTTCCTTAGCGAAATTCTTGTACTCACATCGCAGCAAACCTTGGTGAAATTCAACCATTTTAGCACACACTTTATTGTCCCAAGTTTATTGTCCCACTATTATTTGGAATCTGATGCACCCTGTATGACCTATTGTCCAGCATAGCAGAAGATAACTGACTTCCTAGGAACTCCTTTCTCAGGTCAAGAGGTTATTCACAACTGTTGCTATTACTGTGGAACAATTAACTTCCATACTACAAAGGGTAGAGCATTGTGATAATTTCTGGTAAATAACCTCACCAGCAAGCAAGTGCCTTTAGTTAAAATTTCTGGAAAGTTTCAGAATTGTATTCAGAAAAGGTATATGTTTTCTGAAACAAGAAAGATAGTATAATATTATATATTTTCTACTCAACACAAATCTGTCTTCAAATGAACATGTTTTTTACTAAAATTTAGCTTAGAAGCAATGCTACAGGAAAGATGAAGCATTATCATCATGGCCAAAATTCATTTCATACAAATATTCATGAAAAGATCTTAAAATCAGTTTTCAAAATAAAGATTCCTTTTTTATTTTATGCAGCTTTTAAGATGAAAACCAATATTTGCATAAAAATCTTTAATCAAAGCCTTGATTTTTGACGTTATCTTATTCAAATACAAGCCCGTTTAGTCTAGAGAACAATGTAGATAACATAGTGTCTGTTACATTCGAATCCGATAAGCTGTCATTGAGATAACTAGTTGGCAAAACTTTCATCACTCACAACCATAAAGTAAGACATCAACTTTTAATCTGGAGGTAAAGGTTAATATCGAATTAAGTACAACAACTTTTTCGCAGCTCAGAACACCGCCTAAGTAGCCGTCTACACGAAAATCTTCACGTTAGGAAATGCCCGTCCACATTGCACAACGGAAACAAACTTACGTCGAGTCACTACCGTAATTAATGCGAGGTTGGAATACTTTCAAAAATTATGCCAACGCAATGAATATGATATAATATGTGATACTTGTAGACAAGAGTCTTTTCAGAGGTCTTTTTAAACACTTATTTTGCTAATTTTAAAACTTTTCCAACAGAATGAAC
This sequence comes from Phoronis australis, assembly GCA_002633005.1. Classification (NCBI taxonomy): domain Eukaryota; kingdom Metazoa; phylum Phoronida; family Phoronidae; genus Phoronis; species Phoronis australis. The sequence continues at coordinate 171,344 of NMRA01000547.1, forward strand.
CTTTTTATTTATTTTCTTTTAACGAGTCGAAAAGCGTAGGGCCAGAGCCGTAGTACTTTGAAAAATGCCTCAACGAACAACCAATTCAAAAGTGTAAGGTATGGTCTTGCAGTATTTTTCATCAAGAATTCGAATAAAACATCAAAACTGCTCTCCAACTAAAAATTAAGAAGTTGGGTTTTACAACTGAAAACAACTAGGTTGAAGTAATAAAGTTTTATGACTGGTCAACTGACAGTGTAAACAGATCACACAATGGGACTCGTTATGTATGTAGATCTTATGCTGATAAATCTACTGAAACCCTTTGTGCGCTACCAGACACTTCGTTTTGTAAAACGCGGCGCTTTCGAGCTTTACTTCACCAGGCTCTGCTGCGATATGAACAAAAGTCATCCCTGGTCTTCACCCAGACTCATTTTGAAACATGGACTCGCTGACTGCATATAAAAATCAAAGTAAAATAAACGCCTGCATAAATTTCCACCAAGATCAAGTGTCTTTTGTCTCAAATGTATTTTCTTATTCTGAAAAAGTGAGCAACTAAAAATACTGCCCGACACAACAATCCAGTCGAGATCTTTTGAAAAATATTGGTTTTAACAAGGCCTTACTTTACCGTCCACTTACATGGGAAACACGTGAATTGGTTTGTGAAGTCTACCAAATCAAACATTCAAAAAGATGGAGGAAACAGTGGATTCTTGTACTGACTGACCGGGGCAGACAAAGAAATGGAATTAGGTGCTGTAGTGTTCTAACCAGTCCTTAATTCAATGTCAGCTGTACCAGCCAAATTCCATGAAGATACATTGAAAATGACGCGCCAATGTGTTCTTAAATGAGTACCTTTCAGCACACAGAAATGTATTTAATCTACACGTACTTTTGCTTAATCTACCTGTACTGTTAGCTCTCAAGCACTTTTGCTTAATCCACATATAGTTTTACTAAATTAATGCATACTTTTAATCTGTTCATATAGTCCAATCACACACTATTTTACCGCGCATGCCAGGAGCGTACACAGAGTTAAAAGTGGTCAGTCGCCAATTTTGGCAACTGTATGAAAGACTGCTCGAAAAATTGGGGCTTTGTTAGAGTTGGAAGGAATTAAAGACATCAACAGCCTCCTAAGGTTTCCCTCTATACACAAAAGGTGCTTCTAGGAACGAGACTTAGATGTTTTAATCAGGGTGGGGGATGATTCGCCGCACAGCTTCACCATCTCTACTGGGGTCAATCAAGAAGGTGGCACTGTCTAAAGTACTTATAAAAAGCAGAACGATTATTATTTAAGAACTAAAAGTATGCGTAGATTAAGCAAAAGTATACATGGATTTAGCACATTTCTACACACAGAAAGTTACTCGTTTAGGAATCCTTTGGTACTTCGCAGTTCACAAGTGGCTTAGCTGGTAGATGGGCATCAAAAACAGACTTGAAAATAATAAAAATTCCACTAGATAGCCCAGAAAATGTTGAATCCATCCAAATTCAGGATGGTGTCATCCACATGTGAATAGGAACAAATTTACCATATTTCATAAAGTGGGATGATACAGAGGTGAAGTTAAGAAATAAAATTGTCTCTAGGGCATGCAGCAGCAACAGCATCCACCCAAAGGTTGACGTGTTCTGTAGTGAGCATCACGAGTATTCAACTGCCACAATTCACCAAAACCCTAGGCAGAATCTACAAGATACAGCACCAGACGCATGATGCTCACACAGAGATGACAGCAAATCAATCACATCCAAACAGAAAACAGATGTGATTTTTGGTCAGCTGTGTTGTCTTGTGAGATGTCAGTGGTATAGTTGTTTACAAATAGTACCTACTTTGCCGACATATCTGTCATCCAGTGCATGTTTGGCAAGGAGGTTCCTCAGAACTCCAATTGCACTTTTCCTGATGTCACGCACTTCGTTCAATGCGTTCTTAACTTCCTGTAACAGAACACCAACGAGGAAATGGTCCTTGCGGTATTCTTCGGAAAGTGTGTAGTCGTGTCTCAGGTCTGAAACGATGACAAGAACATAGCTTACTGTCTCTTTTGATTACCACCAGAGTGAAACTGTCAGTGCAAACTGGTATTGCAGGAATCGCTAGGTGAACAGGTGGTGGGGTCATCGCTGAAAATTGTGACTCTAATTCCTATTTTTCAGTCAAAGAACATAAAAGTTGACAGGAAAAGAGAACTACAGTCACATTTTTCATAAACACTTACAATAGAATTTGTAGCAAATAGAAAAGGAAGAAGTTACAAGAAAAGGAAGATTAGCGTGGAAATAAGGAATGTAAAAAGTACATTCAAGCAGTCCAAAAGAAGTAATTAATAATGTTCTGTAAAGTGTGGAGAACAAATAAAACACCAATACAGGTATATAAGCCAAAGATAAAGAAGAACGGGGCTACAAAGACAAATGTAATTACATTGCAAGACTTGTAACTCAATGAGATTACCTTCAAAGATTTCTTCAACAACTGGCTTAGTTTTCTTCAACTTTCGCTTTTTGCCAGGTTCTTCTCACAACAAAAATTCCAAAGTTACAACAAGAATTTAAATGACTACACCAATGTAAAAACCTTTGATGACAGGAAAAGCGTAAACCATTGGCTAACACTATAAAGCATATTTATCTAATTTTTGGAAGTAAAAGCCTTTAGTTTACCATGAATGTCTAATATGCAATAAGTAAAATCATAACAACAAGAAAATGCTAACAGCAAAGCACACAACTGGTGTTTGTGATCTGATATCACACAATTTCCATTCATGGATAGAACAATCATGTATTACCATTTTGCAAACACCATCCCACGGCATACAATGCACAAAGGAGTCCACGATTTAGAGAAATTATTATACAACTGTCATAAACTCAGGTGTCTCACAACATAAAATGCCATCACAGGGACTTGTAAAGTTTTGAAGAACTGTTTTAGAGCATGGTTGTGCTAAGCTTTAAGTACAATAGAGATAATAGCTACATCTAGTGAAGTTCACAAATATTTTGTTGAACAGGTGATGCCTAGACAACTAAGAAGGGCTGATGAATGATCCGCCTTGACAGGCAGATAGTCACCACTTGCCATCACACGTAAGTCTGCAATATTTGTGAATTGTACTGTATGGTTATATCTAAGTTCAAACATATCACATTAAAAATGCATTTCATGCTTCAAATGAATTTACAACATGCAAATGAAATCACTGGCATGCTGTATCATCAAGTAAATTAAGTTGGAAACTAACAACTGAAAAATGCTGTATATGAGGCCATGGCTTTTAAGGAGCAATAACAATTTTCTGCGAACAATATATTAGACTTTAACTGTTTTGGATGTAAGAAAAGTCATTATTTTTCTGGAGTTTTCTACCAATCTGGCAAGCATGCACAGTTAGGATGCAATAAGATGGGTAAGAGATTATTGTTATTATTCAGAAGAGATAAGGTGCATCATATAAGTGCTTCATCTCTATAAAGTTCTGTACCTTTTAGCTTCCAAGGAATGTTTTGAGAAATACTTGGCATTCACAACCTTTGATAAATGAAAAAGTTCAATTTTCACATTTTTTTCTCTCTGAATTTTTGTGAGATTTTACTGCACTAGCAAAAATTAATAAAATATTGGTTGGCTAAATCCATTCCATAAAAATATATAATAAAACAAATCAGAAGACAATACATCATCTACTAAGTTTGTCAATGGTGTTAGAAGTTCACTGACAGTGGTTAGCCATTAGGCATTACATATTAATTGCCAATCTGCAGCATCGACTTACCAGTTGGGATTTGAATACTCAGTAGCTCCAGACTTTTCTGATTGTGCTCTTTTGTTCATACAAAAATTTACATGCAGAGCCTGCTATTTTTGACTCTGTGGCCTATAAATACTGAATCTGGCATTAAAACTTATTAGCTCTTTCAGTCTTTGAATGAAAAAAAATCGATTAACTACAACAAAATAAAAGGGTAACTGGAAGATTGCCACTGCTGCACCTTTGTTAAGTACCATAGTCCCAGTCTTCCCTCTGTAGGCAGGCTTGTGTACTTAACACTAAAACAGAGCGGTTATCCTTCCCAAATAATCCAGTCAGTTTCGAATACGGGAGAACCTAATGCACTTAATTGACCAAACCTATATGAGGTAAGGCAAGACAGTGATAATGCAATTGATTAAAACAGAAAACTTGAGAAGATTCTCCAAGTTTCCAGCATATAAAATCATGTTTCGAAATATTCCAGAATCTTAAAAACATTTAGAACAATCAGTCAATAAGTAAGATAGTTGCTAAGAGTAACACCTTTCGTTCAAAAATTCCATGTAGTATATAAATTTGATTCTAGTTGTTATCAAGCAACTTAGATTGGTGAGACCACACGCCACTTGACTTCAAGGATGAAGGAACACCTAGTTAGCGATAAGAATTCACGTATCTTTAGACACTTGGAAAACAATGCTGCTTGAAGAGAGGCCGCTGGGAAACACAGCTTTACGATTATTGACAGTGATACTAATTGTTAAGAGCAATTCCATATAAAAACCAGATGTGGGCTATATATGCAAAATCCCCAATTTTTTTGAAACTTAGAATATCAGCTGGCCTTGTCAAAAGAAACCTGAGCCTGATTTTTTAAGAGTTCCTGAGTTTTTTTGACGCTTTTTACAACCACTTTGTACTTTTTCTGAAAAATAGCAAATAAAAGAACTGGGAAGTAGGTGACTTTTTGTCAGCAACAACACATCATCGCTTCACGCTATTGAAATAATAACTATATAGCAGAAAGAAGAAAGAATAACATACGCGGAAAATTAGTTTGGATGATTGATTTTTATGTCTTCCCATTTTAGCCTACAAAATGTCATTTTCACTGCTTATTATTAAGGCCATTTTTACACATTTTTATCGCTCTCCCAAATCTATATCAGATTCTTGTGGAACATGAGTTAACTTCCATCTATTACTGCTGTCTTTGTTCAGCCCTTTGCATGAATAAAAAATCTTGTTTCTTTCAAAGTTTTTGTACAGTCATTTTTTTACATAACTCACACATATCTCTGCCAATCTGTGACTGTCAGTTAGATTAAATGACTCTAGGAGGCACAACTCGATTGTGCAATTATCTATCGACCAAGATGCCAAATAGAACAAATATCATTCGTTTTGCTACATCAGTGACGAAGGAGATCATGGGAAGCTTTATGAGAGAGATTTTCTTCGCGGATTTTCAGATTTCCTGGTGCAAAAATAAAAAAAATCTATTATAGGATTACAGAACTCAAAAGTCAATTTTAATGTACTGATGAGCTAATAATACAACCCCCATCACCATCTCATACTTCAGAGAAGCAGGTTTTATTCTTATTAAGGGAGCCCTTTCCCCCTTGCTTGGTCACTTTTTGATCACCGTAATGGACTAAGAATCCCATGCAGGCAGTGCATGGGATTCTTAGTCCATTACGGTGCTGGTCCATTTTCAGACCTCCTGGACAAGTCCTTGTATATGCGCTTGAAAAAGTCCTCTATTAGCAAAGTTCATACTAACTATCAAGATTTTCGAGATCACAAGTGAAAAGAGGACGGTGGATACGAGCAGAAGTGTCGTGTTATTGGACATACAAAGGGTCACGCAATAATTCTTGTACTATACAAAAGCGGCCGAGCATGGTGGCAGTGCGCCAATGGAATTTGCAATTTCAGAAAAAAAACAGGTACAAATATTTACGATTGAAAACATGATATTTTCAATGATATCCAAGATACCGGCTTTCCAAACCAGTATTTGAACAATTGGGTGTTGATGCGACTTACCAGTTTACCAGCTAAAAGTTTCAAAATATGTAAATTCCGTTCATGCGGCGGACTCAAAACCAGTTTTTTTAAGGTATGCTAGGTTTAGTGTATGATGCATTTCCACACAACACTTCAAAAAACAGCAAAATAGGCCGAATCCATCCCAAAACGGGAACATGTCATTGTTTCTTTAATATAAAGCTATTTATCAAATCCAATAAAAATTCGTCAAGGAGCTTAGAAGTAAAAGAGGAAAACAAAAAAATGAAATTGCCACAAGGGGGCACAGATTCATTGGAAGGTCATCGTCGTCCATTGTTACCTTCACATAAATACACTTACTAAAATTAATCAAGATCCTGCAGTGGGTTTAGGAGCTATGGGTGCAAAAACAAAACTGCCACAAGGAGGCGCCACAGTAGTCAATGTCTTTGGAAAATCATTAACCGTCCTCTTCACACTAAAAACATAATTATGTGCTAATTTTCAAAATTATGCTTAGAGTGGTTTGGTTGGCAGAGGGGCGGACGCCAAAAACAGACTAAGAAACAATAAAAATGGCCCTTAGATGGCATAAAATATGTCAAATCATCCAAAAACGCCGTTTCTGTAATAGAAAGCTGTTTACCAAATTTCATAAAAATCCATCAAGGAACTTCAAAGAAACAGGGGAAAACAGAAAAAAATGAAATTGCCACTAGGGGGCACAGCGTTAGTTGGATCCGTCTGAAAGTCGTCGTCGTCCGCTGTCAACTTCATATAAATACACTTGCTAAATTTAATATAGATCCTGCAATGGGTTTAGTAGAAACAGCCATGGGCGCTACAAAAAACAAAACTGCCACTACGAGGAGCCAAAGTAGTCAAAGTCTTCAGAAGGTTATCGTCGACCGTTCTCTTCACACTAAGAACATATATGCCAATTTTCACAATCATTCTTTGGATGGTTTGTTTGATAGAGGGACAGACTCCAAAACAGTAAAAATGGCCACTGGGTGGAACAAAATATCTCAAATTGACATCCGAAAATGGGAGGATAGCGCCATCTTCCTAATATATGGTTATGTGCCAAATTTCATGAAAATCTGTTGAGGAGCTTTGAAGATACAGAGGTAAATGTACAAAAGTTGTTGGATCCATTCGAAATTTGTCGTCACCTGTCATGTGGGGTCATAAAAACTCGCGTTCCATTCAAAAACTGATGAGGTGCACATCTGAATACGGCTGACCGACAAGTCAGAGATGACTGCATGGCAAAAAGTGCTGAATAAGTGAAAAATTATGATCAACTGCCATTACAATTTTAAAGGGAAGTGAACTGTATTGTCAATTTTTGAGTGGTGGGGTATAATCATGAGTGGAGGTTCTTTCCATACTTAGAAATTATTTTGACATAAATATTAAAATACAAATAACGGCAAGCAATCACCTCAGGGATGGTCACCATCATTGTTCTGGCATAATCTACTAGCTTCAATGGCGACCTGAGCAGACTAGTGGAATGGCAAATCTGGTGACGATTTCACCAGCTCTCACAAGTCATATGTACTAAAGATGTGTATGAAGATGGGTCACCTTTTGTACAAGTATGTGACCATAGGGTTTTATGTTGCCCACTTGAACACAACAAACTCAAGATCATTAGCACTGCATTGTGTCAGATTTTCAACTCTATATAGTGGCCGCATAAAGTCTTTTTATCCGAGTGATTGCTAAATGAAGCTGCCATCACAGTGATACAGCATACAAGAAGTAAACACAAATTGCCTTATCCATGTTACCGAGGAAGCAGTCTAGCTCGAAACTAAACTTTACATGAAAAGTAAAATTTTGATATAGGTGTTAAATATTTTCAACTGAAGTTTTGTCTAGACGATTTTGAAGATGGAACAGGGTGCAGAGCTGCCTGTAAATATGTGCTAGTAAAGGATATTGTTTCATTGTGTAGATTTTTTATTTTGTTGCCATAATGTCTTAATGACAGATGATAGACAGACTGTGAGACTAATCAAATGATAAACAGACAGTGAGACTAATCAGATGATAGACAGACAGTGAGACTATTTCAGATGATTGTCAGACAATGAAACTATTTCGAAAACTGGAGATTAAACTATAAAAATCCAATAAAGCTGGGTGTTTTAAAGAGACAAGTAAAATCTGTGTATCTCACAAAATGCAGATTTTGTGATAAAACCCTCATAGTCCTAAAAGAAAACTTTATCAAATCAAAATACACATCTTTATAGCAACAATATCAGACTTCTTCACACATTGAGTTTCTGTAAACAACATGTATCAGTATAAAGAATGTGCACTGATTAGTTCGTCACCATTACTCACCTTTGTAGTTGCGACTCTTGGATTTCATCATGGGCAAATTAAGAGGGATGAAGTGTTCGTGATCACACACAATGCGAAGGAAATCAAACTTGAACTCATGCAACATCTGAAAGGTATTTTTTCAACAATAAAGAAAACAATGTTCAAGGCATCAATAGAAAGATTTAAACAAGCTCAATTTATTAAGTGCTTACAAAAACAATTGCACCTGGAACCAGCCAAGGGATTCCTACTTCAGACGGTCAATATTGAGACATTATTTGGATGTAGGCCTACACAGACAGACTACTCCATACCTTATTATTGATTGTGATCTAAGTCATCAACAAGTTGAATACTTTAATCAGAAATAATATGCTGAATATATTTAAATACAAAGTGTTTTATTCAGTGTCGGTTGGTTAAAAGATGTCATGTATTTTCACGTCACATCTGTTAGCAAGAAACTCAATTCACCATACAGAGCTGACTGAGGTTGTCTGACAAGGTGGTACAGTTTAGCAACTCTAAAGCAGATACTTGCAAATCAAAAACAGTCAGACATTTCCAAACATAGTCGCTACTGCCTCCCCCAAACTGATGCTGAAGTTCTCAATAAACATTCTGCTCTCAATACCTCAGTCGTCTTTAGTGTCAGAACTGGTATCAACCACCATGTTCTCGCGGTGATGTAAGATGATGCAAAAAGTGAAGTTCAAGTATCACTTAAGTGATGGATATTTGAGTGATGATTGTATAGAGCTTTCATGTGAGGCTTAATTGCTGCTACAACCATTAAAGTGGACAGAAAAATAAAAAATAGTGAGTAATTTGTTCAAGGGAGGCAGGCTTTAAAGCTCTATTTGTATTTAATGTTTTGTATTTTCTTTAAAGAGTTCCCACCATGCATTTTCATTTCAGTAAGCTATTATGAAATGAACACCATAAAATGTATCTAAATAAGCACTTTTTATGCCAAATAGTCGCGAAGAAAAATTATTTATTTCTAAGTTTATTTCAATGTCGGAACACAGCAGGTCAGAAGATGAGGACGATTTTGAGTGAGAACTGGACAACTATTATGCAGACAGAGAGGAGAGTGGATACAGGCATCACACTCAAGTACTTGAAGAATCAGACGATGAATTCGATTTCCCATTTAGGAAACTTTAGTCGGCTTTGAGGCGTATGAACTCTACCAACTTGCACGAGAAATGCTGCAGACATATGTGAGCCACAACCAACTGAACCAAGAGGAGGTCTTTGTTCAAAAAATAGACACTTAATCACTGACAAATGCCACAGTAAACCTGGGTTGCTCGTATTCACTACAGACTGCTGTGATGGAATGAGCAGTCTAAACACAATGCATAAGCCTACTTGTAGTAGCACTCGATCTGGGATGGGGTCGAGGGCCTGGCAGCATTCGCCCTAGAATGAAAGTTTGCTTGTTATTTATAAAAATTGCAAATGCACTTACAAGGTGCCGAGTCCTTCATCATAACGCTGTTTTTGTGTGTGGTCGAAATGGGATTCCTTGAAATGTGCCAAACAAAGAGTGGCTTCCGACAGAATTGCATGTTCAGCACTGACATTCCACACTCTCGTGCTGCACACAAACTGATGCCATTTCTGTGCAACATTCACGTATTTAGGAAATTTGAACCCAGAGACATTCTCAGCCAAGTTGTTAATACAGCCTGCACAAACGCACCTTTTCATGTCTGAAAAAGGTGGCTCTACGCGGATCTTCCTCACAGCTCCTCAGTATTGGACTGGTGAAAACAACAATGGCGGAGACGGTCTTCCACCCATTGCGTACAAGCACAAAAACAGAAAAATATTTTGCTTTTAATTTTTGGCTTGTTTCTTAGCAACAGGTGTACTAAAGGCTATTAAATCTCGTAAGATGTATTTGTAAAATCCCTTTTGGTGGGAACTCGTTAAAAAGTTGAGTTGAGTACAACGAACCTCAATTACAACAAACTTTATCTGAGAGGTTCGTAGAAACAAAAACTTGCATATAAATGAAGGTTTTCGGCAAGTCCCAGAAAGTTTGTTGCAACACAGTTCAAGTGTATTTCAATAGGTGATACCTTACTATCCCCTGGGCAGAAGTTCTCTATATACAGGTTGATGAGCCGGAAAACAAATCCTCTGTCCAGAAAAGTGAAACATCGCTGAAAAAGAAAGTTCGTGGCTTATCAAAAACCTATCATCAATAAAACAAGTTTCATAAAAAGAATGCAAAAACAATGCATTGAGTAAGCTTTACAGGCAGTGTGTGAAAAGTAGAAAATAGTAATGAACTCGGACTGAGTAACACCAAGAAAAAAACAGAAACATCTAAGGAGAGCAATGCAAAGCACCGAGATACAACCCACCAAGGGTAATTAATTTTTTTCAAAACTATCCAGCCATGTGAAATACCTTGATAAAGTTGCCCAAAGCCCTGTTAGCATTTCTAGCTTCTATAGGATGATCCATATACTTCTGCACAATGTGGGGCACAAGTGTCTGAAGAAGTGTCTGCACACGATAGGAGAAGTTAGACTGTTGACTGCTGGGAAACCGCTCATTCCTTGGCATCTGAAAACAAACACAAATGATTAAAATTAGATTTATGAGTCTCTAAAATGGGTAGGCGCTATCCACTATTTAATAGAAACACACGTGCCAAATTTTATGAAAATCTATCCAGAAGACTGGTTGAGGTGAACACAAAAATGCTACCAGGAAGCATCTTAGAGGTTAGATCAGATTGAAAATTGGAGAGTGTCATTCTTTCCATGATAGAAACAAGTCCGCAAAATTTCAAATATCTAACCATGGATTTTTCCAAAAGAAGCAGACGCCTGATGTCAAAAGCAGGACACCAGACATCTCAGACAGAGACGACAGCAATATGCATATGTGGGTGCATAAAAAGGAAAATCCTCAAAAGCAAGTATTTAATTTCCAACAAACAAAGATTGGCAAATAACAAGTGACCAAACAGTAAACAAAAACTGAAATGATCCTAATAACTGTATAGAGAAATTTCCCACAATAATAGTAGTACCGGAGCTTATTTCCAAAAAATTAATTTTCCAGTAACAAATTAAAAATATGAATAATTAAAAATATTAGTTAGCATGCACTTAGTGTTGGAATCTTTGAACAAGAGGAGGAACGTTTCGCAAGAAGTATAATTCCAAAGTAGTTGCATTTAAACAATTAAAGCAAAAGGAAAAAAACTTGTGCAGCTGTCTGCAATAATGTTCGCCATACTATATAGAAACAGCTCCAATCACTAACCATGGCCAGTTTTTTAACCATTGAAACATATTACTAAGCCTTTAGTTCACAATGCACATACAAGAATTATTTGGGTTTTGAGCTCTGCCATCCACCATATCACTTGTACTGCATCTTGTCAAACTGCATAGACTATCAATTCAGACAAAAATCATAGCACGTTTGAACACTGATTTAACTTGTGATTAAACTTTACTGGAAAAAAACAAACACAAAAAGGGCTAAATTCTGCACTCAAATTCTGAATATCATACATGTATGAGCAAAACTGGATGTAAAATTAAGGAAGCCAGATCCAGAAACAAGTATTTAATCTAGCCGGACGGTAGACACAATAACCCACACTATACATAATACACTGGTACACTTCACTAACTTTGATGCGTCCTGTGAAAATCAAGTGTTGCGCCATACATTTAATTAACACGTCAAAGAAGAACCAGGAGTGCTTGAGAAAGCGGTTGATGACCAGCTGGTCAGCTTGAGTTGGTCGTAACATTGATGTCAGATGCTTGGCTAGTTCTTCATGCACTGTTTTCTGTTTCGACTGCAGTACACTTTTTGCTTCAGGCACAGTAGTCACAAACAGATACTGGAATTGAGAAACAACACCTCAATACACAATAAAGCTTAAAGGAAATGGAAACTTAAATTCAAGGAACATATTAATACAATGAGATCATGCTTTACCACGCCATTTCTTCATATGTAGAACAATCTTCAAAATGATATTATTCGTTACTTTACTCCTTATAGTCACTTTTCAGCCGTGTGTGAAGGGCAACATTACAATCTTCTTGTAATAGACTACACTAATTTTAAAATTCGGACAATCGCCGCACAAATAAAAAGTTCATGTTCAATCAACGTTTCGTCTATTCGTTAGACGTCATCATTATCATATTTACAACAATTTAGGACAACAAGTGCCAACATACAGCTCAGGTACCATCCATAAAGTGAAGAGATACAGGGAATATAGTCAGTAGCTGGTCACCAGCATAGTTGCAGTTCTATAAGGTTGAATGTGACAACTGTAAGGAATTCTATATCGGACTCACACAGAGACGCCTCTGTGACAGGTTAAAAGAACATCACACCTCAGAGAAAAGCAACACATATAGGCATTGTGTTAGCTACAATCACCAAGCCAACTCTGTTAGTATTATCTGCAGAGAACCTAATAAGGAGTTACTGTACATTAGAAAATTTTTATTAAATAACGAGATTTATACCACAATATTGGCGTCAAACGACAGATACAACCGTGTAATAACCCATAAAGTTATCTCACTAGTGAGATAACGATTTGGCGGGAAACCGAGGACGGAGTCGAACCCGGAACCTTGAGTTTGCTGGTAGCCGACCTTAACCACTACACCACGCAGCAGCTGACGTCATCAAGAGTGAAAATATTATACTTAAATGAGCACGCGCAATAATCGCACGTTCAACAAACCGCATTGTACTGTACGTATACGCTACGAGAAATAAGACACATAATTTCCATAAAAATGATATCTTAATTCAATGAAATATTTCTCTCATGTCCTCTTACTTGTAAATCACCGATCTCCAGTTTGAATGCGGGTATCGTGTCGTCAGGATCTTTGGCTTGAGAATTATATTCAGTTACCAGTGGTAACCTACTTTAGCAGACGATAATTTCCCGGTCGAAGCTTAGCGTGAAAAAAACGTGTTTTAAGCTATAATAGTTGGTAAACCTTAATTTATAAATTCAGTTTATTTCTATTATATTTAAGTTTTCAATTGGTTTTGAGTAAAAGCATTATTTGACAAAAATAGCCCGGCTTTTCTTAAATGGTCACGACCTCCGACCCCGGGCCTCTGACATAGAAAGTAGTTACAAAGCCGTGGAGAGTCAGAAAAGGTAAATCGATTCATTGCAATGTTTCTCGTTTAGTATGTGGTATAAATAGATTATTACATGTTCTCAGCCGTTATCCCCCTTATCTAGAGCCCTCGTGGATTTTGGAGAATTATCACCCTCGGGGCTAAGGCCCCTCGGGCGATAATTCTCCAAAATCCACTCGGGCTCTAGATAACGGGGGATAACGACTTCGCCATGTAATAATCTATATCTATGTCATATGATCATCATCATGACGATAATGAATATCATTATTATTCCATATCCTTAATGACAAAATACAGATAACAGCTATTGATCATCTAGCAGTCATTAACACTTACCTTAACATATGAGTGCAGAATATCTCCCTTATCAGCATCACACACTTCAAACACTATATGGGTCAGTACTCTGCAGTAAAAGTGGAAATTCATTTCATGAAGTAAGAGTTGCTGAATAAGGGGAAAGAGTCCTTTACTGGTATCCTGCATTATGATAACCAGTTTAGAGCTTGTTATTCAATGGAGAAAACTGGTTCTCACAATGTGGGAACCCTGAAAGTCACTATTATTAAACAAGACACCATGATCTCACACAAAACAAGATACCAACATAAAAATAATTGCCATTAGGGGCAATAACAGACTTCAATCAAATTCATGCCGCCATCCTACTTTTTAGAAGGACTATATCCTACGTGTAAGTTCATGCATGGCATGTTAAAGTACCATGCAGTGTTAATTTTAATTAACACTTAAAAGTCCAGGTCTTAAACTTAGCAGCCGTGAATCGTCCCGTTGACGTACCAAAGCACAAAAAAGGCTTCATCTCAAAACACAAACCAAAAATATGTTTTCCTCAGATGGCACTGCATTTTACTTTAAGTAAGATGAATAAAACAAGCAAGAAACAATTGTAACACAGGGTGTTCGTAAGCACAGTGAGCCTTGCAAACGGCAACAAATACCATTTTCCTAACATTTCCACGAACTCAAGTAAGCAGCACCAATGAACACAAAATTGAATTTTTGGGACGCAGTGGAAGTTATCCAAAATTGGTCAAGGCAATCCTCGTAGAAATAGAGATTGACACAAAAAACTCCAAAATTACCAGTTGAAGACAAAGGGAAATGAAATTATCACAAAGTTATCACAACACTGTGTCTTCAGGGTGTCATCAACAAGTCTACAAAGTACCTCAGAGAAATATAAAAAATTATGGAAGTGCTGTGAAATTCATCGTGTTCATGCTGTGCTGGCATCTGCCAGTCAAACAATTGCCTGCTTGGGTTTCAAGTCTATTGTTTTTTTATTGTCAGATCTGTAGCCAAATCAGTTCTGTCCAATATTCTGGTTTGTAAGGATGCCTTTGAGTGAAAGTGATGAATTTACTATTGAAACCTGTTTCAAGGGAAAAGGGTGGGGAGGAAGAATTGTAATGGAGTTCCCTGGAAAAGGGTGGAGATGTACCACTGTAAATAAAACAACACAAAACAACTTCAAAAGGGCAGTAGGAATCCCAAGACTGCCTGTTCGTAAGAAAACGAGGATCTTGTTGAGGAACTGATTCAATCCCAGGAGGAAAACCCGGGAATCCCAAATCTCTGAGAAGTCACAAGCGAATTACAAATGAGCAAGTCTTCTGTGCAAAGAACAGCGAAAAAACTAGAGCTAAAATCCTTCAAAAGAATGTGGGTATGAGATATAAAAATTTTAGAATAAAAAGAAAAAACCTTGATGCCCATTCTTGCATGACCGTTATTCAGCCACTGATGTGAAAACAATCATTTTCAATGATGAAAAAGACTTTACGCTTAAGAAATTGCCAAATGACAGTGTTCATGGGAAACACTTATCATGAGACTTTTAGATTTTCCAAAAAAGTAATGGTTTCCGCTGGAGTATCCTGGGAGAAAAAACAAAGTTATTTTATTGACACCAAAAGAGCAAAACTTAACAATCAAAGCTACATGCAGTTATTGGATGAAAATCTTTCAAGGATTGCAGGCAACTTTATTCTAGAAACAATTACGTGTTTCAGCAAGATGGGGCTCTTTCACACACAAGAAAAAACCCAAGCTCATCTAGAGGAGACCCACCAAAATTCATCAAAAAGGATGAATGGCACGCATTCAGTCCCGACTGCAATCCAATGGACTATGCCATATGGAGCTCTCTGAAGGAAGACGTTTACCACGGAATGAGAGACAAATTGACTGAACAAGAGTTAGAAGACAGGATAATTATGTCATGGGAGGAAATCTCAATTGAAGAAAAAAGGGAAACCATATCTGGTTCGACGAAACAGCTCAGTTTAGTCGTGGCAGAAGATGGAGGCCACAATGAAAAATTAACTGAAATAAGCAAGTCTCCCTTTGATATTTTATTTTTTGATCAGATGTTTTGACAATACTCCCACAACTGGACAATTTGCACATTTGTTGATGATATCCTAAAGTTCATCTGTAAGAAATTTGAAAAAATTTGGTTTATCTGTTGCTGAGAAATTACTTGTCAAAAAGTGGCTCGCACTTTTGGGCCCTCCTGATATTTATGGGAGCATAAAATCAAAGAGTAAATCAATACATAGAATTGCGTTACATATTATATAGAATCTTACTTTTACCAGCATTAAAGGAAAACGTTACTACTTGCTCTTGAGATATCACATTAACAAACATGTGCTTCACGCAAAGCGGAGGAAAAAAAATATTGGTTATGAGCAGGATTGCGCATTCAAGTAACAATGTTCGACTTCATGATTTGGCCACTAGTAGACACCAGCATTACCTGACTGCATTCAGTGCCACCTCTTCACTGGTCGTCTGAGGCAAAAGTCGGAACAACTGATTAAGCACGGTTGGCAGGAAATTGATGAGCGTACTCACATCAACAGCATGCAAACTCTGAAAAGACAGCATTGGCACAATACAATCATGCATTTTGTAGATCAACATTTTCATAAGATGACATTTTCATGTAACTTTCAGACACTTAAATTATGCAAAACCTGTGCAGAATGGCAATACAAAAAGGCAACCTGAACACTGTAACACAAGGTATCAGAAAAGTTCAGGGGTACCATAGAATCATACACATCTTACGCATGGACCACCTATGAACCTACAAATCATGCTTACAAACCCTTGAATCATGCATATCATGCACACAAACCACAAAAATCATACATACGAACACAAAATCATACACACAAGCATCGAATCACACACACTAACACTTCATTGTTTGCTGGTTGAGTGCATGATTCAGATGCTCATGTGTTTGATTTGTGTTCGTACGTGCAATTTTTTTCGTGGTTCGTGCTCATTATATTTATTTGTATGCGTGATTCATGGGTTCGAATGGATGATTCATGGATTTGTATTCATGATTAATAGGTGGTTTGTGTATACGATGTGATGTTCCTGCATATGATTCTATGGTACCCTGAAGTTGACTTCCAACCAGTGTTTATCTTAATGGATCAAACTGTAGATTGAAAGGGAGGGGATTAATGCACCAGCATATCCCCAATGATCCTGTCCATGACAGGTATTATTACAGGTATTATTGAAAGAGAACAATAGGGATTAGTGGCAGGTATCCACTCCAGTAATGCCATCAGGACACTTGCAAAGGTATTAGTGATGTCCATTGGCATGTAAATTGTTGAGGCAAAAATCCTCTCAAATGGGAGTGAAACACCTGTGAAATGTTCAAATGTCTAAATATTTGGCCTGTATTCAGTGTGGGAATCACACATGAATTGCACGAGTATAAATCATGCAGTACACGTGAGGACTGCGGCTAATGCTTGTCATTGCATGACACGGATCAATGTTCGTGTCCTGATCCTGATGGATGTGAACACAGTATGTAACCCTTATGTCTTTCAGAACGTGCAATTGCATCTCATTTTTGTAGTGAACAATGTGAAAAGTGCAAAATAAAACGTGAACAGGAATTAGCTGAAATCGTACATTTTGCCACGCCACTTCGTGAGCCAAGGCGTGCTAAACCATAGTGCAAATGTCAGCGCAGCTATAGACTGATCACCAGATTTGGACATCGACCAAGTGTGGCAATTCAACTTGAGGCAAATCTTGGCTATGTTCCGGTAAAGTCGCGCAATTTTGGAACACTCACAATTAATTCCCGTAGAACAAATTCATTCTTGGTCGAATATTGCAGGACAAGATTTTTGTGAAAAAAAAATTAAAAAAAAAAGATTTTTGTGGTGTCCAAATTTGGTGGACCTCCAACATGTGCCTTTCACTGTTGTCTGAATTTGGTGAGCTAAATCTCTTCAAAAAATTTCGTCATGGGCATTATGAATAGAGAATAGATTTGTCGACGAGAAATAAATAGTTTTACGTATTTTCGTAACTTGCGAAAGAAAAAGGCATTATAATATGTATACTTAAATTCAAGCCAGCTGAGCCCATTCCTGTCACTCAAACCTTGAGATTGAATTATATTGGAGAAAGGATACTGGACTTGCATCGCTCTGGCGCAAAGGGGTTTTTTCCACTGTTAAGACTCGTCACAGTACGTTTGGTTAAAAAAGTGTGCTTTCTCAATTAAACGAATTTTGGGCAAAATTTAACCTTTATGGATGTGGGAATGAGCACAATGAAGTAAGTGATAAACAATGACGAGAACAGAGTATACATTTAAATTTGCTCAACCTATTCGTGCATTGTTTGCTAATTACAAAACAAAACGCAAGTTAACTATGACATGTTTGTTTCCATATTAACTGAAAGCACAGTTTCAACATGAAAACGAATGAACAAACACGATATCAAAATGAGTAGTTTCTCATTCACTCTCGATCACCGGATCGTTTTAGTTGTTGAAGAAGCGCACCGGACTGGATTACTTAATGACTATTGCAAATAAGCGTGTTAAGAGCAAGGTTTACAGGAAGCCCACTCACACGGACTACTATCTACCATTTGATTCCACCACTCTTTGATCCACAAACTGGGCGTGATTGGAACTTTAAACTATCGTGCGACAATTATCCTCAACACAGAAGAGGCCATTGATGCTGAGTCAGATTATAACACAACTGTGTTAAAGAGATGAGGTTATCCTGATTGGTCATTCCCTAAGACAGACCATCGCGAGGTCAGGCCACACAACGCACAGCTTGACAACTGGAGGGACATCAGAATAACGTTCTTTTTATGCCAGGGATCTCAGATCAGGTCAAATCTCATATGAGGGGCCACAATATCTCTGTTTCATTTAAGCCCGTTAACACCATAAGGAATCAGCTGATGAATATGAAGGATAAGACCGTGAAAGAGAAAAAATTTGATGAAGTGTATGGTATTTCAGGCTCGGATCCAGGATGCAAAGAATCATATATTGGTGAAACCAAACAAGCCTTGAAAAGTCGGATCAGTCAACAATGCAGGCCCAGTTACAGAGATTGTTATGATTCGGTGGTATTCTCCCACATGGCTGGTAAGGACCATTCTTTCTGCATGGAGGATGTCACTATTCTAGATAGGGAAGAAAACTGGTTCAGGCGTGAGGTTAAGGAGGCAATATAAGAAAGAGTGGAGAATCCCAATTTAAACAGACAAGGGGGCTTGAGATTTCTGTTACGAAGAACTTGGGATAGGGCGCTAAAGAGTATCCCGCGCAAACTGTGCTATCGATCACATGATGAGTCACGTGACACCTCAGTGGCCTGCCGAAGTCTTCGAGATGAGGACGCTAGCTAACGCAATCCGTAAGTCCAGTAATTGATTTATTTTTTCATATTACTCATTCAGGTAGCTTGGGCTATTGTAACCTGGGTGCAAGATAACAGTACCATTTGTTCTGATCGTCCTCAGGATCTATGTCGACTGTTTTCATTTCACTGCAGCATATATTTGCTAGAGTTACCGACAATAGTTCCGATAGTTCTTCCTATAGCTCTCCGCTAATAGACTTCATGCAGTTCTGCTCAAGTTTCGAGTATGAAAAGTCGTGAGTTTCCTCAAATCTCATTATGTGTACAGAAATGTTGTTGAAGAATAACAGTCTATCAAAAACTATTGTCCACCATTGAAATGAAGAGGGAAAATAACGAAATAAATATGGAAACACTAAAACAGCTGGCGCATCACCTGGGGTATATAAAATAGAACAGTAATAATAAGGTATGTATTAAGTCAATTCTTTCGAATCAAACGCAATGAAATACACTTACAATTGAAATACTCCTAAAACTATCTTAATGTAATACAAAAACAGGGCTTGATGCTATAAAAATCGCCAGGTTGCATTTTGTGACCTAGCCAAAATCCAGCTCCCATTCACCAATGCCAGGTCGCAAAATTTACCTACCATTTTTACGCACCAAAATTTATTTTTTGACCATCGAGAAAATGTTTAGATTATGCTCTTACCCGCACAAATTTCAGGATGCAAAATTGGGTTTTATGTGCAGCTACAGCGTTATTGTTCTTCACAACCACCATTGAAAGGCTGTATAGCACAAGGCTAGTTGCCAATGTGAAACTTGACTCAGTGCTTTCTAACCGACAGTGCATTCGAGTAGTTAAGTTTGCAATGTGAAAAGGGAGAAACTATTTGTTGAATAAGTATCTGTGGTTTTGCTAGGTCTGACCTGCTGTATGACTGTCATCAAAGTTGTTAAAGGTCCAAATTAACACTGAGCCCAAACTCCCTCCACTTTTTGTTTGCAGCACAAACTTAGCAACTTAATTCGACGTTTGAAAAATACCCTGTCAAAAAATCCATAAAACGTTGCCTAAGCCGAATGACATATTCAGATGCGCAGGAGCAATTAACTGCAAATTTCACAACAAAAACGTGAAACTTCAGCTGTTTACGTACTCAACAATTAGTTTTCCATGAAGTGAAAAGCCTCGGAATAATTCCGTGAGGGTTTCCATCGTGTAATTTGCATCTGCTCCTAAATACCTTCCATGTACAGGAAAAATAGGTCACTCACAAAATGACACTAGTGTTAACTTTCTTTTGGAGGTAGAAAACAAAGCTGGGGTTTGTTTTTTACTTATTGAGGAGACTTTTGAAAACTGAATTTGTGTAAAATGAGAATGACCAAATAAATAGGCTGTGTGTCAATTTCAAACCACGGGCGGACGTTTGTAGTGTGATATGGTGGGCGCTAGCTTGAACTGTGGGCGCTAAATTGGAAATTCTCAAAAAATTGAGGGGGAACGCTAAAAAGAGTAAGGAGCGCTTATTATGAAACATTCAAACATAGGGAGTAGGCACATGCATGAGCATAGTCATTAGCCCGACAAAATATTGAAAGATTGCAAAAGTAAGAAATGTGATTATAATACGATTTTGTTAGGCAAACTCTCAGGTGACTTTCTGGCTATCTTCACGACTTTAACGCTGCACCCTTTTTAACCCCCCCCGAATAATGTTGTTTTAAATTGCCCGCTGCAGCCAGAACAAGATTTTCTCTATTGAAGTCAGAAAATTTTACAGCGTGGTCTGGGGACCAAAAAAATTGGCGGGGTGTATAAAGAGAAGAATTTAAAGTTCGCTAACCCCAATTTCGTATCTACCTGTTTAGCTTCAATAGCTGGCTATGGGCATAGAACATCAAGCCTATGCAACATCGACCAGGGAAACATCGCAACAGGTAAATAACAGTTTTGTCACTTTAATCTTTTGATTTGCAGCTTTGGAGTGGTGCGCACGCGTGACCTCACACACTTGAATTGCCTACATTTTACGTTGGACACAACAGATGACAGACGACTCATATGTCGCACACGTAGTCCCAGAAACAAGTAAAGGGCTTGAGAATTTCTTGGTAACTCAAAAAATACTTTGTTGAAAGTAAAGACGTGGTTGCCGTATGGCGATTAATAAGACCGTCATTTACACATTCACTATCTTTTGTGCTAAAAAACGAGACGCACATGTCCACGTCAGGATCGCCTGTCAGGACCATTTACACGTTAACAATGGGACTGACCAGTGCCGCAGTGAAATATCAAGGATATTGTCGTGGATAATACTTGAAAAACAAACCTTTTTACATCACAAACTTTGGTAAGTTGATCGTTTAAGAATTAGTAGAAACCGCCATTTTGTGACATTTTATCACGTGTTATGCCGTGCTTCAAAACATTTTTGCCGCGCATCCGCAAATTTACAAAAGTAGCTGAAAATGCTAGCCAATTAAATGCATCAAAGATCGATTCTGCATCATCTCATTACCACACAACATGTTTACAAGTCATCAGGAGAGCTGTTCTCCGTTAGTTCTTTTGAACTTGATTTGGCAACAACCAAATCACGGTAGGATTCACACGAGTTGCTTTGTATTTGCCAGCCATCTGCCGAGTAGAGTAAAAACTCAGCTCGCAAATGTTGGAAATTCCAGGTCACATTTTGCAACCTGATACGAGCTGGCAAAAATCCCAGCTCATATTTCCAAATTTTAGGTCTCAAATGCAACCTACAGCACGTTATGTCAAGGCCGGAAAAAGCATGTTCTGTAGTTTAAGATCAAGCTTATTTTTTGTCTCAAAACTATGAACTGAAGGTGGTGACATGGACAAGAAGACAAGGTCCTGCGGAAGCTCGAAATGTCAAAACACAGATTAGGTTTCAGGCCCATTGCATCAGACTGCAGGTCCGGTTTTCTTGTTCAGGCTACCCCTAGGACCACAAGAAGCAGCGACATTTTCCTTATCCGAAATTCATGGAACAGAAGTCCGATATTTGTGACATAGTCTGAAATTTGTGGGCCATTGAAAAACAGTTTTGGACCTTGCACACATTTCGTGAACCATAGAAAACTCATTTCGGAAATATCTATTCTTCTCTCAAAATGGCAGGCCATCCGAAAATGGCGCAAATTAACTGTAATATACCACTTTTTCAAAGATGATGTCCAAGATATGACATCATACTTGTTTAACTTGCCACTTCACAGTTTTGACGTATTATTTGCATTCAACCACTTCACGAAGGTGCAGAAACAACCTTTTTCAAGTTTGTGTACTTGCCAATATAACATTAAATGTAGCAACTTCCTAATGTTCATGGAAAGATCAACCATCGACCTCTTTTTTCATGTCCCCCCTCACATTATTGACTTTTTCTCAGAAAGCCAACAGGAATTGTGTAATATTTTATAGCACAATTCAAAGGGACTAAGAGGAGAAATTTTCAAACAAATATCAATAAACAAATTACAGTGCTCTGAGGAATAATACTTGGCAAAATCACATGAAAAACTTAAGAAGTGAGGGCGGTGACAAAACCAAGAACATCAATGACCAAGACACCAATGTACAGTAAACAACAAACCAACAATGCATTAATGAATCTGTTAATAAAAGAACAGTCAACAAATCAGAAAATTTCAAATGATTGAAAACAGTTAATGGTGGCGAGAAACCAACAACACACTTCAGATAGCACATGAGGAGATCCCCAAATTTCGGAAAAATTCCTCATAGAATAGCAGAGCTATGGCTCCACAATTACTTGAAAAATGGCAGCCACAGTGCCATCTTGCATCCAATTTTGTCCAAAAACCACCATACAAAAATGCTACCTTTAGCATGAGAATGACACACCAACAAAATTGCAGCATGGAACAAGTCAACAAGAGAAGCCATTTGAGCAGTAAATCTAGAAAATGTCCTGAGAACAAGGCAGAGTGACAAATGAATGGCATGATGCAGATAGCACTTGACGATATCTATCCACATATTTAATTTCAGGAAACCTCTGGAGATATGACGCAAAAATCAAGAACTGGTAAGCTACACTGTTCTTTCTTTAAACGTAGCTTTGCAAGTTCTCCAATCAAAAGAAGATGATCATTTAACAGGTAATTTTTAATATACGAACCAAAACTGAAACGCAGACTCTAATGGGGCTGACGGAGATATTTTCCCAAATTGTGTATTTCTTTATCAGATTGGTAGAAAGCAGCGGGAGTAGTTTTCCTACGAGCGGCTCTGTTTTCAAGGACAACCAACACTTTACAATTGTATCGATATCTATTAGCTGAGCCAGACAAAATTTTGAAGTTTTGAAAGTGATAACTAAACACAAAACAAGCACGATAAACTGGTGCATCCCCAATTTTGGAAAATAATCCCAAAACATGACTCTAGAAAACCTAGCACAATCAGGTTAAGTAGTAGAGTATGTCAGGACATTTTTCAGAATTTAGGTTTCAGCAAACGTGAGATGCTACGCCAAGAAACCAAACAGTTAACTCACTAGTACATTCATTTGCATAAAAAACAACACAAAGCTTATCTGAACTGCTTTCTTTAAGTTCTACTTATTCCAACATAACCGGATTCATGATGAGTCGATCATCAAACTCATCATGCGACAATTTGTTGTCATCAGGCGACTCGTCGCTATCACAAAATTCGTCCTCCTCTCCATCCGCAAAGTATTCTTCAATGAGTTCAAATAACTCTTGCTGATCTTAATACAGCAGACCGCGGCAAGAGTTAATCGGATATCAGCCACACAGCGATCAGCCAACCTACTGTCTTGTTAACATGCTGTGACCACACAACCTCACGCCCACTTGAAATTATGATTGGACGAAAAACTCAACAAGCTTACTACATGTATCATAAGCAGAGTTTGACCTTTATCTTGATATGTTTATGAGTGAACTGGGTCGTCAGATGCTTGAGCAAAGCAGTCACGAATACTGGCAAATTTTGATGAAAATTTCACAAGCTATCCAGTTGTGGAAAAGGTGATGTTTTTCAAAATGAAATAAGGTTTAAAATAAAATTTGCTTGTTTTAAAGCCATGTTTTGTGACGTAGAATGAATAAATAATAATCTACAAGAAAAAATTGACCTAATTTTCACCGAAAGCCACTGTTCGCAGTCTGGTCAGGAAATAGGATTTCTGACTTAAGACTCACTTAGTTGTGTTAGGTCATATATATGACCTTGATATGATCTTGAACAATTAGATTAAGGAAATTTGGTCATGTTATTGTTACAGTTGTTTTGCTATGAATGTACCTGTTTTTGCTAAATTATACAGAAAAGAGTCACAACACCTAATTAATGAGAGATGGGTATGTTAAAATTTGTTCAGGCTTCGAAAATGACAACTGAGACGCGATTCATGATCCAAGTTGTCATCATTTCGGTTTAGTGACATAAAACCATCATCAGGAAGCAACGTCACTAACCAGCAATACAACCAAAACAGAATAATACTAAGCCATATGACCCAACATTTCGGTTGAGTAAGCTCTCAGCACAAGTCTGTTTGATGTGAATAGATTCATGGATAAACATCTTGGAACTTGTTAGGGTCTTTGTCTAGCATCTTGACTCCATAAAAAGCCCATCTCATGACCAGTTAACACTTTGTGAGGAAACAGAGCACTGTTGGGGTCTTTAGCATGCTCACTTACCCCAACAGTGCTCTATTTACTCACTCAGTGTTAACTGATAATGAGATTGGCTTTTCTGGAGTTGAGATGCTAGACAATGACCCTAACAAGTTCAAGCTATTGTATCCCTGAATCTATTCACATCAAACAGACTTGTGCTGAGAGCTCACTTAACACACTAGTCCCTTACCAGTACTACTCATGCATTGTGATGATCAGTTAGTGTTTTGGTTGTTTTGCTGGTTATTGACATTGCTTCCTGATGATGATTTTATGTCAATAAACCGAAATGTTGTCAACTTGGATCATGAATCGCGTCTCAGTTTTCATTTTCAACTTTCTCCTGTTACTATGGCCGAAAACTAGTTTTATCTTCAGGCATCCTTTTTCAGAAAATACATACAGTGAGTTAGAATCTACAGCTATGTTGATATTTGGCTAACTAACTTGTTAATAAGGCTCCACATAACCTTAATGACATGGAAATATAAAGGTAATAAGAAGAAATCTAATCAGAGTTTGACTAAAATACTCTAAAAACTTAAAGAAACAGATGTTAAATAAAACCCTATGAACGACTCTTGTTTTGGAAATTGGTGACATACTACATATTAAACTAAATGTGACTTGATCGATCCTGCCGTTGTCAAGCATTTTGTCATTATTTATAGAGTATCCTGAGTTCTGTTCCACGCTGCTTGTTATGCCCATTGAAATAAAATCAGCCATTATGTCCAGTATTTTGTTTTGAATGAGGGACAATGTTACTAAATACATACACGTTATTTTGCATAAAAACTGCACAGAAAGCACGAGGCCTGGCATTTGCCAATACCACTAGTAAAATTTAATTAATGTTGAAATCTCGTTACCAAATTTCGTTGATTTTTGTTGCCTCAGGAATGGCTGGTCTGTGTTAGTTTCCTTGGCATTCAATTTGTCAATTTGTCCAAAAAATAATGGGCTTCATTTTTGCCATGATTATTACAACTCCCTTTTCCTAGAGCTTTCATCGTACTCCTATGATTTGGTAATACGTGCAGTCAGTTCAAAGTGCACTGTATTTCTTACCCCCCCCCCCCAAAAAAATTGAGGTAAATGTTTTCTATGATTTTTTCAGTACAGTTGTGTGGTTTAAAGAATTCCCTGCAGGAGCATTTGATGATTGCTTTTCTCTGGCATCCCTTAGTCCACATTCAGTTCTGCTCCAGAAAATCTCTTTTGAGATTGTTCTACCAGGCAATATAAACATGAGCATTCAATACAAAAATGCCCTTTCATACTGATGGTCTGAGTGGAGAGTGGAAGTAAACTGCAGAGTTAATTGAACCATTCATACAGGCTGGCTTCTGTAGTTAATGGATATCTAAGTAAATGATAGGTGACATTGTCATCATCGAAGGTAGCGCTGATGTATTGCATGCATGCTAAGATATTTTTAATATGACAATTTGAGTACATTCATAAGTTCTAATTGACCTAAAACTTGTATCTAATTCAATTGGTGATTATTCAAGAAAAATATAAGCAACTGTTAGCGACGACACTGCATTGCCCTTTAGTTGTTGATGATAACAGTGGCCCCTGTAGATAGCTTTGACAGGACCAAAGTTGATCATTTATACCTCACCGCAGCGTCGACGATCAGCTTTTAAATCCACCACTGCGAAGTTACGTGGCACTGTTAATTTCGATCCACGACCGAAGTTAACCATTCATACTGACCGCAATTCTTAGCTACTCGTCCAGTCACCAATGTGAGTAAAAATACTTTTGGGTGAATAGAAGTTCACTCGCCAGTCGCCAATGCAGCTGACAAATTTTCAGAGTGCAATAACACTCTATCATTTCCCAGATGAAAATCAACATATTTTCTCTTCCATGTGCTGTTTTTATCATGAATTTAAGGTTAAGTTTGGTCCGCATCTCGATGCTCCAGCAGTAAAAAACATTGACACAATGTGCTCCTTCCAAGACAATCTGATGTTAATGGAGTCAGTAGATGTTAATCATTGTATTTGTCTACACAAAAGGTCACAGTGAGTGGTCCTGCACAAAGGAAACTGGCCACTGGGTGACGCAATATTTCATGATGTCAAAGCCAACTCAAAAGATCTGGCCGCAATTTTAGCAGCAGAATAACGGCAGAGTGTCAATTTTTCCAAGAACGGTAAATAATTTAGTGTAATCAAGGAAGAGTGTTACAGTAGTTTTTAATGACATTAATTTTGTGTCCTATTTAATCTGGTCATTTTTTACCCACATCAGCACAAAGCTGCATAGCTAGTGAATAACTTGCACAAAGGCTAAGTCTTGTGTTGCTGGCAATTCATCAACGTCGAAAGTTTCTTGGTAGGAATTCTGCATTTTCTAAAAGTGATACTCAAAGCCCTAGTAGATGGTGACATTAACACATGAAACAATCATTTTTATTGACATTGGCAGCAAGTTTGTGGTGACCGACGCGAAACGTCCAGGCGACTGAACTTTGAGCTGGGCGAGTAGATTTTTTGGCTCACTCGCCCAGCAGACGAGTAGGGTTTTGAAACCTGGGTATATCCCTGCAACTCCCCAAAACATTGATGCGTATGAAAGGGCCTTAACTGTACTCTAATGTGTGTTGCAAGGGCATGCTATGTTCATGTTCAAAATGAACTTTGATACGTTTTTTTTAAAATTAATGGTGGTTCCTGCACGCAATGATTTACACAAGAGTAAAGAAAGAGGCTACCTCCAAAAAATGAGTAGTAATATGCCATATTATTCCTTTCCTCAGCACTTTCTTAGTCATATATGTGAACACTTGATATGCATCTCACATGCCCAAAAATTTTCAAAATTTTGCCCAAATCTAGAGGGAACTGCGTTTTCATCACGCCCCGCCCATATGCCTATGCATCAGGTTTCAGGGTCTAACAAGCTGTTTTGACAATGGCCACTGGACGGAAAATAACAGATTGAAAATTGCAATGGCCAACCAGGATTATATGGTTACTGAATGTCATTGGTATCCAGAAAGTGGTTGAGAAACGAACAAACCAGCAGAAGTAACCACAGATCAGATGGATGGAATGCCAACCACATGCACTAAAATGAGGACAAATGCTGACAATGGCACGTCTTCCAATGCACCTCACCTAGGAGAAATAACAGAGAAAAATTGATGGAGAAAGCACAAGTCAAACGCACACATTTAACTCACCTTCACAAAATTCAACAAGTCCTGGTTGGTCTGCACATTTTCTGCGTCACCATTCTAAGACAGTAAGAACGACATTATACAACCAATCAAGAATTCCATTGCAAAAAAGAAAGCACCTGTAAAGAGGCGAATGAAAGCTAATTGCTGGCACCATTGCACGTACAAAGCCAAGCAACATTTATTCTATAACTCATAAGGAAACAACACGCAGGAAGACAGAGAACTATCCACTATGAACCAGTAGCACACACTTTCACAACACTGGGATTGAGCCATGCACGTCAAGTAGTATGTTAAAGACTGAAGGAGCAGTCATTTGAACATCCCAAACCCGCTAACTTCAAACTAGAATAACTTTATAATTGTCCAAATCCCGTGTGAAAAAGGTGTAACACCGCTCATGGGATGTATGGCTTAACAGTTGGCTGTAAACAGTAATTGCACAGATATCGGGTCCTCAGTTGCTCAGCGGTAAGAGCACTACACCGGCAATCTAGAGACCTGTGGTTAGATTCCCAGTTGGGGTCCCTGATTTTTCTGTGTTTTTTTGATATATAGAATAACTTCGGTTAGCACCAGTGAATCTTCCCATTCAATAAACACCATTGAGTCCATAACAATGTTATCCCAGTTGGCAATGTAAGATGGCCATGGCATAAACAGAGTTCAAAATGTTAATGTGTACTATGCTACTTGTAAATCGAACACCTGGAAGTGCTAAACAAGATCAATGCATAGCCTTGAAATGCACCCATGTGCTTCGGAAACAATAGGATGTAATGACTATTGCTCCAAGGAGGGCCATGGTACACAGACTCATCCAAAAATCAAAACCATCTGCCGTGCATTTTTTAATAGGAACACATATGCTAAATTTCAGATGCTGAGACAAATGTAGCAAAAACCCCAATTACCATACGGGGCATCACAGCAGTCAAATCTATCCAAAAATCAACATCAGCCACACTCTTCTCAATAGGAACACAACAACAGGCTATTAGAAGAAACAATTAAGTTAATCAGTCAGAAATTGAGTAGGTGCCAAAGTCTCCTTCGTGAAAACTTACTTGCCAACTTTCATGAATATCTGTCAGGAAGCTAGGTAGATATTGTTGTACATGCAAAAAACATGAATTGTCACCAAGGGATACCACAGTGTCACGTGAATACAAAGCACTGGTATGAAACATTAGGTATCAAGTGTTCTGATAATTTTTTTTTTTTACAATTTTATTCTTCAATAATATACATTGATAATTTTTAAAGGGTGAAAGGGTGAACAAGGAAAAGGGGCAAGGACTTTCACTCACACACTTGCACACTCATTCACACACTTCATCATTTAATGATAATACCACTAAACAATATATGAGTTAAGTATGTTACAGATATTACAGATTCATTGCATGGCAGTACTGAGGCTCTCCCACATTTTAATATTAATATTGTCCGGTTCTTTTTGTTTTTGAAAATTAAATATTGAAATTTTAATATGTTTTGACATGAATATTTTAAGGGCAGACCAATCCGGATGCAAATGTTCTGATAATTATCGTGGCACAGCAACATGTAGGATATTACATGCAAGTGGAGAGTCAGAATATGTGTGGTAGTATTTTAAATTTGTTGTTTCTAATATGTGTCACTTTGAAATTCTGTGCTTTGAAATCTGCACTCATCACCGTAAGGTAAGTTTCCTATGGCAACGGACTGTACGTCTTGGGTCACAACAATTACGTCATTTGCGTCGATTAGTACAAGCGCCACTTAAAGTTTTTTTCGGCATTATATGGGGTTCCTGCTGGGGTCGTACAATAGTAATTGGCGTAATTAGTTAATGTCAGGAGTAAATGAAGAGATGATACATTTGTGTTGATCAATGTTACATATATTTAACATGTTCAAAAGTCATTTGGCCGTTTTACGCTGGCTTTAACCCTACTTTTCTGATTTGGCTCTCATGAGCATCTGTGGTCATGTGGTCAACAGTGCTGTATCCCTTTAGGAACCAAGCTTGACATTCATACAACTTTTTGTTCTAAGTAGCCCAAAAATTAAGTCGTATGTTTAACATTTTTATTAAAAACTTTTCTAATCAAAGAGAGAAGGGAAATCCCTCTAAAACTACTAACGTTGTTGACATTCACCAGTGGAACCAAAATGTTGTCATAACAGGCTGTGAGCATTAAACCAAGAGAACTTGATCGGTAGAGAAGATAGTTATTCATTGGAGAAAGTTCTTCAACATTGTGGAGGGTGCATTAAATGTACAAAAAGAGAAAACAAGGCTCTTCAATGTATTCCATTAAGAGGCTTGAAATTTGAAACACTCGCAGGCAATATACAAGTGTTGAGGAGTATGGTAACTGACCTGAATAAAAGAACATGATCAGTTTTACAGCCATACAATGCAATTTGGGAATATTATTGGGTGGAATAGACTACTAGAAGTTACTACCTTTGACTAGAGCTGTAAAACAACAAAATCCGTTTTGTTTTTGGGATTTCATTATAAACCACCAATTCTCGCCATTCTCTAGCAGACTTTCACTGAAATCAAGGGCGGTGGCTTTACCATTTAATTATTATGTTTAAAATACTCTGCTATTTATCAAGTGGGACTAAGCTACGCCAGCAGAGCATTAGACTGCGTTCTCATAATGTCTATAAACAATCAGAAACTCAATAACCGGAAACATATGTAGGCAAAAACAATATGGTCCGAATGAGGTAACAAAGGACATGTGGTTTAATTTTACAATACTGCAATAACAGTATAGCTCGTGGTTGCTCAATGAGCAGCGAATCATGGTCCCTACACAGCTGTCAAGAGCACAGACTCAACTCTTTTCATATGCACAGCCTGAGAAGGATACTTGGCATCAAATGGCAGGATCATGTCTCCAACAACAAAGTGCTAATCCAGGCGAGACTGCCTAGTATGAACGCAAGGGTTATACAGAGGTGCCTACATTGGCTTGGCAACGTGAAGTGGCATGGACAATGGGACAATGACAAAGGACATACTTTATGGAGAGCTTGTCACTGGAACCAGACCTGCAGAAACACTCATGCTTCGTTATAAAGATGTTTGTAAGTACGATCTGATTATGGGAAACATTACCGCCATAGATTGGAAAGATGTGGCCTCCGATCACAACAGGTGGAGGTTGACTATCACAATCGACCTAACAGTCTTGGTAGTCTGTGTGCGGCTTATTACAGTATTAGGCTTATGGTACTAAGGTCACTGCTTACCTTCGTTACCGAGGGCCACCTTTCTTTTCATATTGTCAGTATGTAAAACTATATATTTTTCAAATCCTTAATAACAAGGGAAGTTGATAATGTGAACAAAAGTGGTGATAAAATGTTTGCAATCACACGACCTTATTTTTTTCTTTTTAAAAATCACGATTTTCCATGGAGACAGGTCTCATTTTTTTCTAAGAGGATAGTAAATTGTGTTTATTTGGTCTATTAGTCACAAAACGGTGTCTGTTTTTTAAGGCCTTTGAACCCGAGATCTCGACTGTCAAAAATTAAGACCTCGACCTTCTGTGAATAGTTCAGAGGTCTTGATTTTTGACAGCTGAGTTATCGGGATCAGAAACCAAATCCCAGAAACAGTTTTGTAGCTAATATACCAAATAAACAGAATCTGCAAAATGAATGAAAAAATTTTAATATCTGTGTAAGTTACAGTGGTCTCCACGTTGCCCTTTGGGCCAAAATCAAAACGTCAGAAATGGCCACAAGGCGTCGGGAGACAATCTGTGAGCTTCAGTCACTTATTTCTTCTAAGGTATCACACTGCATCAAAATCAAAAAATTACTACACCTACCTATGCTAAATTTAATTGACTTTAAGTTATGGTCATGAAAAAGGTAAATACAATATTGTTAAGATTAAGAAATAAGCGAGTTTTGTTCAGACGAGCTGAGAGCCTGCTTACATCACGTGACCTAATGGGCGGAGCTTTGCCATATTTAGAACGTCAATGTGTTGCCAGCCATTCACTGCTGTGCTGTAATTAGAACTTGTTCGAGGAGTCTGTAGAAACCATTTTCCAACCATGTGTTCAACCAAGAAATCCAGGATATCGATACCCGAGCACCACACTCCCTTGAAAGCAGAATGCGAGAATGCAAGGCGCGAGCTTGTAGATACGATGTTGGAGCTCGAGAGAGAATTTTGTGAATAACATGCAAATACACTGTCCCAGGCGTAAACAATATAAAAACTTTCACAAATCACTGCCTGATCTTTTCTTGTGATATTGTGGCTTACCTGAACATGCACAAAAAACATGCATACATCCTGGAACATATTTTGTTCTTAATGTTGTACAAATTGCAAAATAGTCCCAGGAATATGAAGCGTATAGTCCTTTTTTAAATTCACACAATTTTTACTCATTCTGGGTCCCACTTCTTCACTTGTAAATTCATGTCAGTCGCTGTGCAGCAGTGCACTCATCTGCGCACAATGTTAAAATCACGTCAGTTTCTATTACCAGGCCACCGAGTTCACTTACACAAGCTCTGCCCACGAGGTCACGTGATCAGAATCACTTGTAAACAAACTCCACGTGTATATGACTCAACGTCAAAGATTGGTAAATAGCACATAATCACTAAAGATATTTTAACGGTGTTTACATCATCTGAAAGAGGAAGCTTTGCAGAATAATATATGTGAAAATAGTATTAAGCTTCAAATAATCCAACAAAGGTAGGCAGTGACATTAACGTTGGGCTTATGGTACTAATATGCAGACACTGGCTACCTTAAATCCTGAAGCCAAGAAGGAATTCTTCGCAATTTCAGGCACTCCTACTTAGTTAATTAGTTGTTGTTTCATGAGGTGAAACATGTAAAATATCCCTACAGAACACCATTCCATTCTTACAAAGCCCATCCAACATTTAAGACAATAGCCCAATAAAGCCCGTAAGACACAGCAAGCAACAAAAAGTGACACTGCAACATGGTTATCACATTATGTCAATATCATTGGAAACGTTAATATAGCACCATAATGTCAAAATTGTTAGAAAAGCTACAAACACAAGGCCACCAAAGCAACTAAATCCAACATTAAGACAAATTAACAACTATCTTCATTGTTCTGAAACAGAGTTCAGAGTATTCATTACAATTATTACACTACCTCACTTTTTCAGGGAACGCAGTAAGAATACTCAATCAAAAGAGAGGAAAAAGTGAAAGTTTAAATAATCAATCTTACTATGTCGTCATGTCGTCACACTCTGTTACTTCTATTTTGTACTTATAGCTTTTCAGCTGAATTCATATGTTATTCCTTGATTGGTCATAATAAAACCGTTCTCCTGATGCTTTACATACCTTTAATTTATTCTCCGTGTCCTGATCCTGAGTGACCATGTGTTGTGTGCTAGACTCCAGCCGCTGGCAGTGATAGAAGAAGTTATGCAGGTGTTGGTCCTTGGTGTAGATGGTGGACACCAGTCGCAGATTGAAGCGGAAAAGTTCACGAGCACCATCAACGTACTTTATCTCTGGCCCAGCAATCTGAAAAGTTGTACATTACAGAATTCTTACAGTCTGGTTTTAGGCAAGTATTTAGTTTTTTAATATTTATTTTTTTAATGGCCACTAGGTGGTGCGAAATACCCCATATCCATCCGATAACGGCAGGATAACGTCACCTTACCAACAGATGTCTATATTCCAAATTTTATGAAAATCCGTTGAGGTCCTTTGAATACACAGAGGTAAACCTTAAAAACTAAAATTGCCACCAGGGGGCACAGTGGTAGCCAGATCCGTGCAAAAGTCGTCATCGACTGTAAACATCAAGTAAATAAACTTGCTAAGTTTAGTAAACATCCTGCAAACAGTTTAGGATATATAGCTATGGGCGCAAAAAAACAAAACTGCCACTAGGAGGCGTTGCAGTGGTCGAAGTCGTTGGAAAATCACCATCAGCCATCCCCTTCATAGTAAAAACATACACGCCAATTTTCAGGATCATCCTTAGAACGGTTTGGCTGATAGAGGGGTGGATGTCAAAAAACAGACTCAAAAACAGTAAAAATGGCCACTAAGTAGTGTAAAGTACCTTGAACCCATCCGAAACCAGGAGGATAGCATCATATCAATAATACATGCCTATCTGCCAAATTTTATGAAAATCTGTTGAGGACCTTTGAAGATACAAACGTAAAAGGCTAAAATTGCCACTTGGGGGCGCAACTGTAGACCGATCAATGTAAAAGTTGTCGCCGTTCCTTGTCAACATCATATAAATATACTTGCTACATTTAGTAAAAGATCCTTCAAATGGTTTAGGAGATACAGCCATGGGCGTAAAAAACAAAACTGCCACTAGGAGGCGCCACAATAGTCGAAGTTGTTGGAAAATCATCACCAGCCGCCCTCTTTACAGTAAGAATATGTCAATTTTCAAAATCATATTCAGAGCGGTTTGGTTGATAGAAGGGCGGACGCCAAAAAAAACAGACTCAAAAACAGTAAAAATGGCCACTAGGTGGCGCACAGTACCTCGAACGCATCCGAAATTGAGGGGACGGCATCGTCTCACTAATAGATGCCTAAATGCCGATTTTTACAAAAATCCGTTGAGGACTTCCAATACTAAAATATTAGGGGGCACACCAGTAGTCAGAGAGGTCCGAAATTTGTCGTCATCCGTCGTCAGCTTGATCGGAACACGTCTGTCAAATCTCATCAAGATTGTGCGAAGGGTTTAGGAGATACAGCTGCGGACGCCGCACGCCCAGACAGATGACGGCAATATGCGTCCACATATGAATATGTGGGAGCATAAAAATGCAAGCACACAGATTATTGTCACCATGCGCACCTTCTGTACACATGTTATCATGAAGCATATAGCCAGGCTATTTTCACCACTTGTCCACTTGGTTTCCTTATGTCATTATACTGTAAAATTTCACCAATTTTGTACAAAAATAATTACCAAAATTCGTGTGAATGGAATGCCAACAACATGTCAATGAAAACACTCTGATGACAGCTAAATTATAAGACAAAAACAAAACCATTTTGTGCTACTAATCTGTTATGAAAAAATAAACTTCACTTGTCAAGCATATTGAGTCCTAAATTGGTGAGATCTTTATAGCAGCATGTAGCCTGGCTGTTCTTCCGAGCACAGACTCTTTTGTAATCACATAGCCAGTTGGTTTCAGCACTTGCAATATGCTGCCAGGCTGTTCTCAGTCCATGTCCCTTTTGAATTCACGTTTTCATATATAACAAGTATCCACACACATTTCAGGACTTAAGCATGCAGCCAGACTTATCTGAACCTTTTATTCTCCCATGTGTTCATGACGTCACACTTTCTCAACACTTAACCCCTTTTATACTGAATATGTTCATACAGCACGTAGTCAGACTGTTCTGAGCACTCACCCCTTTTGTTCCCATTTGTTCATATAGCATATAGCCTGGTTGTAAAGATGTAGCCACCCGGATATTCTGGTCACCTACATGGACACTGAAAGTAAGCAAAGGGTATTTACGAACCACTGCTCTTATAAGGGCACAACATTATACATTTTTCGAAATCAACACAGCTAAGCATTGCAGCACTTCACTTTCAACTTACAAGAGCAATGCAACTACACCCGCGGTACGTCATTAACAATATGATGGTAGGAGCTTCTCAACTTAATTGAAGGTACAAGGAAACAATGAATCTTATCAAACCTGGTAGCTGCCATCTTCAAAATGGAACACAATAAAAATCGTAACATTTCACTCCCAGACAAATATAAGGGGTGCTATCACGGTAGTCAAAACTAAAGCACGAATTTGTCCAAAAATCCATCGGTGCCGATATATCCATGTCATATACCTCTTGTTAACAAGACGTACCCAAGTCATATATATATACCTCTTGTTAACAAGACATACTCATGTCATATACCTCTTTTTAACACGAACCACCAATCAGTTAGTTCTCTAGATATCATCTGCAAATACTTTTGACAAGAAATATTTTATCGAAACACAAATGGGCACTAGGTGTTTGGAAACTCAATTCTGTCTGAATACCAACTCATATTGGCAATTGTTTTGCCATATACCCCTGAATTGTGTTTTACTAAAATTTAAACAATACGCAAAATAACATGCCAAAAATCAAAAGAGCCAAAATGGTATGCTGCAGCAGTTAAATCTAAAAATTGATTACCTCAGTTACATCCCTGTCATAACAGTTGGCAAGGAATAACTCAAGAGTCCACCAGGGGGTAACAAAGATAGTCAAATCCATCAGAAAGTCAACTCGTGGGAGCATCCTCATGGCACGCCTCTGCACCAAGTTTCATAAAAATTCATCAATTGATGCTCTAGATATCACTGGGAAATGCTCTAGGGAGCAAGACAGTTTGAAAAGTATCATGCGCTGCTCTAGTGATGCCTTACACCCTTGAAAAAACTTCACCAAAATTTGATCACTGATTTGGAGATATTGCGAGGACAAGTGAACAGTCAAACACCAGGACAGGATGAAAACAATATGCGTCCACATATACGTCACATTGTTAAACATATCTCTTTAAATTGCTCTCCTGCTAGCTGTTGACACTCCATAAATTTACACTGCATAAATAGGAATAGACATGAAACAAAACACTGCCATGTCAACTTGTCACATGTTGTCAACTACACAGAAAAACACAGATAAATGTCAAGACAGAACTGATCGTTTCAACTGTACTTGCACAACAGTGCACATATGATTATTTAGCGTAAATCTGAAAATGGACTGCGTGATTATTGTTGCACAGAGTTGTAGTCCTACTCCAGTCATCAGTAGTTTTTCAGTGCCCCCGCCTCACTGGGGTGCAACCTGTGGCAGTATGCTGCTACCTTCTACGACACCACAGCATAACTGCCCGAGCTATGGGACAAGACTTCGTTGTCAACTGCCATATAGACTTTCTGACCTATACTGAGCACAAAATGTCAGGTGCCAGTATTGAAAGGCTCTTCGTCTTTCTTGAAGAGTGGGCCATTTGAGAGTGGTAAGCATAGACATAACACAGGACTATCTGGAGTGGTCATTTAGAACAAACCTGGCTACTCTACGCTGTATTCTTTCTACCTAGTCAATTTTGAAGTGAGTGGAGAGATCCCAGACGGAGGAGGTAAGGGCTTTTGTTTCATGAGGAGCATATCACTACTGTAGTCAATAATTCAACCAACCGTCCATGTTTCAGCAGTGGCAGCCAGGCATATCCAATTATGTTCTCGATGTCTTTTTTCTTCAACGTGTTTCCCCTTCCTGTGCTCTTCACAGCGGACTCACAGGCAACATGATAGAATGTAAACAACAGATGGTGCTGATGAGTCAGATTGGTCGGGAGAGCGATCTTGATCTGTAAGGAAATAACAACAGTTCTCAGTTCAGTTATTGCAACTTGACATTATCTGCTTACTGCTTTTCTTTACAAATTATAAGTTTAGTCTTAATTTGACCTGGGGCTTGTTTTATAAAAAGTGGCAGAAACTTTGTCTGATAAACCTACTTCACAATTTAGTGAGACTTAGCTATTAATAATAAGTACGTCACTGCCTAGAAATAATTAAGCAAATGAAATTACCTCAGTAATGAGTATATTCTCAATAACTCCGTACTTTTGCTGAAGTGAGATTTAATTACTTTTCAGAAATAGTTTTGTGGAGCCTAAGTTCAAATTTCTGATTTAAAAATTGCTATTCAAGATGACGCTTGATCTGATCCGATGTGACGATTTTTGGTTCACTGCATTTCAATTCCAGTGAACATACATCTGACACCTTGACATAACTTGTTCAATAATTCTTATATTTCTACAGAACATTAAATCAGATATCGACTTAAAAGTTAAAATAGATACATAAGGTGCTACATGACATTTCCTAACCAGCAACTTCGCACCAGTTGGGGTTACAGAAAAGGGGACTATAGTAAAAATAACGCAGCAGTTAACCGGTTCTTATATACAAATAAAACTCACAATTGCCCGAGTTGCGCACCAAGCAAAGCCGATTCATATTTATTGTCAAAACACTGAAATCCTGACAGTGATCGCTGATTGGCTGATATGTTAGTGGCGTGGCTGGTAGGGCTTCGACTGCTTATCACATATTGCTGTGCCATATTGTGAAGAGTTTACATTGCATTTTATCATTGAAGAAGCCGTTCTTGTTTTTTACTGTTTGTCAAATTGCTGTAAAAGGTTTGCCATGCCTTTTTGTCTGGCTCCTGGTTGTTCAAACTCTTTGAAAAAGGTGCCTTCTTAGAGGAGAGACATCGCATACCATCAGTTGCCCAAGCCTTGGAACAAATATTTATACTAAATGTGCAGCTTGGCGGCGATGGGGGCAAAAAATAAAATCTGACTCAAATTAGTGTCATTAAAACTACTCTCTTCCCTGAGTAAACTAACATATTTACCGGTGATAGAAGAATTAGCGTTCTGTCGTTCATCGACTGCTGCTACAATTGTGATGCGTTCTTTTGGGTCGGCTTTCGGCAATTGCATCACCTGACCTTGACCAGTTTCTTCCCCCCCCTCCCAATTATTTTATCAACTCATGTTCTTCACTGCTGGCACAAGGTTGCGTGCATGTCACAACAAATTATCGGAACTTGTTCCATTTTGTTTTTTAATTCGCAAACTGAATTCTAAAGCAAACTTTGCTGCTGCGAAGCTGTCATTATCTATCGAGAGACGTCGCAAAATTTTAGGAAATGGCGCCTGCACCATGTCACGAGTGTGATGTTTTTTCAAAACGGATGATAGACTTTTGGCTGATACAAGTGGAGGATTATGCAAGAAAATGGCGTTTATTTGATTGTTTCCCACTTAAACGGCAGCAACCAACCAGGTGAGTGTCGGTTGACTACCAGATTTTGCATGCACACCCGCCATTCTTTAGCTCTAAATGTTGATATAAGTTTCACGACAAGGTGACCTGGGTAGAACCGGGCTGTGTGAAATTTCGGGGTCTGACAGAGCTCCAACACACCTAGCATATTTTCATCTGACGATGACGGGGTATCACTTTATGTTGCCTCGGCTCAAACAGGTATCCCTGGTGACCCGACATTTCACAATAAAATTTTAATCTGACAATTTGAAGAACACTACTTGACTGCATGCTAAAATAGGACACTGATATTGCCCCACCAAATACGTCACGAGAAGTAACACTCCAAGCGGGTGGTTTTAAGAGTTTCATTTTTGCTGTTGAATTATTTGTGAAATTAATCAGCAACTCATAGAAAGCTACGTCAGAATAAAATACACTTCCCTTTTAAAGCTCACTTTAGACACTGCAGGCTATAAGAACTACATTTTTCATTGAAAATTGAATACTGATATTGTTTGAACAGCAAAAATTGGCAAACAAACAGTGAAGAGAAATGATGAGACTTGACTTGTGTAGACCACCCCTTATCAGACTAACCTTCATATCTCCAAAGAATGCGGTAAAATTATACAGTTAGACGAACTTACCTTAAGTGAAGGATGACTGTAATTTTATGTATCCCCAGAATTCCCCCAGAGTGCTAACATGAGATACGGACATGCGCAAAGCGAACCATTCTTTAAAGCTCTTCTGTGATCAAGAGAGTGCTAACAGGGTGGGATGTGGAGGGCATGTTAGCACTCTGGGGGAATTCTGGGGATACATAAAATTACAGTCATCCTTCACTTAAGGTAAGTTCGTCTAACTGTATAATTNCATGGTAGTACTCGGGGGAATTCTGGGAGGAATAAAATTTGAATGAGCATGTCATGAGGCGCATGCAACTACACCTCTAAAGCCACACAGCACCACCTTTGATTCACATTGAAGAGCTAGAATGGTTCTTTCTAACTTTATAAAGGGGCGCAAGTTAGCATTCCTGATTACACATAACACGATAGACAAAATACAGTTCATTAATTGCTTCAACAGAAATACTATTCTAGTTTGAAGTTTTATCTTGACCTGAATTTGAAAAACAAGGGAATTGAACTAAACTGAAAACTGTGGTTGGAGTAGAGACCAACACATCATGCTTTAATTCTATTACCTCTTCGTAAAATTCAGGCGTAGTGTTGTGATGTAGAATTGCAACTGTAGCGGACATTGTGTACACCTGGCTGCCTGGCTGACCATATATACACTGCAAAAATCAAATCAGTCCAGATTATTATATACACTGCAAATGTCACGTCAATAAATTTTGATTGACCACTTTATAATACACTTATCTACAACCATAACGTCAAAAGATCAATTGTCCATTCATATAAACTCTACAAACTCATACCTCACTCTGGGTTCTGAATCATGGCTCAAAGATAGTCTCCAGTGCTCGGTTGCATGAAACAGTCCCAAATAGAGACTCAACTAAGTTCCCTAAATACACTGCATATTTGTGGACTTGTCAAAACTTCCTTATCCATCCATATGCTGTTTGAGTATCAATACTAAGCCAATTGTCAGCTTTGATACAAATCGCAAGTAAACTCCACGTTGAATTTTCAATATTATTGAAAAGAAGTAGGGATCTTTTCATGCAATGCCTCTAATTAAAGGACACAGTCCCTAATTGTTTTGATTGAATTAAGGACTCAGTTTTCAGTTAAAGTATTTAGAAAATGTCAGTATTCAAAGACCAACTCATAATAAAGATAAAATGACAGAAAATATCTTACATCTATGAGTAAAGAACGAAAAAATATGCAAATGACTTAGGGACCTCAGTTGAGTCCCTATTTGGGACTGTTTCATGTAATTGGCCACGGTGACCTGGTGGCGGAGTATTTATAGCAGCACTAATTGCAAATTGTTTGGTTAAACTATAGCTAAAAGCTTTTTTGTGCAGCCCCACGGATGATGACAACTCACTTGACCAACTTAACATCTCAGCATTCAAAACAAAAATTCCTGGACTCTCATCTGAGGCGAGTAGATTGGCAAAACTACTCATCCTTGAGTGGTCTAGTAACATTCACCGCAACCTCCTCAGTGTTGCCCAGGATAACTTCTTGGAGCAAAATATCCCCAAACTCAAGAGTGAAAATAATATCCCTAACCTCATAATTAAGGCAGAAATAATCCCAGGTTCAAGTGATCACAACATACCGCACTTGTCACTGAATTAGAGGTCAGTGCAATAGTACAGGCATAAGTTAAACAAAGGCTGAAAAAAGACTAACGATATAGTTCACCAGTAATGCATTCTATAAATAGACAAGCTAGTAGATTTTAACCATGTGACATGAACAGACAATTTGT
Organism: Phoronis australis; assembly: GCA_002633005.1. Classification (NCBI taxonomy): domain Eukaryota; kingdom Metazoa; phylum Phoronida; family Phoronidae; genus Phoronis; species Phoronis australis. The sequence continues at coordinate 212,573 of NMRA01000547.1, forward strand.
ACCTAGTAACATGAACAGAAAATTTCAATTAGTGGCTGTGCCCTTGGCAACTGCGACAACATTCGCTACAATCCGTCCTTTTCAAAATACTCAAGACCCCGAGTTAGTCATAGTGGCATGCATTCATCAACACAACTTGTGTATGGGACTGTTTTCAGCTTGTCCAATATTTATTAGTGCATTACTGAGGTGACAAAAAAAGAGAGTGGATGGGATGCCCTTTTCACCACGATACACGTTTGTTTGAACTTATAGGTTTATTAAGCATGGTAAGTCATGTCTATGCCTTTGAAGACAACTTCTTAGGATAAGACTTCATCGAAGCAACTTGATAGGTGGGAGTCTCTGAAAGAACAGGGCTGCACTTAATCATTACAGCCAAAACGAAATCCTTAACATTCACCGTCTATATCGATGACATCACCACTCCAACAATGGGAAACAACTCCAAAAAACATCCACTCCTACATCTAAAGCCTTAAAGAACCATCAGAACTTTACTCCTTCAAAAAAGAGGTGTCCTTTAACATCGAAAAACAGAAGAAAGTAGAGAGCTTGAATAACCATTTCCCCAGTGTGTTTACAAGAAATTACACAGTACATGAATGAGTCCATATGGTTCAATGCCAGATATCACCTTGATCACATTTGATTTAGGCCAGAACAGAAGCACGAACTTTAAAATTAGCGCGTAAGAAAATAACGACATATCTATCCAACGTTTCGGATTATTACTCTAAACCATTGTCAAGGAAACAGTTCACAGACTCAAAACAGGTGACACAGGTAGAGAAGAGACTGTACAGGTAGAGAAGAGACTGTGCAGGTACACGTCAAAATGCAATGTGAGGGGGATAGACCAGAAGTTACAACAGTTGGAGCTCAAATGAACCAATGTTTCTATTGAGGTAACGCTCAGCATGATTCAGTCGTATATGCATAGCCTCCTTTATGAGGAGTGAGGGTGGCATTATCCTTGTCAAGGATCTGAACACCCGAGCAATCTATGGGGTGACCAGTTGTCGATGAATGATTGAGAACAGCACTGTGTGTGTCTTTAAAGTGCTCTTTGACTCTGATGCTAACAATCTTGTTCGTCATTCCAATGTAAAACCGTTCACAGTCACTACAGTTGAGTTGGTACATAACATGACTTCTTTGAGAATTACTCAATGGTGTTTTCAGTCTCGACAATGACATAAGTCTGTTTACAAGTTTGAAGATTGTTGCAAGTTGCAAACATGGAGCAATAGCTCCAAGTATTCTCTTAACCTGCCTCTCGACTACTGTTACCAAAATAGGGGAGAATGAGAAATACTTTCTTCAATTCAGGCCCATGACAAACATCTGCAGGTGTCCTGGATTTGTTACGTAATGACCTGTCAGTGCAAGATTTTATAAATGTTACAGGGTATCCATTTTGAATCAACAGGTTATTTAAAAATTCAGGTTCCCAGTCAAACATGTCAGAATTGCTACATATTTTAAAGGCCCGATTAATTAGACCATTGACCAGATATCACCTTCAATACTGAAGGCATCATTAAATTGTTATTTATAAGTACTGATATGAAACCAAGAACGAAATGGACAACGCAAATCCATTCAGAGGTTAAAACACATCGTGAGCATGAGATCGAAACAGCGAAATGTCAAATTAAAGATCAAATTAATGAATTTGGGTGAGATTTATCTCTTTTCACAACTTGCTGTGTTTGTGAACACTAAGTCACAAAGGCCCATGCCGCAACTCGAACTCGGTGCATTTGTTCTCACTCGTATGCATGCTGACGCACAACTCCCTCAGGATAAAAACTACATTTTGTTTTCATTCTCCCTGGCACCTTTCTATCCTATGAACACCTCAGTGACTCAATATTATGGTGACTCAGTGAATGAAAGCACAGAATGCACATACAGAACTGCATTATGCCTGGTGGGAGATTCGATTAGAGAGACAGCCCTGTAAACTTTGATGGCGGATAAGCAGTAAACAAACTTCCATGCGATTGTACGATTCCAAGGTGGTTCTGCTAATTCTTTCCCAATACTCCACAAGAATGGCTCACTGCCAACATTTCTAAAACGATGACTCTTGCTCAAAATTGTAGACAAACATCTCTGACATGCATTTGCTCAAAACTAATGGAACATATTGCAAGTAAAATCACGACCAGAGAGAAATAATACCTCGTATGAGTGAAAGCACAGTTTCAGATCCACGTAATCTGGCACCCACACTGACACTATTGTGCTTTTCACCCACTCAGTAAAATATATTCCAAAATTCTTTGTCTATTTATGAACACCAAATGAGTGTCCTCAACAAAAAGCATAATAACTTAAAACCAAATGATGTCAGCCATAATGCACTTGGTTGGAAGACTGATGTTACCTTTTAAACTAAACACACAGAGACAATATAACAAAACCGAAATGAAAGAATACATACTGGCTCATCATCTTACCCTGAGAGGCAAAGATCCCTCTTCATCAGAGTCCTTAAGCTCCATACAAATACCAATATTGCGTGCCTGTAAAGTGCAAAATTATAACTCAACCTCTCAGGATAAATCTCTGACCATTCAACGACAGAAAATTATTTCTATCCCAAACAGTACTGACAAGTTAAATAAGTACGGTACGTAGTGTTGAAAATCTGACTCAAGCCTAGGCAATTACCATCGCCTATGTTGGCCCGACCAGAGGCTATGCAGCTCCTATAGGCACTCCATACGCCAGAAGCTTTTCGGCGAATTATGCCTCGCACCGACTAAAACATCAAAGTCACGTTGTTATAAATACCTTTTGCACATAGAGGAACACCTTAGGAGGTTGTCGATGTGTTTAATTCCTTCTAACTCGAACAAATACTCCCCTTATCAAACTTTTTCTTCGAGCAGTCCCCATTTCAGTTCCCAAAATCGTGAACTCATTATTTTCACTCGGCGTACACCAAGACATATGACCTCATTCTTTTAACCAGGCCGAAGGTCAGAAGTTGCGGTCCTACCGGCGAACTTTGAAAGCTGAAATCCCCGCCCTCTGCGTACGTGCTGCTGGGAACCAGCCGTGCATTTGTCGTGTTGTTAATCATTAACTTGTCAAATATGTACACAAAGATTATTAAATGTCATATCAACAGCATTTTATTTTTATCAAATACAAACAATAATTCATTGAAATACAATCAGTTTCAAGTAATGCCAATTAAAGACAACTAGAGGTGGCATTTTGGAAACGAACATTTGACTGACAAGACCGCAATGGCTCACCTTTGGCCTATTTAAAGATTGAGGTCATGAAGTCACATCACTTAGTGAGAGCGGTAAAAATTGGAGCATGCGCAGTATAAAAATGGTGAGTTCACGATTTTGGGAACTGCCCGAGTGACTGCTCGAACAAAAAGTTCGATAACAGAAGTATTTGTTCAAGTTTGAAGAAATTAAACACATCGACAACCTTCTAAGGTGTTCCTCTATGCGCAAAAGGTATTTATAACAACGTGACTTTGATGTTTTAGTCAGTGTGAGGCATAATTCGCCGAACATGCAGCATCTCCTGAAAATGGTTAAATATCATATTTGATATTGTAGTTACCGAGGAATCGGCGCCTGAGTTGCAGATGATACAATATCTAGCAATTGAAAACTGAGACAGAACTGTCATATGATTAACATTGCTGTTCCAGATGTTACGATTGGGACCTGATTGCATGTTGAGTGTTATTTACACTGCTGCAATTGTATTGCTTTTAATTATTTTCGGAAAGTTTGATGATCGAACCAACTAGCGACATCGAGCCTACATTGACCTATGTTTTGAACTTTCCATGTCAGAGGTCACCGTTGAAGTAGTGCGGGAGGTGAATACAGAAAACATTATTACATGGCAGTATTGCACTCGACTGATTCAACGCTTATGGGATAAATTTGCATATCAAGATTAGTGTAAATGCATAATTTGGACAGATTTAGTTGAAACGGGTTGTGTAGCAACTGAATACGCAATTATCTATTTATTATTGTGATATTTAAAATGAGGGTGGCCTCTTCAGTGATAGCACTGCTTTCCAAGAGGGCCCTCAACAAGAAAAACAGTAACAAAAGAACAATGAAATATACGTAACAAAGATACAAATAAAACAGGTTGAGAATTAAGACATTAACTAAATAACGTATAATGGTAAAAATTTAACTAAGACAGATGAAATAAATTAAGAGTTGACTAGACAGTGAGAGTATTTACGACAATGAAAAAATGACATGATTAAGACAGGCAGGGTATAAAAAGTTAGGTAAATTACAGCCACATTAATATTTATTTACTTTTTAATATTTACTTTAAAGGTAGTGATTGAATTGGACCGTTTAATTTCTGGGCTAAGAGAATTCCATATTATAGCAGCTGCATAGATAAAAGATCTCTTGCCCAACTCGGTTTTAATTTTTTTAGAAGAAACATTGCCAGCAACAGAAGAACGTGTAAAATATACAGCCTGACTGATATTGAATTTACTGCTGAGATATGCTGGAGCCAAGCCATTGATACATCTGTACATACAACTGGCAGAGAGATATTTATTTCTTTGTCTTACTTTCATAAATCCCAGCTTGGAATACAAGTCGTCAACCCTAGTGTCCCTAATTCTAGTACCCAGGATAGCCCTGGCGGCTCCATTTTGGATTACTTGGACTTTGCTGACAAGTGCGTCACTAGTGTGCCCCCAAACCGCTAAACAATAATCAATATGAGGCTGAATAATAGAATGGTAAAGGGTCTTAAGAGTACTGACATTAAGAAATTTGCCTAGACGTTTAAGTACACCGATTTTCTTTGATAATTTCTTTGTGATATGATCTATGTGCACATTAAATTTAAGATTGGGATCTAAAATAAGGCCCAAGAACTTAAACTTCGTCTAGTCAACATTCTCGATGGGAGAACCGGTGATAGAAAGGGATAGTTTTAATTTCTGGTGGGTTCCAAAGAGCATCGACTTGGTTTTACTAACGTTAAAAGTGAGTTTATTTTGAATCAGCCAGTCATGGATAAGGGCTAGCTCATCGTTGAGAGAAGTTTCGAGTTCTTTTACTGATCCAGCGGAGGACATAATTACAGTGTCATCAGCATATAAAACTGGGACACTGTTGTGCATGACGCAGAGGGATTCCATTTACAAAGTCAGTGTTTCCTCATTTGAAACAGCCAAGAACCACACTACACTGACAATTTAACGAGCCCGGTGTCAAAATGGCAACTGCCTACCATCTGCCCTTGCTAAGAGGCAAGCTTGTTAACTGCATGTGGTCATTGCACTCTCACATCGTCATCCATGAGCAACAACACACAGCAACTAGTGCTGTCTGCACCCTGGAAATGTTTTACTGACACAATGTTCAATGTTTACTGGACTCATGGCAAGGTTTGGCTATAGATGAATGAATTTTTACATATCGTGAGTTGTATTATAAAAACATGATAACTGATTTTTCTTTGAAAACGGATCATTTTATACGAACAAAGAGAAACATGAAAATCCTTTAGTTATAGCAATTTATCATGGGTACATGCATCTTCCATCACACATCATGCATTATTATTGTTTGGCCATAAGGAGAAAGGATGTGCCCTTTTAAAGGGACACACCAGACAAATAACAATGATTTTCAAGCTTGCATAGGTTCTTGATTATGTCTTTGAGTTGCATACATTACAATAAAACAAAATAATGTTACCAAAGAATACCTTAGTAAAACTTATCAAGTTTTGCAAGAATGCTCTTGAACACAAAGGTTTTGGAACTTAAATTCAAGAGCAGTATTTGAACACTAGAGCTTTGGCCTTTGCAGCACACATTCAGCAACTATTCAGTTAATTCAAAATGAATGGCCATTTCCCAAATAATTGCTCATATACTTGGTATGAAACTCTTATAGTTCAAAATACTTTGTACACGCATTTATGATAATACGTTCGTAGTACTAAATTAAGAGACAAGAGCATAATTAGACATTTTTAAAGTCAAACAGTTACCACACATTGTGACTGAGCTGCTTACGAACCTTAGGGAAAGACTTCTGGCTGTCATACTTTAGAGAACGTGGATAGACATAGAGATTATTGACGTAGGTGTCGTATGAAAATGCAGTCTTAATATCACCCTCTTGCAGGAACTCTTCAACCTCATACGTAATTGGCTGCTTGGGTGGTGATGGAAATGGACTAACGGGAATGAGGGATGGTGTGACACAGTCTGCAAGAAGATGTATAAAATGTTACATTTTTGTTATTTATTTATTATAGTGACATAGGGATGACAGTGAATAACAAGTACATATTCACCAAAACCCACCAGTCTCAATGGGCTTACTCAGACACCTTGTAACAATTAAACCATAACATAATATAATGCACACACTCAAGGTAAATCTGACAAAGTTTACAAACAAATAATTACTTATAATCCCACTAACCAGCAAAGCATCTTGAAAGAATTTTGCTATACCTTTCAAATCAGTTTGGAATATTTGAGGTAGGGCAGAACTTCGCATTAAAAATGGTCGAATATGAGTACATTTTTCACAATCAAAGATGAAATGTACTTCATCTTCAATTCCGTGCTTACAAACACGACAAATTCATTCATTTACAGGAGTTCCGAAGTACCACCCCACCTCAACCTCCAACGGTAGCATACCTGCTCTCAATCGAGCTATGATGGACCACTGAGACACCAACAGACATAAAATACTCTTCTATACAATAATCCTTCTTAACTGACCTACATGACTGTGCACAATTTTGGTTTCTCAGTGATTATTTCAAACCAGTTTAACTCTTCTAACTGTAAACTGAATGCTTTGAAGCTTTTGAGAAACATTGATTTGTTCCTAACATTTTCTAAAAAATCGCATTAATTTTAAGTATTGAACTGGACCAATACCTAGCATTCTGATGTTTAAGGTCCCATAAAAAGACTTTGTAATTATTCTGTTTTCATCCATTAGAACTAAACGATTCCAAAGCCTTTTAGCATATTTTCATGTTGTTAGAGTGAATTTGGCCATCCTGAGTCACCATAAAGGACTCCATTGGCAGCGTACCAAGCACCCCTAAAAATATGCGTAGCACTCTCTGATCATTTAGCATTTGGAATACCTAGAGTATCTAGATACATATTCTAGAACTGAAGCTACCGACATTCCAAGTTGAAACCAATGTTACCAAATATGTTTGCTCATCAGTGCTCCCAATGTTCTGGACACTGAGTCTGCCAGTATCTCAGCTGTCAAACTGAAGTCCATAAACTCATTCAGAGATACACCCAGATACTTATAACATTCTCTTCACAATGCGATTGCGCAAAATAAATTCAAAGCTCGAAAATGAACCACTGCAGTTTTGGAAAAATTAGTAGACATTTGCCAATTCACCAACTACTCATTCCATTCAGTAAATCCTGTAAGTAAATCTCATTACCAGAAAAATCATAATGTCGTCTGCATACAAGAGACAGGATAAATTATATCTATCAAAATTTATACCTTTGCTACAACTGTTGAAAGTGTTAATTAAATAATTTATGGAAACTGAAAACAATGTATGTGACAATGAATCTCCTTCCTGATCTCACTTTGTACTGGGAACCAGTTGGTATAACTAGACTCACATAATTATACACAGGCGCATACAGCGATTTTACTGAAAGATAAAAATTTCCAACCACTCCCAAATTAATTAATTTTGCTAATTAAAAGTTTCTATCTGAATTGTCAAAAGCCCATTCCTTAACGACGGCAAACGTTGGTTACTGGTATTCCATTTCTCACAACAGAGAGAAAACGTGATCAAGACAAGACTGCCCTTGTTGAAAAACATTTTGTTCTTCAGTCTCCATTCGACAGAAACTCGGTTCATCTCTTGATTTACAATACACTTTACTCAGGTTTAAGAACAGACTAATGCCTCTATAGTTGGAAGGTAAATTCAAATCCCTATCTGATCCTTTCAGTAGAAGGGAGTTACATGTTCATCTTACATGTCACAACTGAAACATGACACCTGTTGAGCATACACAGCAGGAATGTGCATGCAATAAATATGAAAAGTGACCGTAAAGTCAAACTAAGACAAGCACAGGGTGACCAAATTGTCCCCTGCCATTTTGGGAAGCATGCATTTTTGTGGCTACAATTTTTGTGTAAAGATAAACCAGATGAGCACTTTTGCAAAAATTTTGTTTCCAACATATTTGAAAGTGATCATTCAATTACACAACCCATAATTTTCATATCAGAAATTTTCACTTTAAAAATGAATTACAATATGGAGTTTGAAGTGACCGTAGCTTTAACATTTCTCATAATAACCAAGATAACCAAATTCAACTGGCACCTGGAGACATCCCACCTGAAACGTGGTAAAAAAATACGAACAAGATATAAAGCTTCCTTCTTGAGACAGAGTGTCGGCAACATCCACTATAAAACTCTTGAATGGCAGACTTTTCATATAGGTGCTTTCTAGAGCAATCAGAGCACAAAAGTGACTTCCGCTTGATCCTGATTCAGATTGGGTGTACAGAACTTTAATGACTACATAGTCATTCATTAATCTCAAAACAGACGAATAAATCCCAATGTCAACCCCTCCCATTGTTTGACTAGTACATATTTATATTGACTACAGTAATTTATTATAGCTTTTTGACATCGGCTGGGATCAAAATGTTCCTGCTTTATCAGTGGAAGCCACTGACTTCACAAGGGCAAGTATTCTTCTGAGAAATGAAAGGAACTTGATGTCCTTCACCACGAATGGTTATTTCAAGAGGATTAATTACCTTTTCCGTAAGCTGTTAGTACACCCTACTGCACAGCAGTCTAAATTTACCCGCATTATGATAAGAGGAAAGGCATAAACATACTATTTATACCAGTAAGTTGAAACTTCCTCTCTACATTACATGTGCTCTGTAGGTGGCAATGAACACCTGTCCGCCAAAGACCTGATCACTGTCAGACAGGATAGTGAATTTCAACAAGGCACGGTTATTCAAAAAATCAGCTATTTCTCGCTATTAGCTTGGAAAAAGGTCAAGGATGCCAAAACCAACTAGCGCTTGGAGATTTCCAACCTACACCTTGCTATAAAACACGAATGAAATGCAAAGCTTCCTTCTTGAGATATCAAACCAACAACATTTTCCAATTCGAACTCTAAATTTCTCGATATGATGTTGAAAATTATGTCAAGGTTACCAACTGGTGCCTAGAGTTACTCCACCTATACCTCGCCAGCAAATTATCAACATATCTACAGCTTTCTTTCATGAGATATTGCCTTAAGAGCATTTTCCATGTCAAAATTCACTGTGACCTTGAAAAAGGTCACCAAATTTAAGTGGCACCTGTACTTATCCCATCTACACCTTGACACAAAATATGAACAAAATCTGAATCATTGATCCTGGGATGTGCCGTCAATGACATTTTCAATTCAAAACTTGATTTTTTTTACTATGATCTTGAAAATTATGTCAAGGTCACCAATATCGACTCGCATCTGGAGTGGACTTACCTACACGTTGGTACAAAATATGAGCAAAACCTAAAGCTTTATTCTTCAGGTAAGCTGTTAACATTATCTCAAGTCAAGTGATTTTCTCGCTCTGATCTGATGATGACAAAGGTCACCAAAATCAACTGGTGTCTATACACTGTACTGTGGTATTCAGGCTTGTTTTGGGCAATAAATACTTTTATGGTTTGACAATGGACAGTAAACATGTTAATTGATGAAATCTATTAGCAGATTTCATGAAGGTTGGCAACAACCTCAAAGAACCAGCTGTAGATGCCACGACATAAGTGAGCAGATGAAAAGTTACCACTTACTTGGAGGGGGCTGTCTCAAAGGCTCCAATTTTAAGTGTAGCGTGCCATGAACCACTTGCCATTTGGATTGCTTCTCTGGCCTAGGAGTTGACGAAGTGAAGAATTATTCCATAAACAGTACAACAAAAACAGTGTATAGCATTCATATGCACCCCTTGTATGCATTGCAAATGATAAGAATTAGGGGTGCATAATAAATAAATACTATAACAATGACCATAAAATCTAACATGACACAATGAGGGAAATGGAATTCAGAATACATCAAAATTTATTGACACCAGCACCTAAATAAGACTAAACATTGTTTTAATCGCTTATATCTTTTTTATCTACCTGAAGTACCTGAATATTTTAATGGCAAGTGTTAGCTTTTTGAAGGAATTTTTTGGTCGGTTTGCCGTATACTTACTCCGACAGGGTAATTACTTGATGAAATTAAATTTCTCCAAGTATGCTGCTTTGTCATAAAATTTGTTTTTTTTTTGTTTTTCCGTTTGTTTCTAATTCAAACACTACTGATTGCAATTCTTATTGATCAACGTAAAATTTACATTCAATACGTCTTGTGAATGGCTCGAAACCTATTGTTTTTAGTCATGATAGGATTCAAGATGGCAGATGTGGCGACCGCTTTGTTTTTGAATTCAGATTTATGTGCTCATAGACGCCGCATTTTTTGATGTACACGTCCAGAAACCTCTATGATTATTGTAGCAGACGTGTACTAGACATTTGTTGTAAATCATTAACTTACAGTCAAAGATGGTGGAAATATCGGCCATTGCGTTTGAGCATGACAAAAACATTGTAGAACCAATTCCTTCGAAATTTTTCATAAATGTTAGTTTCCTGTGAATAACTATTATTGAGTGCTTTTTAAACAAAAGTTGTTTTCAAATTGGCAGATCTGACACATTTTCATCATTTTTCAATTGTGCAGGTGTGCTATTTTGAACAGGACGAGCAAATGACGTGAATTTTTGCAGGATTCTTTGAAGTATACTCTTTCAAATGAATGTAACAATTTTCTTCTCATAACATTTTTGAGTTATTTGAGTTCAATTTAAAAAAAACAATGCAAAATTTGAAAGTTTTCAAAAATTTTGTGTAATTTTGTGAAAATACTTAAATTGTTCATTGGATGGTTTTGAATGGGCTTTCAGAAGATGTTATCCATTTTTGCTAGGACGTTTCTTTCTTGAACTATTCACGATTTTCTGATAAAGTTGTTCCTTTGTTGACTGATTTTTGCTTCAAGTTTGTTGATTTTTTGTTAGTTTCTTGGTTTGCACGCTACAGATAGCAATTTTTATTGTATCAGCATAGGGGTTACGATTATTTGTGTTCTTGGTTTAGTTGTCGATCTCACCTATAATTTTTTTTAAATTTCTTTCACCAAGTGTCGCTCTTCAAAGTGCTTTCAAAACTTGATAAAATGAAATTTCACCATTTTTGAGTTATTTAGCTTTCAGAAGATGTCTTCATTTTTTGCTAGGACGTTTCTTTTTCGAATAATTCAGGACTTTCTCATAACGCTGTTCCTTTGTTGACAGATCTTTATGTACTTTTGTTGGTTTACCTTCTATTGAACAAGCCCATATTTCTTATTCATTTCTGACATCTTCATTCATCATGTTCATCATTGCCACCATCATTATCATCATTGTTGTTATCATCTCCATTGTTGTCTTTTCAGTCAATTTCCACAAGTGCCACTCCTCCGAGCACTTAAGAGTGACTCCGTATAACAAGAGCAACGCAGAGCATTGAAATGCGCCCACAAATGCATCGCAAATGGTGTGCTTTTAGGGTTGTTCATTTGTGTCATAAAAATGGCCACTAGATGGCGCAAAAATGTACAATCCATCCAAAAACGGTAAAATGCCATTGCTTCCTTAATAGAAAGCTATACACCAAATTTCATAGAAATCCGTCACGGAACTTCAGAGAAACAATGTAAAACAGAATAAAATGAAATTGCTACTAGGGGACACACTGTTCATTGGATCCACCTGAAAGTCGTCATTGTCTGTTTTTAGCTTCATATAAATACACTTACTTATTAAATCTAATAAAGATCATGCAGTGGGTTTAGTAAATACAGCTATGGGCGCAAAACAAAACAAAACAGAACAAAACTACCACTAGGAGGCGCCACAGTAGTCAAAGTTGTCGTCCTCAACCGTCATCTTCACACTGAGAACATATACGCCAATTTTCAAAATCATCCTCAAAATGATTTGGTTGATAGAGGGATAAACGCCAATAAATAGACTAGGTGCCGCAAAATACCTCGATTCCATCGGAAAACGAGAGGATAGCATCATCTCACCAACTGATGACCGTATTCAAAATTTTATGAAAATCCGTTGAGGACCTTTGAAGATACAGAAGTAAAAGTAAAACTAAAATTGCCACCAGGGGGCACACCAGTAGTCAAATCCATTCAAAAATCATCGTCGTCTGTTGTCAACATCATATAAACACACTTGTTTAAGTTAGTAAAGATCTTGCAAACGGTTTAGGAGATACGGCCATGGGCGAAAAAAACGAAACTGCCACTAGGAGGCGCCAAAGTAGTTGAAGTCATCAGAAAATCATCGTCACGTATCCACTTCATAGTAAAAACACACATGCCAATTTTCACAATTATCCTGAAAGCGGTTTGGTTGATAGAGGGGTGGACGTCAAAAAACAGACCCCAAAACAGTAAACATGGCCACTAGGTGGCGTAAACTAGGTCAAATCCATCTGAAAACGGAAAGATAGAGTCATATCACTAACAGAAACTTGTACACCAAATTTTATGAAAATATGTTGAGGACCTTTGAAGATACAGAGGTAAACATAAAAAAATAAAATTGCCACTAGGAGGCACACCAGTAGTCAGATCTGTCCGAAAGTCATTGCCATCCGTTTTCATCATCATATAAATGCACTTACTAACTTTTGTAAAGATCCTGCAAACAGTTCAGGAGATATAGCCATAGGCGCAAAAAAAACTGCCACTAGGAGGCGCCACAGTAGTCAAAGTCATCGGAAAATCATCGTCAACCGCCCTCTTCATAGTAAGAACATACTTTCCAGTTTTCAGAATCATGCTTAGAGCTGTTTGATTGATAGAGGGGTGGACGCTACAAAACAGACTCGAAAACAGTAAAAATGGCCACTAGGTGGTACAAATTACGTCGAATCCATCGAAAAACGGGAGTTTGTCTGTAAACTCTGCTCATCATTTCCAAACTAGACAGTTTTGCAAGACAACTTTCATTAAATGTAAAGTTGAGGCAAGATATTTTCTTGGTTAGTCATCAAGACTTACTTTTTATCTATAAGTTCAAAAAGCTACATAAAACTACAAGGTGCAATATGGCAGTAAGAGGGTCACAAAAATGGCCACTAAAATTAACTAGGAAAAGTGGTCTGTGGATTATCTCCCCTGTCTAGTCAAATTTGAGTAAATGCCAAATAAGTTTTTACAGCATGCATTGGTTATTCCACCCACAAGTACAACTTTCAATCTATTTTTTAAGTTACTTATTTTCGTTGCTGAAAACATACAATTTTGGAGACAGCTAACATGACCAATTGCGATCTAGTGCTCCAGCGACGAAATTAGAAGTCACTGAGTGCACAAAATGTGGCATTTAGATTTTTGTTAGGAGACAATGTTACTTCAAACTGGAAGTGTGACGCTGTGAGCAAGTCAACCAATGCAAGCACTGTGTGTCTGACTGGCTGAATCGCTGATCTTGTCGTTTCAGGCACCATTGCTCAAGTCAAAGGCAAAAAAGTGTACATAAGGTAATAAATCATCAACTGAAATCTTTGCATTTTATAAGAAAAAATACAAGTGAAGAAAACTTATAAAGTGACCATACATTAATATGTCTAGTAAAACTTAATTATTTATCTCAGTTGTATCCAAAATCCAATTCAGTGGCATTGGAATGGCAGCATACAGCAAACGTGAGAGCAGATGATCTTGAGACCTGACATAACCACCTTGAGCCAAACATTTTACTTCATCACTCAACATCAATGCCTTTTTACACACACAAATCTAAACAGAGCCTTAATACTTTATCTAGTAATGAAACAACAAATATTATTTTAAGTATGGGCTACTACCTCCTGTAGTCTTGGAGATGTTTGATCAAGTCTTCATCAGACAAGCGTGCACTCTCTTGGCGGTACATAGCAAACTCCTCATGGGTTGTGTCCACATCTTTGCCCCGGAAGACAGGCCTGAAATGGAACTCAAGGAATGTACTAGTCGACAGGACTCTCAACCATTCAAGATACAGAACCCGGACAAACAAATCAATTCATTCCCTCTGAAAACGTTGATGACAAAAAAGCTGAATATGAACCATATTAGCCATCTCCACATTGTAAGAAAACCTCACGATTCAGAAAGTCTACAGAATACAAACTCACGTAACATACTTCGAAAATTTATTTAATGCATATGTTCAATGAATTTAATGGCTACACTACAAAAGATCAGATACCAAACACGAGCAACGTCGAGCGTTGAAATGCGCCCACGAATGCACTGAAAATGAGGTGCTTCTAGGGTTGTTAATTTGTATCCTAAAAATGGCCACTAGATGGCACAAAAACGCATGAAAACGGGAACATGCCAATTCTTTAATACAAAGCTATTTACCTAATTTCAAAAAAATCTGTCAAGGAACTTCAGAGAAACAAAGGAAAACATAAAAAAATTAAACTGCCACTAGGGGGCACAGCGTTCATTGGATCTGCATGAAAGTCATGGTCGTCTGTTGTTAGCTTCATATCATATCTTAGTAAGAACACTTACTAAATTTAATAAACATCCTGCAGAGGATTGAGGAGATACAGTTATGGGCACAAAACAAAACAAAACAAAACTACCACTAGGAGGCGCCACAGTAGTCGCAGTCGTCATCGTCAACCGTCCTCTTCACATTGAGAACATGTACACCAATTTTCAAAATCATCCTTAGAATGGTTTGGGTGATAGAGGGGTTGACCCCAAAAAACAGACTAGATAAGCCCAAATTGCCAATAGGTGGCGCAAAATACCTCGATTCCATCCAAAAACAGGATAGCGCTATCTCACCAATTGATGCCTAAATTCCAAATCTTAAGAAAATCCGTTGAGGACCTTTGAAGATACAGAAGTAACCGCAAAAAACTAAAATTGCCACTAGGGAGCACATGGGTAGTTAGATCCGTCCAAAAGTCATCGTCCTCCATTCTCAACATCACATAAATACACTAGCTACATTCAGATCCTGCGAAACGGTATAGGAGATACAGCCATGGGCACACAAAAAAATGCCACTAGGAGGTGCCACAGTAGTCGAAGTCATCGGAAAATCATAAGCCATCCCCTTCATAGTACAAAAGGTGATTATAATTTCCTAGTTCCTCTTTAAAGCGCTTAAATAGACTCCTACACGAGTCTCAGGTTTATGACATGGGCAAAACCTCCTGGAAATTTCGTCAAAATTTTGACAAAATTTCCAAGAGGTTTTGCCCATGTCGTAAATCTTGAGACGAGAGTAGGATTTTTTCTCACATGAACTTTAAAAATGACCTTTTTACCGAAAAACTCGACGTATCTAAATCTTTCAAAGCAACTGTTGTACAATGTAAAGCAGTTCAGTTACTTTTTGTAAATAGTTTTATTTTTAGCTTAACAGTATTGTAAATTCTATTCAGCTTTCGTAGCAAATAATATTCAAGTTAGAATCTAACAAACAGTCTTTGAATTTGTAATTTTAAAACTTAACAAATGTTTATAACAGTCAGCAAGGCTTCCCTGCGATTGAGCACTACATTGAACTTGAGACAGCACAGTCAGACAGTCTCGCCACATTTCTTGAGTTGTGGCTCATCTCTGAATGAACGTGGATATGGAATTCGCCGCCCAAGATGGGTACGTTTAAGAAGTTGTTTGCATGCCCTTTTGACTGGGAGTACGTACATTTGCGACACCCGATTTGTCAATCATAACCTTGTCACTTTCTCGGAATTCCGGCATTGCTTGGCTGGCATGCGTTTGGTTGTTTTGGTGTTTTGCAAACGATAAAATGTAAGGTGTATGGATTTCTACTTTGCACTACTTTGTGATTTGCCAATGTAATATCAAAAAAAATTATGTACTCCGTGTTATTAACTAGTCGTGTCGCAACACATTCCAGGTCATGTGAGAAAATTTCAATATCCAACACGTTAGATATTAAGAAGTCAAGAAAAAGCAAAATTCAAGTCGATGATTTTTATAAAAAAAAATTCTTTTCGAAATGTTCTTTCCATAAAATGCCGTTGCGACTGCAGACTGCCATGTTATGTTATTCTAACTACGCGTACGAATACGCATGTCCCGCCATGTAAGTAGACTTGTTAATGTGTAGTTCTTGTGCCAGTTATCACTCTCTCTGACTATTTATTCTTGTGCTGCCTTTTTCAAATGTCACTCCACAAACGTTTATGGTGGAGAAACTTCCAATGTACATACAGTTATTTTCAACGGAATTTTGGTTGGACTTGGGGTGATATTGGCGTAAGTTATTTAATATTATTATTATAGTGATATTTAAAATGAGGGTGGCCTCTTCAGTGACAGCACTGCTTTCCAAGAGGGCCCTCAACAAGAAAAACAGTAATATAATAAGTAATAAAACAATGAAATATACGCAACAAAGATACAGGTTGAGAATTAAGACAATAACTAAATGACGATGAATGGTAAAAATTTAACTAAGACAGATGAAATAAATTAAGAGATGACTCTAGACAGTGAGAGTATTTACGACAACGAAAAAATGACATGATTAAGACAGGCAGGGTATAAAAGGTTACTATGTAAATTACAGCCACTTATTAATATTTACTTTGAAGGTAGTAATTGAATTGGACCGTTTAACTTCTGGGCTAAGAGAATTCCATATTATAGCAGCTGCATAGACAAAAGATCTCATGTTTCTTGATATAAAGTAGTTTATTTGCATTCATTAGCATTAGTTTTCCCCTGTTCTGTCAGGTAAATTTAACGTTTTGAACGCTTGCTATTAATGTATCCTCTTAGCCCATCGTTATTTTCTTGGGCGTTGTCCGGAGAATTGAATTGTTATATACATGATACAGCATTTTGTAACTTGTAAATTTGAACATAGTTTTTTGTTATACTTCAGTTTACCTACTACTTATTCTGCTGACAATAAAACAATAAAGCCCACAGAGCATGGATGGTTCTACAAACCCCTTGGTGCCACGACCTATGACACCCTCAACCCTCGATCACCTCAATAAGCGACCTACTCAATCTGCAGCAATAGTGATATCAGGTGCGATTTTTACACATTTTACAAGCTTTCACACGGCATATCAACTTTCCCACAGAACTTACCGTGAACTCGCGAGTTAATGCCTTGGACACTTAAATTGGGAAAGCCTGAGACAGGGAGATTGGCGATTACCCAAGCAGTGGGCGCTTAAACTGAATACTGACAAAACTCGGGGGTGGGCGATTATCCAATTAGTGGCCGCTTACGTCCAAATTTTAGCCAAACTGTGCAAGGGCGCAGGTATTCATTCGAGCATGGAATTTGTAAGTTTGGTCAATCAGCAGAACCCAACAACCACAAAGTTTCTCATGGTTCAAACAGAAACAGGGTGATTTTGTGAGACCATTCCTAAAAACTCAGATGTTTTCAAACATATTAGCACGCTACAAAACTCCAATGGCAGTCCACTTACCGTATCAGCAAGTACTGTTTCCTCGAATAAAACATGGACTATTCGTTCGCAGCGAGACCTTAACTTTGCAGTTGCAACAAAAGCGGGTGTGATTAATTACTCAATTCAAATTAGGGTCGACCCGGGATATAAATCATGCACATGCATACATAAGAGAGGAATAGCATACGTTTTTCAAACAATGTCAAATTCCTTTAAGAAACGTTAAAAGTTTGCACAGAAAGCGTTTTATAGAAAGTTTGATCACAATATCCTGAGAAATGTAGGAGCTGAGCACAGAACAGTTCTTTCGCTACATACACAGCTGGACTCATCGACTCATGGACAGATGGATACTATGCAATTTTCTAACCAAATTTGAATTAAAAAAGGAATACAACGCAATTACTTTGGAAGAACTAATTACACCTGTAAAGAAAGTGATTTATATGACTGCAACAGCTTTAAAATATTAGAAAATTATTGTTAACAGCTAAACTACATTCACAAGAAAAATTAATCTCATAAATTACATGCAATAGCATATAATGGCTATATGCCTACAGTAATCTGAGAAAAGCTGAGTGCCATTGAATAGGAACTACGACTCCACTCACACAGTGCCTACTTACCTTGCAGCCCAGGCAAAGGGCATTCTGCAGTGTCCAATGTGGGCACAATAAGTTTTCATCTGTTTGTGCACCTTCAGTGCTGCTTTGGGGTCAGGTGTTCGCATATAGGGTTCTGCACTTGCAGCCACGCCTGCCTGGAGCACCTTCTCCACCCGTGCTACAAGGTAGATCTCAGAGTGGGGATTACTCACTGAGAACAGTGCCTAGAAATGGAAAGCATAATATCTATACAACTGTTGAGAAACATAATCTGGGACATGGCAGAGTCTAACATATATTTGTAGAAGGATTCAGAACATACCAAAAAGTTTTAAAATGTTCTTAAATTGGTGAAAAGTTCCACAACATTGTAACATACCATCAATATTCAGGCATGAGTACCTAGCATTCAGTTACGCAATAACCAATTACAGAATATTCAGTAGTTGAAGAGGGAGGCAATAATGAGTCAACAACAGAGACAGCAAGTGGTTGCAATAGAGTTACTCATTCAGTCAACAGGTGTGATAGTTCACCACAAGACGAGGCTTCACAGCACTGGCTAGAGTATTGGAACAAACGCTACATCAGACGCTTTGTCCGAGATCTGTACGTTCCGTCAAGATTTATTAACTCAAATTCGTCTAAGTCTAGTACCACACAGAAAGCTTTTAGCACCAGTCCGTGACAACCTGTACCCAACCATCCATAGGAAAAACACGACAGTAACGCTACGAACCTGTCTTTTGTCATTACAGCATGCAAAATTCCGCTAAACTGTAACACGCAACAAGGCATCAGAGTAAAGGTTTGTTTAATTTACTATCAACCTAAAAATTTTAGAAACAACTGTAAACCCTCAGGCAGAAAGAAAGACAGATGCAACAACATACAACAAAATACTACAATTGCCACTAGGGGACACACACATAATGGGCAGGTGTTGATTGAAACATATGTGTCCAGACATCAATGCCAACCCTGTAACAAATACTTCTTATTTTATGACAGTCCTTCATACATATGGTAGATATTGAAGCACGTGCAAAAAAATAACTGCCACTGGATGGCATAAATGTACTCAACCATGTTCTCGTCAATAGGATGATTATCAAAAATGTTTGGCACTTGGCAACAGTAAGCTTGGCCTGAAACTTTAAGGGTAGCAGGAAGTCTCTTTGATAAGAACAATTGGCAAACTTCATATATAGCCAGTGAAAGACTGGTAGAAACCAGGGCTCGACGCTATTCAAATCGCCAGATCGCATTTTGCGACCTAGCCAAAATCCCAGGTCGCATTTTCAAAATCCAGCTCGCATTCATAAATGCCAGGTCGCAAAAATTTCCCACCATTTTTACGTTCCAAAATCGATTTTTTAGATCACCGAGAAAATGTTTAGATTATGCTCTTACCTGCAGCGTTAAATACTGACAAGTTTCAGATCGCAAAATTGAGTTCGTTCATGCAGGTATGGTATTACTGTTCTTCATGACTGCAATTGAAAGGCCCTCAAGCGCAAGGCAAGTTGCCGACGTGAAAGTTGAATCAGTGCTCCCTAACTAACACGTGGATTCGAGTAGCTACATTTGCGATGTGAAAAGGGAGAAAATGCCCATTGAAAAAGTATCCGCGATTTTGCTAGGTCTGACCTTCTACTGGTTGTCATCAAAGTCGTTAAAGATCCAAACTAACTCGGAGTGCAAATTCCCGCCATGTTTTGTTCGCAACCCAAATTTTGCAACTTAACCCGATGTTTGAAAAACATCTGACAAAAAAACCTGAAACGATGAACTAACCAAATGACGTATTTGGATGCGCGGGAACAATTCAGTGTAAATTTCATAACAAAAATGTGATACTTATGCTGTTTACGTACTCAACAATTCGTTTTGTATGAAATGAATAGCCTCGAAATAATTCCCGACTGCGTGCGGGATTCCATAGCGTAATTCGAGTTTGCTCCTCAATACCTTCCAAGTACGGGGAAAATAGGTCAGTCACGAAACGACACGCATGTCACTAGTGTTAAGTTTCTTTCGCAGTTATGAAACAAAGCCGGGATTTGGTTTTTACATATTGAGAAAGATGTTTTTGAAAACTGAATTTGTAGTGTAAAGTGAGAGTGACACACTATATAGGCTGCGTGTCAATTTTAAATCAAGCGCGGTCGTTTCTCGTGCGCTATGATGGGCGCTAGCCTGAACCGTGGGCGCTTAATGGGAAATTCTCAAAGGTTGAGGGGGAACGCTTAGTAAATCAGTGACCGCTTATTATAAAACACTTCAAAGGTAGGGAGTAGGCTTGTGCGTGAGCATTGTCGTTAACCTGAGTGTTTGCGTTAATAAGATATTAAACGACTGCAATGGTAAGAAACGTCATATTACGATTTTGCGAGACAAACTCCATCGAGTATAGGGGTGACTTTCTGAATATCGTTACCACCTACATTTCACCCTTTTTAGCCACCCGGAATAATTTTGTTTTTAATTGCCCGCTTCAGCCGGAACAAGATTGTTTCTATTGGAGTCTGAACATTTTACGGCGACGGTGGCTCGGGGAGCCAAAACTTGCCGGGGGGGGGGTGTATGAAGAGAAGAATAAAAAATCGTTGACCACAATTTCACATCTAGTACCCGTTTAGTTACAACAGCTGGCTATGGGCATAGAATATAGGGTTTAGAGAACATCGACCTCGGGAAACATCATCACAGGAAATATCAGTTCTGGATTATATCGGTCCCAGGGAATATCGTAAAGCATCGGGTCTTTTATAACCGCCGGGAATCTATGAGTTCATTTTCAAATAAACCACTGGCATGTACCCGGGTGCTTAAAGGAGAATGCCACCCAATTTAATTAGTCTTTTTTGCCGTCTTAATCGATTTATATCCACATCGCCTCGCATACGGTCGACATTACCTTGCCAAGAGGTGTTGCGTTAACCTGTGAGGAAGGTGAGAAACGATGCTAGCGACGTCAGTGGTTCATATGCAGAGTGAATGCCGCTATGTTATGGTGCATCGTTCCGGCTTGTCCGACCTAAGCAGCTGCGAGGAAAGCGGGTATATGTTTTTTTTTTGCTTCCTCGAGAATTCGAAATGCTTAGGAAGTGGCTCATGGTAGTGAAGAATGAAATGTACGCTGTAAATAGCAAGTATGAGGCCATGAAACATTTCCATGTCTATGGCCTGCAGACGTCGACAGTGCCTGACGAATGCTGGCTTACCAAATAACTCCATATGTTCCGTTCAGTGTCTGAGTTTGTTCACGGCGCCTCTCTAGTATTTCTTCATCACTGTATTCCTGTTTGAATTGATAGCCTGTAAAACTTAACGATCCACTTGCGAAGTCGGAACTGATGAGCTCTAGCTCGTCCAAGTCGGCCCGGGGATTGCGAGATGCCATGTTGGCGTTTATTACTTAGCGTTCTGTTTCAAAATGAATTATTCTCACCCTAACCAAACTGAAACAAAGTCTGTCTCATTAGATGCAATTTGTAATGCCTTTGGAGTGTTCGTGAGTGCAAATGATTTGAGAAGCCAGCAATAAATAAATCACTGTGTTACCAGCTTTAGCTGCAATACAACTAATTATGACGGGACACCGAGGCCGTGTGAGCTCATGCTAATTTAGTGTCTGCTGGCAGAAGCTGTTGTGAAACAACTCAATTTCCATCCCGCAGTCAGGTGTTAGGGGAATCTTTATTTACATTTACCTTCATAACGATTGTCAATGTACAACTTCTGCCCTGACCGGCGGTGCAGTGGCCAAAAAGAACCTGAATTCGCGGCCCCCGACGAGTAAGTAGATTTGCAGTTTCGTGGCTAATTCGCCAACATAATCACGTGCACATTACTTTGGCTCGCTAGTATAGTACTTTTTTGACTGGAAGTTTAGTTTCCACTGAACTTTGGCTGGTTTATGTTCGTGATGTCTGATCAGTTTCCGAGCCACTGGCCGGGATAACGAGTCAATCCGGCCGGCCGCGATGGGCCTGATCGGGCTCCGAGCCACTGGCCAGGATAACAAGCGTTTTGTGTTAAGAACTCAAAAAATCACAAGTCTAAACAACACAGATCTAGGTTCTCCTGTCTGTATCTCACGGAAAATACTTCGAAATTATCTCCAAACAGACCCCAAACTCCTGCTACCGGACCTTAAAGACCTGCCGAACTTTGTAGGCTACGGTGTGTCCAAATACAACGACATAAAACAACACGTTTTTATAAGAACTCAGTGTATTTTTAAGGATTTTACATCGCAGTTTGATGATTTATTGGTGTTAAACGATGTCTTCAAGCGATAAGCTAACACCAGTAACCCGTGTTGTGAACTGCTGAACAGAGTGCGTGTGAAACCGATGACGTCACTGGATAATTTCAACACCTCTGTCTGCCGTCAGGTGTCATGTAACGCAACCGTACGTGTCGTTATGAAGTAGAACTACTCGATCTAAATTGATACAAATTAGGTTGTTTTTTGGGTGGCATGCTCCTTTAACAGAGCCAAGCCGGTATACTCTTTCATTTAGGACTGTAGCTGTTCTCTTTTGATTTGAAGCTTTGAAGTCCCCCCACTTAAATCGCTGGAGCAGGCCTACACTTTACATGCGCACACCCAGCCTAATATATAGGGGGCTCGAATTCTTCCATATGCGGACCTGTTACTGAAAAAAAATCAACGAGGACTAAAAATGGGGCAACGAGGTTCAAGCTTGCCAATCGTGCATCCGCGCCGAATTCCTGTGGACTTTGTGGATTTTTGTCTCGTTTACTTAAGGGACTTTTTGTTTCACTGAGGCGAACTTTTTTGCCCAATTCGCCAAATGGGGGGCCCGTTGGAGCATTATTCACGCTGGCAGCAATGTGTGAAAATCAAATCATATTTCGCGCACGTAGCCCCAGAAACAAGTAATGCGGTTAGATAATTTCTTGGTAACTGAAAGTAAAGACGTGGCCGTCGTTTGGCGATTAATAGGCTTGTCATTCGGAGGTGCGCCGTCTGACGGGCAAAATCCTGGCTAATACTCTGCCCTGGCCCCCCCTAAATAAAAATCCTGGATCCGCCCCCGACTTTGGCTGTCATAGGCAATAAAAAACGAGACGCACATCTCTAAGTCACGATTTTCTGCCGGGACCGATTGCGCGCTAACAACGGGACTGATCAGTGCCGCTGTGCCAGCAATATCAGGGATGTTGTCGTGGATATTTGGTACATGTAATGACATCTTGCGCAAAAAATAAAACATATTTGTCCACCACAAAGTTTGATAAGTTGATCGCTTAAGAATTAGTGGAAACACTGCCGTGTTGTGACATTTTATCACGTGTTATGCAGTGGCCCGAAACTTTCTGGCTCGAATCCGGAAACTTGCAAAAGTTGCTTAAAGTGTTAGCAAATGAAACGCGTTAAAGATCGATTCTGCATATCCCATGTTCACGCGACTTGCTGACATGTACAAGTCATCGGGAGGGCTGTTCTAGGTTGGCGTTCTTTTGAACTTTGATTTGGCAACAACCAAATAACGGTCGGATTAACAAGAGTTGCTTTATATTTGCTAGGCGTGCGTTCAGTAGACGCTAGGACCTATGCTAGGACCTAGCTAAAACCTAGTCAAAGTCACGTGTTCTCATTTAAAATGCACGGCAATATCTCACGTAATCTCGTGAAGTCTTGCTTTTTAGCGAGGTCCTAGCATTACTGAACGGGAGGCAGGTTTCTTCCGAGAAGTGTAAAAACTCAGCTCGCATACGTTGGAAATTACAGGTAGCATTTAGCGACTTGATACGAGCTGACAAAAATCTCAGCTTGCATTTCCAAATTTCAGGTCACAAATGCGACCTGCAGCTCGTTATGTCGAGCCCTGGAAACAGATGCACTACTCATCACAACAGCAATCGTATCTGTCCCAAAGTCATCCATTGTCCATCGTTAGCTTCATAGAAATATACATGAAAATTTGTCGAAGATCTACAACAGTGATAAAGCAGCGGATGTCAAATGCCCCCAGATGATGGCAATATGCAACTACATGGGCGCATAATGATACAACCACAACCTCACTCAGTATGTGTGTATGTGTGCGGGCATGCGTGTGCACATGTTTTGTATACGTTTCTATTATCAATACTTAGAAAGACTCACTGCTTTGGGGAACATGAGCCAGTCCTCTTTTAGTCCCTTCAGAATTGGCCCAGTTGAAGACTTCCCATCAACAGAGTTCAACATATCATGAGCACGTAGCAGGTCAACCGGTATCATTCCTCGCACCTCTGCTTCATTGGGGTCATAGTGAAAATCTTCTGATATTTTCTGACCCAGTTTGGCATCATAAAGGGCAAGGCGGACAAAGAAAGGTTCTGGCTGAAAACAAAATAGTTAACAATCAGCCATCAATCAGATTTTAGACAGCAGGTTGATCACTGACCAAGAAATATTCAAATTTTAAGGGGATTCGGCACTTGCTTGAAACACTTTCTAGACATTTAAAGACTAACACTAACACTGGTTGAAAATGGCCAAAAGACAGAAATGTTACTACATGTACTCTGTGTATGAAGTTGACAAGATAATGAATGAAGACCAAAGTATATTATATACGGTGATATCTCACCAATTTAGGATGCAATATGTCAGACAAGTGAAATTTTATTTTCTCATATTTTCCATGAAATATATGTAGCACCAAGTTAACAATTTTCAGTGTTCAACTTCTGTACCATAGCCATCATCTAATTATGTTTTGAGAAAACTGTGCTCATTTAGAACAATGTTCAACAATGTTAGAAGCACTCGAAAAATGAAAAAAATGGTGATTTTAATCATTATTTTTGTCTGAAATTGCGGAGATTTTACTGCAGGCAATGGGATCGGAAAAAGCCAGATAGTATAAGTTAGCTCTATAATTGAAACACAGAGTATGCAACTTTTTTTAAAAAACTGGTTAATGAATTAATAACAATTTATGCCAATAACTGAACTATAATGACCACAAATGGCAGCTCAGAAAATGATTATGCAATCATCTGTCCTTAGTAGTGTAGTGATTTCATGGCAGGAAAACAAGATGACAATACATTAGCAAGCTTCTCTGTTTTTCCATCTTCTGACACACTGGTTTGTAACTTCATAGTTAGCTTTCCACAATGCACAATAAGCCGAACACCAGAACGCTGCTTCAAGTGGAAATCATCTGCACTACTCTGGCAACTGTCTTTTGTCTGGGGAGTTCTCTACAAAACAGAAAAGATAATGTTTGGGCTGAAATAAAAGACAGAATATGTACTTGGCTTTGCTGTGACTTTAAGGGTATGTCATTTTCTTTTTTGAAATGTGTCACGAACAAGCATGCCTAGTATTTTTTTACTCGAAATTGAACTCGAAATAATTTAAGATTTTTGTCTACTTTGGAATGAATGTAAGATAAGGGTCTGGTATTCTGTGCTTGAGTACAGTATGATTTACATTGATAACTGCATACTCATGTGTACTTGATGACTCCAGCGTTAAAGCTATAAGTTTGAGTCTGTACACAAAATCCCAAGCTTTTACTCAAAATCTTGAGTTTTTACCAAGTCTGTAGCTAAAATCTATGGGTCTTCAAGTGCAAATTCACAGCAGTTTGCGTATTCCATCATATACTCCAGTACAGAATAACAAATAATTATCTCAAATTCGTGCTTAAGAGAACGGAAAATGACAAATGGATTTTCGATTTTGATTTCAAGTAAAAAGATTAGATCCCAGGCCCCGAATTTCAAGTAAGACTTGTCATTATTGTCAAGACAAAGAGCACTTGATCTCAGTTATTATTGTTATAATAATTCAGTGCTCGTTAATCAGACCAAAAGGATGAAAGTTGCTAAACTTCGATCCTTCATGCCACCAACAACTTCCTTTGAGATAGTTCTGATAACATATTATTGCATTGGTACAGATAAATCAGGGCTGTAGGAAGCAGGGGACCAGGGGGGGGCACGGGCCCCCAAAAAATTTTCAGGCATCAGGGTTAAACCGTGGCAACCGACGCGTGGGGCGGGGACAGTCGATAAGAGAGAAAACTCAAGAGAACATTTTACATCTCTGTATCAGTGCATGGTTTACCTTTTGATGACCCTGGCCAGGACATTGTTGTTGGGGTCTCCGCTTTCTCAGCAAAGGTCGTCTAAATGCACTTGGAAACGTGCATGTAATGATTCATGCATATATTTCGAAAAATCAACAAAATTTGTAAAGCGGGGCTTTTGCGGAGCACATTAATTTACTGGATTTTTAAATTTAGTAAGTCAATTTTGCGACAACAAAACCATATTTTTCCAGAGGCCCCTC
Source organism: Phoronis australis (assembly GCA_002633005.1). NCBI lineage: Eukaryota > Metazoa > Phoronida > Phoronidae > Phoronis > Phoronis australis. Next base: position 239,149 of record NMRA01000547.1, read on the forward strand.
TCTGGCAAGAGATAACGGAGACAGACACCTGTCGCTTTTTTTTCTCGAATTGTATATCCCTTGATAAAAATTGATGACTTGACAGATATCATCAATTGCTGCACATTTCTTGATTTTTGAAAATATAGGTATTTTCACATAGAGGGGCCCCACGTCTGTAGGAGGCCATTGATGACATTCAAGTGACCACAGTTTTTATATTTCTATTGACAAATTCTTAAGGGTAAGCTTACGGAGAGAGGACCCAATGTTGGACTCGATTACGTCCATTTTCCTGTTTTTTTGTGAAATCGTGCAACCAACTTTCATGTTGAAGAAAGTCACTTCCTGCACCGTCATCTGACCACACGAGGGTGTAATGAACTGTCACTCTTTTCCAACCTTAATGATGTTTAGCTTTTCATTATTAAGTTGTCCCATTTCAGACGGTAGAGCAGTTCGGAGAAATGTCCCTTTGTCCCTCTTTACATGTAAATCTGACACTGCCAAGTATTCACCAGGGAAGTCGTGATTCGAAATTCATCAAAAAATACATTTGTGCACAGCACAGCAGTATCAAGACATTCGACCAAAACAGCCAAAAATGTGAAAAAAATACAATAGGATTGACCACCATCGAAAGGGAGCCAGGAATTTCAAAGAACGTGAAGACTGTTGTTTGTTAATTACACAAAAGGACGTACTACTTCCGATGGTTAGTTATAAATAATGCGACTGTTTCCCATTTTATCACTAGAATAGTATGTCTTTTGAAGATGGTTACAACGATTTGCTTGTAAGGAATTCCCACATGTGGAAAACACTGCTGTCGAGGCTTCCATTGGGGTGACCGTGTACATGTCGAATGAGTGTACCCAAATGCCCTTCTTCAGGCGTTGTTTCGCAGGGACCTTTATCAATTCAGCGTACATATCTCTGTCGTAATCTGATGGCTGAAAATGCTTGCCACTGCTTTGTACGTTGCGTGAACGGGTAGCGCTGCGTTATTCACACGAACGAGCTAGCCAAGTACGGCGAAGTCTATCATCCTTTGGAAAGTGATGCAAGGTACCCAAAGCGCGCGAGACGATAATGAGTACATCCTGGTACACAGCAACAGTGCGGCATGTTGACTGACTCGTAAACAAAAGCAAACGACGACCGAACTTATCACATCCGAGGTAGAACAATGACTGACTTGACAGCTCTCAGTCTGACTGTATGAAAAGAAATTGGCGCGAAATTCTTGCCTCCTAAAACGTCACTTCCGAAGTAGAGAACGAGAAATTAATTAAATTACGAAAAGCTGTAATTAAGTGAAAAATATGTCTGGGATAATCAACAGACCTTATTTTTGCTAAAAAAGACATGAAAAAAAGGCTGCCCTTGCCTTTAAAAATAAAGTGTAACCATGCAGTAGGCCTGCTTAGAATCTCAGTTATTGAACCCCAGACGTTGATGTGTGTACATTTTTGGGACACAATCTGTATTATTTTCCCCAGCAACCAGAAAGTGGACTACCGCCTGTGTTTCATCAAGGGATTCTGAAACGGCCACAAAGGCACTCATACCAGGCACCTCGGGACCTCACCTTTCCAAAAATTACTTCAAAGAATCCCCATAATAAAATGAATTAAATTTTTCCGAAAATGGATCATAATAAAAGGAACCTTGACCTTCGACCCAGCTATAGTTACTTCAGGCAGCTCCCAGCCACCCGTCAGTGCGCTCGGGGCCTCGATGCATTCTTACTCTCCGTGAATCTTTGTTGGTTTTGGTTCACGGTTACTCAAATCCTGATGGCTGCATCCCCGGTATTACCCCCACCTATGGCGGACATGGGGGTGGGGTTCGGTACAAATATGGTGACATACAGAGAATGGGGAGGGGGCGTGACGATAACAAGGGGGTAGGTTGGCGAAGTCAAATTGGTTTGTGCACCCCTAATAATTTTTTCCTTCCTACGGGCCTGTAAATACAAAAGATGACATTATCACTTTGTGACACAGTCACTCATAGCTATCAATGCCAGAAGCACCTTTGCGGTATAAACTAAAGTCATGTGACTGCTACAAAAAAACGATTTTAGAATTAAAAAGTTGGATAATAGTCTTTCAACAATTACATTTTTCAACAAGGATAAGGGTCAATGCATTAATCAGAAGTTACAACTGCACTCCAGAAGTAAACTGAAGAATTGTTTAGTGACTGCTGAATCCTCAACCAGGGTGTGTTTAGCAACAACAACAAGAATGGAAAAGCATATTACAACAGTGGCCAATAATTTGGGTTGGTGTTGATGTCAGGGTTTTCACAAATTGGCTTGTATTTAACTGCACTCCAAAACTTCTCTACCACTCTACCCTACTACAGTGACCGAAGATGACACCATTATCTGACACTGTCTTTGTTAGAACACATTTACTTGTGTTAAAGGGGAGCCACGGCGCTATCTGTACACAGTTGGCACCGTTATTTTCAAGTTTTACTTCGGGCCTGATATCAACTAGATGCTTTTTTGTTAAAATGTAGAAATAATTTACTTGCCAAACCTGAATAGAAGTCCTATTTTTTAATAGCATCTCATGCAAAACCGGAACATTTTAAAAACAAATTCCATACAGTGCATCATAAAGCATAGTGTCTGAAAGTTTCCAGTGAACGTGATCAGCCATTTTTGAGATACGATGTTCCGAAGTTGGCCAAATTTGGACTCTTTTCTAGGGTACAACATGACCGTTAAGACCTTTTTGAACATTCCATATTGAACAGTAAAACTTACCGGTAAATTAGGGTATATGTGAAAGAGGTCTTGACGACCATCTTTTCTGGCTTGGGCCAGTTGGCTGTCTGTCTCTCGAGAATACTGAATGATAAAATAAAGAAAATGCAAGCTTTCATAAAATCTGTGACTGTTCGTTTCTTAGATTGCTTTACAACTAGGATATCATAATCATGAGAGTTTTTATGCCAATTGTTCAAATTTGAAGTATCAGCTGAATGTCACATGCATTTTACAAGATCTAAGATCATAGATAGAACTATGCCAGAACAATATATCATGTAAGCAATACCCATTTATTCCTTTCCACTCACATATTTGGTAACATGAACAAACTCATCACTATTTCCATATACTGTAATATTCATTTAAGGACGTTATGACAAACATTATCAGCAAATCTGCACATTTAACTAAATATCCATGTTGACGACACGTTCGTGTTACTCCATGAGTATGACATTGACAGCTTCACACGTCACATTAACAGCTAAAACGAAAACATACTGTTCACCATGGAACCTGAGGTTGATGGTCGATTGCCATTCCTAGACTTATAAAGACGAGGTCTCTACCAAGATCACGCTATATCGCAAACACACCCACACAGACAGTATTTGAACTTCAAGTCCAACCACCATGTTCACACAGTCTGTTATGAGAACGCTACTGAACCGTGCAGAAAGATACATCACTGAGGATAAGGATACAAAGAGTGATCGTCAGCACATACACCTTGCTTTGAAAGCCAACGACTATGAGCCATGGGCATTGTAACTTCCTCACAATCGAAACCTACCAGCACTAGTGATAACCGCTGGGATCCCATACATTTGTGGAGTGTCCGAAGAGCTACGTCGAGTCTTCAAATGCCATGAAGTCAACGCTTACTTTAAACTCTTCACATTCAGGTAGTTAAACCAAAAGAAGTCACCCCACTTGAGCAGTAAAGAGGCCATTTACATTAAGCAGTGTAACCCCCCCCCACTTAACCGTGACCAGGGACTGCAACTTCCTCCTATTTATGATTAGGTGTTACTTCCAGTTCCACAACAGCGGGAACAACAGTCACGTGATCAATGGCCTGAGCTTCAGGCTTGAAAGGTTATGCTCAATTAACTAAATCTCTCCTAGTAAGTAACTTATCTAGTTTTTACCAACATGAATTTAACTCAATAAAAGAATAAAAGTATATATGATTCTGACAAAAGAAAATCCGTAGAGTTTAATTTTGAACATAACATGCCATTGACAGGTCACGTGACTATGTTTTTTTCGAAAATTTATAGTAAAACAGTAGCATCAAGAATGAGACCTCATTTCCATAACACTGTCAAAAATGTCAAAATTGCTGTTTTCCTTTTGTTTAATACACTATAGGCTTTGATTTCATATTAGTAACATTTTTGATAATTTAGAATAAAGCATTTTGTAGAACAGTACATAAACTATGACACAAAAACATTTTCTTTGAAGCTGGTCAGTCAAATCTGAGACAAGATGTTAAGAAGTTAGCTTAATTTTTGACATCTTTTCAGGGTTCCTTAATTGGCATAGGATTCAGGGAGATGAACATTATGAGGGTAATGAAAAAGTCACACACTTATAAACAACCCCTACTAACAACGCACTGGTTACACCAGCCAATATGCTGAATCTGAAGAGACCGTTAAGTTTCAAACAAACCTTCAGCAGTTCAGGATTTTTTCCAGAGTCCCAACCATCTCGTTCATCAACACCTCTTCCAGGAGAAGAAGTGTCTGAAATTAGTAAAACAGTATCACAGTGACACAAATAGCATGCTGTAAAAGCAATTAAGTAAACCAACATGAAAACAAGAGAAATTTGCCTAATTTCACGAAAATTTGTTCAGAAAAAAGGTAAAAGTAAAAAATGAACTTGAGAGTACAATCCTTCTGAGAGAATGTGTGTGCCATCCAATCCACAACAGGAAAATGACTGAAATTTCCATAGACATTCACAGAAGGTTTTGTAGATGCAACAGCAGACCTTAGATGCCAGATGAACAGCCAGTACATATGAATATGTGGATGCACGAAAAGGATATATATATATCAACATTTCATCTCATACATTTCAGATTTCATCCAGACTCATAACTTTAGATAAACTTTGCAAACAACCCAAGCTATACACAATACACTAACTGAAGGAGGATCAAGCACTATGTTTCAACTATAACTTTGACCTCAAAAGAACAGAAATAATACCAGGCTTACACCAAACAATATTCTACACATAATTCTCACATAAAAATCCCAATATCACTGCAGAAAAACAAAATAATTTGGCACAATTCAAAGCACTGTATATCAGAAATGGCAGACTGAGATGAGCCAATTTCGAAAAGCCTAAGTTTTGTCTGCTTCACTGGCTTAATAGCATGGCTGGGTACCTGTACTAACCTATTTTATCTTCCATTCATTTTAACAAGAGCAACGTTGAAATGCGCTGATGAATGCACCGCAGATGGTGTGCTTCTAAGGTTGTTTATGTGTATCATAAAAATGGCCACTAAATGGCGCAAAAATGTTGAATCCATACGATAACATGCCATCACTTCTTTAACAGCAAACTATTTACCAAATTTCATAAAAATCTGTCAAGGAACTTCAGGGAAATAAAAGGAAAATGGAAGAAAATCAAATTCCCACTAGAGGGCACAGCGTTCATTGGCTCCGCCTGAAAGTTGTCGTTGTCTGTTGTTAGCTTCCTAAATTTAATGAAGATCCTGTAGTGGGTTTAGGAGACACAGCTATGGGTGCAAAACAAAACATAACTACCACTAGGAGGCACAGCAGTAGTCAAAGTCGTCATCGTCAACAGTCCTCTTCACACTGAGATCATATACTCTTGGTGGACGCCAAAAAACAGACTCTGTCATGTTTTTACCCGTGTGTGGGTGGGCGCAGGTTGTTACAGACCGGTGCTAATAGCTTTCGGAGTGACGATTGACTGAAGACTGGTTCGAGTTAATCCTTTATTAATCCGCACCGTACGTTCACAAGCCTACTCAAACCAAACGTCCGACGTAATGTCTGTTTATGCTCCAGCCAATGCTGAGAAGCCTTGACTTGTGATGAACTTCTGAGACACGTTCAGCAACTGTTACACTCGTCGATTCAATAACCTGCTGTCTCTATAGCTGGCTCTCTATTGACTATCGCTGTAACTGCTGATTCTCTTCACTGCAACTCAACTGTAGTTCTGATTAACTTACTTGAACTGACTTGATCTTCTCTTGAACTGAATTGATATTCTCTTGAACTGACTTGATCTTCTCTTGAACTGACTTGATCAAACCCGTGCTTGTGTATTTATAGCCTAATGCATTGTTCTAGAACTTTTCATCAATTCAAGCACATTCTAGAACTTTCCTGAATCTACCCATCCATTCTACAAATATATACTAGTCTCTAGATTATTCCAGACTGTATTAATCACTGTCATGCTAGAGTCTTCTACAAAGTTCCACACTACACTGTAGTAAACAAATTACATCATCACTGTTCTGACATCAGTCTACTAGAAAGTTCCACACTATTTTGTAGTAAACAAATTACATCATCACTGTACTTAACTCAGGGGTCATGCCAATCAAAGAGAATAACAAAACAAAACAATGCAACTAAAAATACTGTCAGACTATATTCTGACAGAGTAGAAAACAGCAAAAATGGCCACTAGGTGGCGCAAAATACCTCGATCCCATCCAAAAACGGGATTATAGCGTTATCTCACCAATAGATGCTTATATTTCAAATTTTATGAAAATCCCTTGAGGACCTTTGAAGATAGAGAGGTAAACGTAAAAACTAAAATTGCTACTAGGGAGCACACCGGTTATCAGATCCGTCTGAACGTTGTCGTCGTCGTTCGTTGTCAACATCATATAAATACACTAGCTACATTTAGTAAAGATCATGCAAATGGTTTAGGAGATACTGCCATGGGCGCAAAAAAAAAACTGAAACAGCCACTAGGAGACGCCAAAGTAGTCGATGTCGTCAGAAAATAGTCGTCAGCTGCCCTCTTCATAGTAAGAACATACATGCCAATTTTCACAATCCTTAGAGCAGTTGGGTTCATAGAGGGGTGGAAGCCAAAAAACAGACTTGAAAACAGTAAAAATGGCCACTAGGTAGCGCAAACTACATCAAATCTATCCGAAAACAGGAGGATAGTGTCATCTCACTAATAGATACCTAATGCCAAATTTCATGAAAATACATTGAGGACCTATGAAGATATAGTGGTAAACATAAAAAAAATAAAATTGCCACTAGGGGGCACACCGGGTAGTCTGATCAGTTCGAAAGCCGTCGTCATTCTTTGTCAACTTCATATAAATATACTTGCTAAATTTAATCAATATCCTGCACAGCATTTACGATACCGCCACAGGCTCAAAATCAAACAAAACTGCCACTAGGAGGCACTACAGTAGTCGAAGTCGTCAGAAAATCGTCGGCCACCCTCTTCATAGTAAGAGCATAAGTAACAGTTTTCACAATCATCCTTAGAGCGGTTTGGTTGATAGAGGGGCGGATGCCGAAAAACAGACTTGTAAAAATGGCCACTAGGTAACGCAAAATAGTCCAATGAATTTGCAAACGCATGCATAGCATCATCTCATTAATACAGACATGCCTATGTGCCAAGTTTTATGAAAATCCTTTGAGGACCTTTGAGAAAAAAAGAGGTAAACGTAAACAAGAGCAATGCGGAGCCTTGAAGTGCGCCCACGAATGCGCCGCAAATGGTGTGCTTTTAGGGTTATTTAGTTGTATCATAACAATGGCTACTAGATGGCGCAAAAACGTACAATCCATCCAAAAAACAGGAACATGCCATATTTCGTAAAAAGCTGTCAGGAACTTGAGAGAGACAATGGAAAACAGAATAAAATGAAATTGCCACTAGTTGGGCACAGAATCCGTTGGATCCGCCTGAAAGTCGCCGTGCTCTGTTGTTATTTTAATACAGCTATGGACGCGAAACAAAACAAAACTACTACTAGGAGGCGCCACAGTAGTCAGTCGCCATCATCAAACGTCCTCTTCACACTGAGAACATTTCAATATTCAAAACCATCCCTAGAAGGATTTGGTTGACAGAGGGGTGGACACCAAAACCAGGGTTTGAAAACAGCAAAAATGGCCACTACCTTGAGTATCCAAAAACAGGAGCAAAGCGTCATCTCTTCAGTAGATGCCTATATTCAAAATTTTATGAAAATCTGTTGAGGACCTTTTAAGATACAGAGGTAAATGAAAAAAACTAAAATTGCCACTAGGGGGCACATCAGTGGTCAGATCCGTCTGAAAGTCGTTGTCTGTTGTCAACATCATAGAAATACCTTTGCTAAATTAAGTAAAGATCCTGCAAACAGTTTAGGAGATGCAGCCATGAGCGCAAAAAAAAAAAACTGCCACTAGGAGGCACCCCACTGGACAAAGTTGTCAGAAAATCATCATCAGCCGTCCACTTCATAGTAAAAACATACATGCTGATTTTCACAATTATCCTGAAAACGGTTTGGTTGATAGACGAGTGGACGCCAAACAACAGATTCGAAAACAGTAAAAATAGCCACTAGGTGGCGCAAACTAGGACGAATCCATCTGAAAATGGAGAGATAGCATCACATCATTAACAGATGTGTATGCCAAATTTTATGAAACTACGTTGAGGACCTTTGAACATACAGAGGTTGATGTGAAAAAAATAAAATTGCCACTAGGTGGCACACCAGTAGTCAGATCTGTCCTAAAGTCGTCGTCCTGTGTTACTAACATCATATAAATACACTTACTAAATTTAGATCCTGCAAACGGTTTAGGACATGCAGCCATAGGCGCAAAAAAAAAACAAAATTGCCACTAGGAGGCGCCACAGTAATTGAAGTCATCGGAAAAGCATCGTCCACCGTCCACTTCATAGTAAGAACATACATGACAATTTTCGCAATCATCACTTGAGCGGTTTGGTTGATGGAGGAATGGACGGCAAAAAACAACAAAAATGGCCACTAGGTGGCGCAAAATACCTTGAATCCATCCAAAAACAAAAGGATAGCGCCATCTTCCTAATATATGGTTATGTGCCAAATTTCATGAAAATCAGTTGAGAACCTTTGAAGATACAGAGGTAAACGTAAAAAACTAAAATTGCCACTAGGGGGCACGGGTCGGTCCGAAACTCGTCGCCCTCTATCGTCAACCCCATAGGAACACACCTGCCAAATTTCAATAAGATCTTGTAAGGGGTTTAGGGGATACAGCCGCGGACTCTGGACAGAGATTGACGGCAATATGCACCCACAAATAAATATGTGGACGCATAAAAAATAAAGCTGTCACTAGGGGGCACACCAATAGTGGGGTCTGTCCAAAATTCGTCGTTATCTGTCATCAGCTTTATAGTAACACATCTGCCAAATCCCATACAGCTGCAGACGCCGGACGCCCAGACCGACAGAGATGAAGGCAATATGCGACCACATATAAATATGTAGGTGCAAAATTAGGCAAAAAAGCATAATTGGCTCGAGTCAGTGGTGCGGTGAATTTTCAAAAAATAAAAATCCACCAGAGACGAGCAAAAATGATGAGGTATCTTTTTTCACCCATTACATGCCAAATCATGACGCTTCAGCTATTGCTTTCCTTTGCTTACTCGCCCTTGGGCAGCTTTTCAAACAAAATAAACACGAGACCCTGGCTGCAATTTATGTTGGCAGGCATTTTGCTATTTTTAGTCAAGCACAGATCTCAAAATAAGTAGTGGTAGAGACTAAAACCAACTATGCTTTTTTGGCCTTACTGGTACTCTGCCCCGATGGTAAAGCTCAGACATTTCCATTTAACTGTCTTTCTATAAGACTTTATAGAATACAAGAGCAGTCAGGATCTCTGCCAAGTTCGATGTTAAACCCTGTTTTACTGATTTCAACCAATCATGGTTATGTCCCAACACAGCCAGAATGGCAAGTCTTAATAGATCATTCTTCGTCACTATCTTTACATACGTCATAAAAGTGTGTAAGCACAATTAACCAGGGCCAGCAAAATTGCAGAATGCCAAAACTGTTGTATCATCCCATTCCTCGGTATACACGCAATCCCACCTTTCAAATTAACGGCCTGTTCCTGAGCCCTGGCTGCCTGTAACACCTTGTTGATAGTGTTAATCCATTCCTCTGTGTCCTGGTCACTGTCTGATGTCAAGTAGTGAACAGATTTGTCCTGCATGTGCACCTCAAATGCGTGCCGACCTTTTTTGTCGTTCTGTGGAAGCAGGATGAACAAAATGAAATAACACTGAGTCAATGTTAGATGTTACAGTGTATCCTGCACCATCTGAGAGCTTGTCCCTTATTCATGTGAATCACGATACTTGATTCATGACCCATTGTCACCAGTTATTTTCATAACAAGAAACCAAAGTTCAGGACGGGTAAGTGCATAATCCTTACAATATTGCCTAGTATCCAGTTATTACGAAGTTGCTGTTTAGGAGTCAGTCACTGGCAACAACTATTGCCATCGGTTTCAAATTTGTTGCGGTAGCTATGATACAAATCAGCATGAACCAAAGTAACAAGATTTTCAAATTTATCCACAACACCTTAACCATTCAATGTGTTATTTCATCCTGAGTGCATTTAAATTGTAAGAAACTGTCACTTGGTTATCATCTGCAATCTGACTTCAATATCATAACCACTTGATACTAGTGCTCTGAATCCACTCTCAATGTTAATTCACAATGCATCGAACATATTGGCAGTCTTGTCTAAAAGTTTGTAATTTCCTGCTGCAGTATGTTGCAATTGTGAAAATGATGTCAAAGTCACCAAAATCAAGTGAAGATGCCCCACCTAAACCTAATGCAGATGCTGCGGCATGACCTTCAGATTTAAAAAAAGGTTCTGTTGACGTCCGCCATGAGTTTAAACAAAATATGTTAGTTCAAAGGAAAAATTATACAGTTAGACGAACTTACCTTAAGTGAAGGATGACTGTAATTTTATGTATCCCCAGAATTCCCCCAGAGTGCTAACATGAGATACGGACATGCGCAAAGCGAACCATTCTTTAAAGCTCTTCTGTGATCAAGAGAGTGCTAACAGGGTGGGATGNGTATAACTTGCGCGAAAAAACCTTCCAAAGGAAAAACACGTCTTCCTCCAGAAGATAAGTCCGTGGAATGGTTCGCTTTGCGCATGTCCGTATCTCATGGTAGTACTCGGGGGAATTCTGGGAGGAATAAAATTCACCACCATGATATTGTACATCTCTAATTTGGAGTATTCGCTAGGGTTGTAATGTAATCACTTCCATACCTATAGGTATTCTACCACAGCTTGAGCTCCTTTATACAGGAAATGATGTTCAACAGTTTTCAGTAACAATCTTATCTGGCGTTGCATTCCTGATTATCAATTAGCTTTTTCACACCATTTTTTCAAAATTTCTTCTAATGAATGTTACCTTGACAACATCAGCGGCCGAGTCCAAGTAGATGACTCCCTTTGCATCTAGTTTTTTGTCATCTTTGTGAAACTCTAGGGCATATGTAGTGTCTGCTTGTTGCTTCAAATAGCAATAGCGCTTCTTATATGCCTGCACAGAAACAACAGTTTATGGAAGACAATGCCAACCAATCAAATGACGTGCGTGGACCAAAGTTGCAGCAGGCCACCAAATGTTACTTCTTGGTAAAACTAAATTATGATACAGTTTACTTGCTGCACACCATATTTATTGTTTCTCAAAACACCCCACTTCCACAAAGAATAACTAACTACTTGAACATGTCTGCTGTAAATTGATCGGTAATTGATTTGTGGCCAGAAATGTTGAATTTGAAGGATTATATTCTTAATTTTTTTTGTAATTAACAATAAAAAAAATATTAGAATCATGGTATTAACTGGTAATGAATATGCAACCACAGTACACAACAATCGATGTGTGTAGACAAGGCTTTACCTTTGTAAAACTAAAACTTGACTCAGTGGTGCTATCTGGTCCTCTGTAAACCCATCCACACTTGGTGATATGACCAATATCTCTTGGCAAAGAGTTAGTCCCTGCCTGCAAAATGAAACGCTCATTGCACACTGGAAGAACAAGTCCTTCAGCCAAAGCAACAATATTAAATGTGAATATAGGTTATTCCACATACATAGGAATACTACTGCCATATCCTATTGAGAACTCATTTCGTCTGGGAATGTCCCAACGAGACCGAATTTACCGAAGGAGACTGCTCACCAACCGTGAAATACGGCTTCTGCCGTTGAATACAGCCTCTACCATTGTATACAGATTGGCTCTACTTTCCCGTATTTCACAGTTGATAACGTGACGTATACAACAACCATATTTTCACATATATGGGATAAAGAGTGTTATCTCAGCACTTTCAAAAGCTGCTTTGAGCATATCAGCCATCCTGTAAAATATAACGATCAAAAAAATTTCACAGAAATACAGAACAGATTCTAGCAAGACTGAATATTTGAAAATAAAACAAACAAGTAATTGTCAACCCTTGTGAAATACTGTCATGTTTCATCAGATAACTTTTTAATCATACAAGAGCAACGCAGAGCGTTGAAATGCGCCCACAATTGCACCGTATACGGTATCCTTCTAGGGTTGTTTATTGGTACCATAAAGTGGCCAGTAGACGGCATATATGTAGTATGTTGTACTTTGCAAAATGGAAAGGCATGGTCCTTGTCTCCTCAATAGGCTAGGGGCAAAATGTGAGTAGTCTTCATAATACAAGCACATCCTATACACCAGTTGCTTAAAGCACCACAGAAACATAGAATTAAAAACAAATTTACCAACATACGAGATTAGCACAGCATTAGAATGCCAGAAACAAATTTCTACTTGGAACTTTTCCTTCATAGTCACGAAGTAACACAAAGTATACACCTGAAGACCTATGAAAATACAGAGGTCAATGTAAAATACTAAAATTGCCACTAGAGGCAAATACTAAAATTGCCACTAGAGGCATACCGGTAATCAGAATCATCCTAAAGTCGTCATCGTCCGTTGTCAACATCACATAAATACACTTGCTAAATTTAGTAAAGATCCTGCAAACGGTTTGGGAGATACAGCCATGGGCGCAAAAAAACAAAACTGCCACTAGGAGGTGCCACAGTGGTCCAAATCGTCTGAAAATCATTGTCAGCTGTCTTCCTTATAGTAAGCACATACACGCCAATTTTCACAATCATCCTTTGAGCGGTTTGGTTGATAGAGGGGTGGACGCAAAAATACAGACTCGAAAACAGTAAAAATGGCCACTAGGTGGCGCAAACTACGTCGAATCCATCTGAAAACAGTAGGATAGCGTCATCTCACTAATAGGTGCCTACATACCAAATTTCATGAAAATCCGTTCAATACTTTTGAAGATACAAAGGTAAGCGTAAAAAACTAAAATTGCCACTAGGGGGCACACCGGTAGTCGGATCCGACCAAAAGTCGTCATCTTCCGTTGTTAACATCATATAAATATACTTACACAATTTGTAAAGATCCTGCGAACGGTTTAGGAGATACAGCCATAGGCGCAAAAAAACAAAACTGCCACTAGGAGGCGCCACAGTAGTCGAAATCGTCGGAAAATCATCGTCAACCATCCTCTACATAGTAAGCATATACATGCCAATTTTCACAATCATCCTTTGAGCGGTTTGGTTGATAGAGGGGTGGACGCACAAAAACAGACTCGAAAACACTAAAAATGGCCACTAGGTGGCGCAAACTATGTCGAATCCATCTGAAAACGGGAGGATAGCGTCATCTCACTAATAGGTGCCTACATACCAAATTTCATGAAAATCCGTTCAGGACTTTTGAAGATACAAAGGTAAGCATAAAAAACTAAAATTGCCACTAGAGGGCACACTGGTAGTCGGATCCGTCCAAAAGTCGTCATCTTCCGCTGTTAACATCATATAAATAAACTTACACAATTTCGTAAAGATCCTGCGAACGGTTTAGGAGATACAGCCATAGGCGCAAAAAAAACAAAACTGCCACTAGGAGGTGCCACAGTAGTCGAAATTGTCTGAAAATCATTGTCAACCGTCCTCTACATAGTAAGCATATACATGCCAATTTTCACAATCATCCTTTGAGCGGTTTGGTTGATAGAGGGGTGGACGCACAAAAACAGACTCAAAAACACTAAAAATGGCCATTAGGTGGCGCAAACTATGTCGAATCCATCTGAAAACGGGAGAATAGCGTCATCTCACTAATAGGTGCCTACATACCAAATTTCATGAAAATCCGTTCAGGACTTTTGAAGATACAAAGTTAAGCGTAAAAAACTATAATTGCCACTAGGGGGCACACCGGTAGTCGAATTCGTCCGAAAGTTCGCACATGCCATCCCATTCATAAATGGAACATATGTGTCAAATTTCATGAACGTATGTCAAAGGGTTTTGGAGATAAAGCAGCGGACGCCGGACGGACGCCGCCCGGACAGACGGACGGACGGACGGAGATGACGGCATAATGCGTCCACATATAAATATGTGGGCGCATAAAATGTACATATTTTCTAAATCCCGATTGAAAAATCTAAATCCATGGCATAAAACATACCCACACAATTATTCATGTATTAATCACATGTAGTCTACAAGGATTCAAACAATGGATTAATAGTCCACACAAGAGTATTTATTTAATGCATTGTTTTCCATCCCAGCTGCCGTGTGACTAAACAGAAGTTGTGACTTCAGTCGCTCGTGGCAATTTACTGGCATGCATCAGTTGTTTACCAGAATGTTGCTCACTGATCAGCATACAGATCAATTTTCTTTTACAGTTTGTGTTAAACCCTTGAAACAAGAAAGTCTTAGAGTTGTATCCATGCTAATTGTTTGCACATTTCCAATATCATATAAAAAACTGATTGGACAAGACATGAAAAATTTTTCCGTGAATGATGTGTGTTCACAACTTGAAATGATAGCAAGTATCTGCCCAAAATAGAATGCTTACATCACCAGTCTTCTCTTCATCTTCGTCCACTTCAAACACATGCTCAGGAAGAATGACATTCACCTTGCCAGTCCTGAAAGTGAACAATTTATGTGATGAATGTAAGCAATGACATGCATTGCACTCCAGTCTTATGTGGAATCAAAAGCTGGAGAAAAGCTGGCAACTAGGGGGCACCACAGTAATTGGAACTGCCAAAGAGGCGGACGCCAAAAAACAAACTAAAAATGATAAAATAGCAACTAGATGGTGTAGATTTCGTCAAATCCATCCAAAAATGAAAATGCAATGTAGTCTCCTTAATAGAAACTTAATTCCCTAATTTCATGACAATCCAACAGTGAATTCTGAAAATAGAGGCAAACGTAAAAAACGGCCAACAAGGTGCAAAGCAGTAGTCAGATCTGTTGACAACAGTTGCGTAGAAACACAACTGCCAAATTTCACAGGATCCTGCAAAGGGATAAGGAAATATAATGGCGGACGCAAAAAAATCACCACAAGAGTGTGACAAAGTAGTAAGACTAGTCCAAAAATCAACATCAACTGTAGTCAACGGGAACGGGAACAAATCTGCCCTCTTTCATAATGATGCTTTAAGCAGACTGATGGATAGAGAGGCACTTGGAGCAGCAAGGTAAATCGAATCCATCCGTAAATGAAAAGACACCTGATTAAAAACGTAATTGCAAATTTCATGAAAATCCATCAATAAATTCTGAAGATAAAGAGGCAAATATATGTCTAGTAGTCATGTCCATCGGACAATTGTCATCATTTATTGTCAGCTTCTTAAGAACGAATCTGTCAAATCTCATTCACGTCTTGCAAGAGGTTTGACAGATACAGCAGCGGACACAAGATGCCCAGAGAGGATGGCAATATGCATCCACATGATTATTTATGTGACCGCAGTAAGGTCTGTCAGTAAACGGTAACACAATGTTTGGCAGACAACATTCAGCATCAACTACAGTTCACATGTTATTTTAATTTGTGTGATTTTGCAGCCTTTGTTACAAACTCTTTACAACCGCCAAATCAACAAATTACCATTAGTGCAGTGCGACATTCAGAGTATTCACACAACAGGACAGACATTGCAACATGTTTGTGAATGAAATAAATTGCCTTTTATCTTTTGTCAACTAGCACCCTCTTGCACACCAGGATGAGAAATTGGCTGGCAGAACTTAACAGTGGGATGTTAGGTGATAGCACTAATTTTCAATTCGGTGCATCTCTTGCATAATCACTAAATTGCCTGTCTGAACCCAGTAAAGACAATAAGATCATTTCAGACTGACATGAGAGCTGTACTCACTTCGGCAACTGGAGATATCCATTAGAGTAGTCCTTGTATTTGAAGTTGATCAGTTGCCAGTCACTGGTGTAGGTGTGAATGCACTCCTTAACAAACAAACTGGTGGCCTCGTTCTCAGCCCCTTCTGGCACAGTGCTAATGCTGGTACGGAACTCTCGTGAAGTGGTTGTGGCCTGGCAATAGCCATTTTAACATCAAATGTTAGTACCAATAATTCAAAACAATTCTCTGTGGGTCATTCCTGAGATGCACAGGTGAGTTGGAGGAGAAAACGCAAGATTGATTTCGAATAGATCTACCTAATCATGGGGGCAGAACTAAACATGGGTGCTTAACCTCGACAGTTACCCGGGCCACCTTTGACCTTCGTGAACACACCCAAACTTCAAAGAATTCCATTTTCGCTGCAAGATTAATTGTCAACACAAAAGATGAAATGGAGCTATCTATCAACGTCTGAATTTGAGTAACTAAGTACGCAATCTGAGAAAGGAGAAAATACAAAATTGCTGAAGATACAATGCTAAATAAATCTAAGGACAACCTCCCTCCTCTTCTTTATTGTTCAAATTTTGAGCCTCAATCGATTGAAAAACATCCTGTCAAAAAACATTGACTAGGTGTTTTATGCTATGGTATAAATGATAACGGCATAGTGCACATTTCATAAGAAAACAAATCCTGTGTCTTGTGTTGTTTATGTAATTATTAGTTTTGCAGGAAAAAAGACTTGAAATAGTTAGATTTCCATTATCAGGAGATTCAAGTTAATTTGCTCCCTTGGCTTTGAATTTATCCGAAACATGGAAAAATAGGTCACCCACAAAATGACCTTGCCATGCATACCATTTCACCTTTGGAGGTAAACAAGGACAGGATTTGGTTCTTAAAACTGTGAGACTGTGCATTCTTTTGAAAAATAAAGCATAGAATGAAAGTACAGATTGTAACTGGGTATGGTCTTTGAAAGCGTGAATTTGAACAACGCAGCCATTTTTATTGCGCTGGGGGGGACAATAATAGAATACACTGATCCCAGTGATGACCACAAAGTACAGTGACTTGAAATTGATACGGTTTCTGCATTTGAAAGTATGTCTTAGTGTCTTGAAAAAGTTTGGTGAAGTGGGGGCTACAATCCAATCAGTGATTATGGCTACAAAAGTAAAGACTTTAAATCAGCAAAAGGGTATATTTTCTGACAGTAGAAACTAGAAAGCCTAAAGAATGATTTTTTACCTTATAACAATCAACCAATAATTGGGTCATGTGACCATGTTTTTCATTAAAATCTAGCAAAAACAAAAGGTTCATTTATAGCAAAACAACTTATACATTAATCACAAGTCTGAACAAAGTACGTTTGAAACAATCAGCCTGAAAGATTACTACGAATCCAATCAGTCATTTCTGAGACAAGATGTTTCAAATTTAGCCAAATTTGGACATTTTTCTAGAGACTTACACAACCTTAATTGAAACCAAAAGGCTGTGTGCTTCACCGAGTAATGGCCCTTAATCTGAAACTTTTCAAAAATAAAGGATAAGCATTTGAATGAACATGGGAGTAAACCTTAATGTTTATATGCGATGACAAACAAAATTGTGGGTGCATAAAAATGCTATAAAAAGTTATAATTATCTTTTACAGCTAAACATGCATATGGAGTAATTAGTAGGCTGCCCTAAATTATTGCCCAACAGAAACCTCTGGCTACCTCATGGCATTACTCGTCTCATTGAGTCATTCATTGCTACAAACCATGTTTTTACCACCTGTAAATGAGGCAAATTTATTCTTTTAAAATACTTACTGAAACGTCATCATATGGAAATGTGAGAAGGTCCCGCATAGGGTCATTGTGGAGGACGGTTTTATTCTTTACCACAAACGTCTCATAGTCAAGGGGCTCTACGACCATGGGTCTGTGCTGTAAACAGAAAAAAGGAGGTTAGGCCAACTAGTTAGCTATAATTTCTAATTTAAAAATGTTTCCCATCGAGTGACCAAATGTTCGTCAGGAGTACATACTCAAAATGTCTATTACATAAAATGCATCGTTCGCTCAAACTCTGTCTCCCCCCCCTCCACTACAGACCTTCCTTGTGCTTGTTTCGGCACCGCCATGGTCCCAGGTTATGCACTGGCCCCCTATTAAGATTTGAGGGGTTGTATTTTTTTCCTCGCGTGTCGTTTATTCGCAGACGCGGAGGTAGGGTGGCCAGTTTCGTACTGGCCTTGATGACGTCAGTCCATTGACTTAATTTCACTCACTCCGGCTACCATCGTGTGTATACTTCTTCAGGCCTGTCGCTGTCAAAATTAATGATGTCATAAAAAACTATTAAACGTTTCCTTGAGTAAACTTAATAATTTATCCATGTTGAAAAAGTTGGCGTTCTACCGTTTTTTTGCTGCTGGTAGACTCTTTTGGGTCGACTTTTGGCGCCATTGTGTCACCTATTGGCCAAGATTCAATCAACTGTTCATCCCTGATTGAAGCTTTAAAATAAAACAGTCTCTTCAAGAAATGTCCTTGTCTCTTGCGATCTTGATACTGGTCGCTGTCGAGTGTGTGTCTCGTATCAGCGACAATAGGCTGTTTAATGTGGTACAAAATACGTGGAAAAGTAACAGCATATATTAGCTTGATCTTTTCGTATCAAGCAATATTCAAATTCATCGAAAATTTTATATAAGAAACTAAATTCTCAAAACAATTAGCCTTGAAATCCTGCAACCTGTAGTTGCCACCATTTTTAATAGACTTGGTCATCTTTCGAGAAGATCGAAAATTCAATAGCAACACAACGTTGTAAACGAAGTCTCAACTGCCTGAAAACATACTGAATTATAAGGATTCGTATTCTCAATTTAACGTTTTACATTCAATTATAAAATATATTCTGATACAAGCCGTCAGGTATCAGAATTCTGAAACAGGAATGACCCAAATCAGAATATTCTGATTTTGGCTGGATTTCCGATTCAGGCTGGAACAGTAACACGAAACGTCAAAGTGCACACTGCAAATCTCGTAGCCAACTACTACAATCATGTGTTGAGCTCTTTTAGGATCCCAAATTTCAAACAGCCCAAGTAGTTCTGCTAGTCACTTCATCATGAAACTTATATCAACATGTAGCGTCATCAACCAGCGGGGCTGCACGCAAAATCTGGGAGTCAACTGACACTCACCTTGCCCGTTCCAGCTATTTAATTAAAAAACAATCAAATAAGTAACATTTTTCATAAATTTCCGTCTTTTGTAACAAAGAAAAGTAGTCTGTTGTCGTTTTGGAAACAGTACGCTCGTAACAAGCACATGTGAAATTTTCTAAAATTTTGCGACAATCCCTCAGGAGATGGTGACAGATTCACAGCAGCAAAATTGGTCTTGAAATTCGATTTGCTGGAATTAAAATACCAGAAACTTGTAACGAAATGAAACCAGTTCCAATAGTTCGTTGTGACATGTACGCAACCTCATGGAAGAGAAAAACAGTTGATTGAAGAATCGGAGAACAGAAACTAGCCAGAAACTAGGTGACATCGCCAAGAGCCGACCCAAAAGAGCGCACCACAGTTTCAGCAACACATGAGTGGTAGAACGCCAATTTTCCCAACACGGGTAAATAATTCGGTTTACTAAAAAAAAGCGGTGTAGCTTTTAATGACACTAAAATTGTGTCAGATTTTACTTGAAAGCCAGTAGTAAGCTACAAAATTGCACAACTAAGTAACATGGCAAATTTCATTTCTCAATTCAAGTATTTACTAATAACTAGAAATTTCAAATGCATAGCTCATAAATATTTGGTATCATGAAGCAATATTAAGGCAGTGATAGATTATTCATTGTGAGCTACGCCTTAGAGTTCAGCACAAAATAGGGGCTCCCATTTCATTGCTACGACCGCCCCTCAATGGGTTTTTTAATGGGCGGGGCAGTACAGTATAGAAACATGGTGACTGGGGGTGGGTGTTATTGCGGCAACAAGGAGTGAAGGTGTTTGGCTATCCAGGAGGAATTGTGACAACTGGCATCCCCGCTTTTCATATGTTAGGGGTCCCTGAACAAACATAATCCTCCAGCACTGCATTACACACTTGAAAAGGCAAACAAGAGCAACGCAGAGCGTTGAAATGTGCCCACGAATGCATTGCAAATGGTGTGATTTCAGGGTTATTTATTTTTATCATAAAAATGGACACTAGATGGTGCAAAAATGTACAATCCATCCAAAAACAGGAACATGCCATATTTCATAAAAATCTGTCAAGGAACTTCAGTGAAACAAATTTAAAGAAAACAGAATAAAATGAGAAATTGCCACTAGTAGGCACAGCGTGTGTTGGATTCGAATGAAAGCTTTCATATAAATACACTTACAAAATTTAATAAAGATCCTGCAGTGGATTTAGGAGATACAACTATGGGCACAAAACAAAACAAAACTACCACTAGGAGGCGCCACAGTAGTTAGTTGCCATCATCAAACGTCCTCTTCACACTGAGAACATACACGCCAAGTTTCAAAACCATCCCTAGAATGATTTGGTTGATACAGGGGTAGACGCCAAAACCAAGCTCTGAAAACAGAAAAATGGCCACTAGGTGGCGCAAAATACCTCGATTCCATCCAAAAACAGGAAAATAGTGTCATCTCACCAATAGATGCCTACATTTAAACTTTTTTGAAAATCTGTTGAGGACCTTTGAACATACAGAGTTAAACGTAAAACTTAAAATTGCCACTAGGGGGCACAGCAGTCGTCGTCGTCGTCGTCGTTCGTAGTCAACATCATATAAATACACTTGCTAAATTAAGTAAAGATCCTGCAAACAGTTTGGGAGATACAGCCATGAGCGCAAAAAACAAAACTGCCACTAGGAGGCGCCCCAGCAGACGAAGTCATCAGAAAATCATCGTCAGCCGTCCACTTCATAGTAAAAACATACATGCCAATTTTCATAATTATCCTGAAAACGGTTAGGAACTTGATAGATGAGTGGACACCAAAAAACAGACTCGAAAACAGTAAAAATGGCCACTAGGTGGTGCAAACAAGATCGAATCCATCTGAAAACGGAGCGATACCATCATATCATTAACAGATGCCAGTGTGCCAAATTTTATGAAAATATGTTGAAGACCTTCGAAGATACAGAGGTAAACGTAAACAAATAAAATTGCCACTAGATGGCACTCCAGTAATTAGATCTGTTCAAAAGTCATCGTCGTCTGTTGTTAACATCATGTATATATACTTACGAAATTTCGTAAAGATCCTGCTAACCGTTTAGGAGACACAGCCATAGGCACAAAAAAACAAAACTGCCACTAGGAGGCGCCACAGTAGTCGAAACCATCGGAAAATCATCGACGGACGTGAACTTCATAATAAGAACATCCTTTGAGCGGTTTGGCTGATAGAGGGGTGGATGCAAAAAAACAGACTTGAAAACAGTAAAAACGGCCACTAGGTGGCGCAAACTACGTTGAATCCATCCGAAAACGAGAGAATCACGTCATCTGAATAATAGGTGCCTACATACCAAATTTCATTAAAATCTGTTAAGGATTTTTGAAGATACAGAGGTAAGCGTAAAAACTAAAATTGCCACTAGGTGGCACACCGGTTGTCGGAGCCGGAAGGATGGTTGGACG
The DNA here is from genome assembly GCA_002633005.1 of Phoronis australis. Classification (NCBI taxonomy): domain Eukaryota; kingdom Metazoa; phylum Phoronida; family Phoronidae; genus Phoronis; species Phoronis australis. Next base: position 260,981 of record NMRA01000547.1, read on the forward strand.
GAGATGACTGCATAATGCGTCCATATATAAATATGTGGGCGCATAAAACTCGCACTTGTAGGGAAGCTTTCCACTAGAATACAGCACAGTGGCAAAGAATCCGAAAGGATACTAAACCAAGGTTTATCTGGTTACTAATAATAGATTATAACAAGATCACTTGAACTTCAGTAGGACAAGTCTGTGTATTTAGCTTGTATCATTCTAGAAAACTATAGGTTTTAACTCCGAAAAAGTATATATTTTATGAAAGAAAGACTAAAATTTTGATTATTACCTTAATACCAATCTGCCAATAATAGGGTTATGTGACAAAATAAAGCAACAAAGAAACGCACACTCATAGCAAAACAACAGAGTATAAATAACATGACCAACATTCATTTGGTATAAATGTTCATGATACAATTTCAAATATGCTGTAACAGTTTTCTAAATCATCATTCCATTTTTGTTTCATGGAACTTTTGAGTTTCTCCAAAAAAATCATAGAAGTTCCTTTTTGATATACCTTTTTGCAACAAGACCAACGCAGAGCGTTGATAATAGCCCACTGTGTGCATCGCATATAGCGCAGATACAAGGGATGATTACTATTTTTAACATTCTCACTAAATGGAGCAATGCTAGTAAACATATAATATGGTAGTCTCTAGTGGGTGCATGGCAAGTCAGGAACGCTCTCCTCAATAGGAACACACTTGCCAAGCCCATAAAAATTTAAAACTGGCACTGAATGTACAGTGGTTGTCAGTCGTCTGTTGTCACGTTCATAGTAATACAGTTGCCAAATTTCACAAAGATCCAGCATGGAGAAACAGATGCGGATGCTAAGAAAGCAAACTGGTACAGAGGGCACAACAGTAATCAAATTGTCCAAAAATTGTCATTAGTATTCTTTCCACAACGAACATTAATTTTCATAACAATTGCTAAAGCGTTTTGGCTGATAAATAGAGATGGACAGCACAAACGAACTAAAATATAACGAAAAACAGCCACTAGGAGACGTAAACTACGCCAAATCTATCTGAAAATGAAAAGTTGTCATCGCCACAGCAATAGCAACCTATTTGTCAAATTTCATAAAAGCTACCAAGAAACTCCAAAGATACAGATCAAAACTAAAATTGCCACAAGGGGACACAGCAGGAGTCGGATCCATCAACACATCGCCGTCATCCATTGTCATCTTCATACAAATACACTTGCCTAAGTAAACGATCCTGTAGAGGGTTTTGGAGATACAGTCATAAACCCAACAAAAATAAAACTGCCACTAGGAAGCACCACAGTAGCTGACACCATCCAAAACTCATCGCCACATATCCTCCTCCCAGTAAGAATATTGTAAGTCAATTTTCATAATCCTAAGAGTGGTTTGGCGGACAGAGGCAGATGCCAAAACAGACTAAAAATAATACTAACCGCCACTAAGTGGTGTGCACTATGTCAAATCCATCCGAAAATAGATGGATCAGGGCTTGGAATGACCAATGACAAAAAACGCGGAAACTTTTATGGCCCAAAACATGCGCGCTATAGTCGATGTGTCGATGTGAACAAAAAAAAAACGTTGCCACCATCAGTAGCATGCGTCTGCGTCTTTTTATCTCGCCCATCCACTCCTCCACTCCCACCCCAACACATTTTTGGCTGCAGAGCCGTTGTATTTGTCACCGCAGTTTACAATCACACGAGACGCCATTGAAAATCCCACCACGCTATCCCAGATGCCCCGGCAATGTTGACAATTTACGTTCCACCCAAACATAAAGAGCAACTTCCGCTTTTCGAGGTGAACGTCGTCGGCAACGCCGCTGTAAGAAAGGAATTTTCCGTGGAAATTTTATATCAAATCCGATTTTTTTTACGCGGAAATATAATAAAATGCGCGGACAGAACATTTGAAAAAAGCGGAAATCCGCGTTTCCATGGAAAATTCCAAGCCCTGATGGATGTCATCACCTCTTTTAATACAAATCTATTTACCAAATTTCGGAAAAATCTGTCATAGAACTCCAAAGATACAGAGACAAATAGAATTACCGTGTTTGCTCTAATAACCACCCAAGTCGCTTAGAAAAATTCGTTTCAAGGGGGACGCTTATTGTAACCCAAGACGGATGAAACCCGGTCTCCGAAACGGGTGCAATCGGAAGCTAAGATTTATCATATTTATGCTCTCTAACGTATCTGTAACCTATGACAGACTTTCTAAAAAAACTGTGGTGCATTGCTATCAAACTTTGCTGTTAAATTACGATGATCATCATTTTACAGAAAATTGTGCTGAAATACCAGGGCGAAAATTTGCCGACTGACTGCCTCGCAATTGTCGACATGTCAACCTGAATGCTTGAATAAAAATACAGTTTCGACTCAAGCAAATTACCTGAAATCCTCCTTAAGTTTTCCAGATAGTGTCCCTAAGATTTTTAAGTTCCCGTGGAGTCGGGATTAACGGCAGATTAAGTCAAAATCTGTGCTAAACCATGCCATCTATGAGAAAAATCTCTGGACGAACACACATGTTAATGTCACGTGACGTTTGTTTTGAACTTCGTCTGCGTGTGTGAGTAAGCGAGCGTGTGCGTGTCACCAGAGTTCGGCATTTGCCAGAGTAAACGCAATCTATTCTAATGAGGTAGATGTGCATTGTATCTACAGAAATTGGCACAAGCAGTAGGCTTAAAGCAGAACGTGTTTCATTCAGCACTTGCCGGTCTCATGTGCTAAAAATCATTCGACATTTGTCTCAGTTGGAAAGGCCCATATTAGTTGCTGGGTGGCTGGATGCATACGTGACTGTCTGACAGTAATTTTTCGGAGTAAGGGTGTGTAAACATTCACTGTCAAAGGTCATTTTATCGGATATTTGGCTTTAAAAAACACCAATTATGATTAATTAAACAGTCCCTCGTAAAAATAACGCAACCATTTCTTATAGTATTAGAAACTGTCGGAAATTAGTGCCAATATTTATTTCTTGCGGATGCTGTGCTACCCATTTCATGAATGAATGGTTCACGACTAATGTCTTTATGACAGGATGAGGTACATGTATGTAGCGCAAGCTTCCTGGCCACGTGCTTTTAATAGTGACCAAGTTTTATATTAGTCTTCACGTGAACAAAAAATTCCTGTTGAGGGCGGGAAATATCTACAATACAATCCCGTTGACAAGTACACTACGTCTGAAAGGCCTGTCCATCGTGAGACATATTCCTCGCAAGACCAGCAAAACTTTTGTGTTCGTTTTGAGGCACAGCAGAAGTTTGATGTGTATAGTCGAGGCTAAATACCGACATAGCGGCCAGGCTCGTAGTCTACAAATTCTGCACACAATGATTTTTTTTCAGGACTGCCGGATATTATTAATGAATTGAGGACGTTACTGTATAATTTTAGGATTGTAGGTAAGGCATTTTTCGCACGTATACGTTCATGGGCTGGGTGCTTTTTTAGCAAAATTTGAAAATGCGTGGGGGGCGCTTATAGGGGCATGGGCGGTTATTAGAACGAATACGGTAAAAATAAAATTGTCAGGGGACATAGCAGTTAATGGATCCATCCAAAAGTCGTCGTCACCTGTAGTCACCTTCATATAAATACACTGCCAAATTTTACAAAGATCCTGCAAAGGGTTAAGGAGATACAGCAGCAGACGCCAGGATGCAGGACGGAAGCCGGACGGAAGCCGGACGGAAGCCGGACGGAAGCCGGACGGAAGCCGGACGGAAGCCGGACGGAAGCCGGACGGAAGCCGGACGGAAGCCGGACGGAAGCCGGACGGAAGCCGGACGGAAGCCGGACGGAAGCCGGACGGAAGCCAGTCAGAGATGAAGGCATAATGCGCCCATGTATAAATATATGGACACATAAAAAAGGAGCACTTTAAAAACAATTCTTAACAGCATCTTGGAGAACAGTCCCTGAAGTATCTGAATGTTTTATATGAATTCGTTCACCCATTTCGAACTGATATGTTCTAAATTTATTTAAAATTAAAAGGTTGTGTAGAAGTAGAACACTAAAAATGTCCAAATTTGACCCACTTTGGAATGTCATAACTCAGAAATGGCCGATTGGATTCAAATGAAACTTTCATAGTCTACACTTCATGCACTGTTCTCCAAAAACTCATGACAGAACGACGTTTTGGAAAACAAAACGTTAGTGTCCTTTCAAAGTTCATATGCATGTTTAAAATGCATTATTTTGCGGATATGTAATCGCACATACAGTAAAATAACACGTGGGAACTGAAATTTTAAAAGGGAAAGTCACCATTTTTGGAGTAATGTTAGCAAAAATAAAAATTCTTGGTTATCTTGGAGCTACATTTTCATTATTAATTTCAGTTTTCCTAGCCTTCTGCGGGTGGACGCAACAATAGAAATGTGACTATGAAGTGACCAGTAAAATGCCAGCACCTAATAGTCATGCAGGTTAATTCAAAAACAGTTACCATAAAAACTAGGCTGTGGCAACTAATAAAAGTATACATTTTCTGAAAGAAGAAATATCGTGGATTATAAAAATACTCTTTATACTTACGTGTCCTTGTTATTATAACGTTGCCACCTTTTTAAGACAAATTTTCATTTTTTACAAAGGTGCATTTATAACACAAATAACCTTAAGTTGATTTTAATGAAACCTTCTTTAAATGAAAACTTGCCGATATCTCTCAAAAGCCCCGATAGGAATGTTCTACTACTCATTTAGCTTGGTTTCTACATCAAATTAACACCCAAAACGCAAGGCATTTTTTGCAAACAACAGAGTAAGCATTCGTCTATGACATGGTACAATAAAATTAGACGTTTCAGTGAAAGCCACTAAGGTGTTTTCGAGAAATCATGTTGCTAAGTTCAAATTAAGTCGATTTGCTGAAGCTGGGAGAAAGTTGAAAACCTAACCAGTCATAAAATCTCAAGGTTTTTGTTTAATTTTTCAGGGAAAATTTCTTTTTGGTCAATGTAACCTATACACGGCTTAGCCATATTCATATTTCAACATTCACCTACTATGTCAACTGAATTTGCAATGCATAATTTACTTAATAATGTTAAAACCTCGTTTTGTTTTGTAAGTCAGGGTTCAATGGCCATAGTCAAACTAGATCAGAGGCAGAGTCAAGGTTAGGAAGTCAATAGTACATTGTGGTACACAGTTTACGAACCGCACACCGGGGAGACTAATATCACAAAACCAACTGAGCAAGGGGAATAGAAATGATCAAATATCTGTGGTTACAGCACATGTCTCATTATCAATGAAATCAATGAACTTGGGCAAGAACTTATTTTTTTCACAAGTTTCTGTGTTCCTATAAACACTACAAAGCGCCATGAGAAAATGTTTAGATTATGCTCTTGCCTAATTTTCAGTTCTGACGTGCAGGTACAGCATTACTGTTCTTCACGACAGCCACTGAAAGGCTCTGGAGTGCAAGGCTAGTTGCCAACGTGAAAGTTGAATCAGTGCTCTCTAACAGACACGTGCATTCGTGCATTCGAGTAGTTAAGTTTGCAAAGTGAAAAGGGAGAAAACACTTGTTGAAAGAGTATCCACGGTTTTGATAGGTCTGACCTGCAATATGACTGTCATCAAAGTTGTTAAAGATCCATACTCCTTTCATTTTTTATTCGCAGCCCAAAATTTGCAACCAAACTCGACGTTTGAAAAACATCCTCTCCAAACAAAATCCATGGAACATTGCCCTAGCCGAATGATGTATTCGGATGAGCAGGCACAACTGAATGCAAATTTCACAACAAAATGTGGGATTTATGCTGTATACCTCAACATGAAATGAAAAGTTTGAAATAATTACCCAACACTGTTCTGGTTTCCATCGGTAATTCCAGTTTGCTCAATATATTCCACGTACGGAAAAAATAGGTCAGTTACAAAACGACATGCTGGTCACAAGTGTTACTTCCTTTCGGAGGTACAAAACAAAGCCGAAGTTTGGTTGTTACATATTGAGAAGACGTTTTTTTGAAAACTGAATTTGTTATGTAAAATGAGAGTGCCTCACTATAGGTTGCGTGTCGACCTATCGCCAGTATTTTGAGTGAGGGTTTAACTGACCAATCAGAATGCAGCATTCTTGACACACCTTCGTTTCCAAGCCGCCATTTTACCCGACAAATAACGCATTGCCAGGTAAAACTTACTGTTTGTTTGTCGACATTGTGCAAGGGGGCGGAGTTTGCGATTGGTCAATTACAAACAACACGCGGTCGTTTGTAGTGCGTTATGATGGGCGCTAGCCTGAACTGTGGGCCCTTGATTGGAAATTCTCTAAAGTTGAAAGGGAACGCTTAGTAGAGCAGTGAGTGCTTATTATGATACACTTTAAAGATAGGGAGTAGGGACATGGGTGAGCACTCATTAACCTGCAGTAATAAGATATTGAAAAACTGCAGTAGTAAGAAATGGTTTAATACAATTTTGCTAGGCATTATTAATTCCATCTAGTAGGGGTGACTTTCTAGCTATTGTTACCACCCTTTTTAGCCATACGGAATAATTTTGTTTTTTATTATTCTGCTTCAGCTAGAACAAGATTATTTCTAATGGATTCGAAAAATGGGTGGGTGGTGTATGAACAGAAGCATAAAAAGTTTGCTAATCACAATTTTACATCTACCCGTTTAGAAGTAGTAGCTGGCTATGGGTATACAACATCGGGCCAAGGGAACATCAACCCAGGGAAACATCAAAACGGGAAAATATCAGTTCTGGGTTACACCGGTCTTAGGGAATATAGTAAAGCATTGGGACTTATATAACCACCAGGAATCTATTTAGTTCCCTGTCAAATAAACCATTGGCACCTGGCTGCTTAATAGAGCCAAGCTGGTACACTTTTTCATAAAAACTGTCACCGTTCTACTTCAATGTGCAACTTGGACTGGTGCACATGCATGAGTTGACGCACTTGAATCGCTGGAATAAGCCTACCACAGACATCATAGACCGGGCACGCGCCATTCAGATACATGTAGCTTGCTTTGCCAATATGACGCCATATTGGAGAGTGCTACACAGGACAAAAATGACGGAAAACACTGGAAGCCCTATGGCATTAGTCTGAAAATCCGCAGGCTCTGAGTGTTATGCTTGCAGCCAAAGAGTTTTTTGGTCCTGCCTTTGAGTCATGGGCTTTTTGGTTCGGCATGGAGTTTAGAGGTGCTGCCACTAGGTTCAAATGTTCTGCCACCATAGTTAAAGCGGAGCAATTATGCGTTGTTTTCACAATTGTTCGAACATTCCTTTGTTCAGTTGCCCAACTTGGCAACTACCATTATTACACTGCTCGTGGCAGGATATAATATCTGACTACTGAACAGCATAACACTAATCCAAAATACTTGGCCACATGTTAAGAATCTTCCTATCGCAGCCAAGTTTTCTTACTCTAAAAGTCAAATTTGGAACCATGAGAACTGAGGCCAAGAGTGCGTGGGAGAATTTATTTTAAACTTCTCGGCGGCTGAGGAACGTGCAGTTCATTTATTAGATTAAGGGCGGAATGATGTGTGGGAGCTGGGCTGATCTCTTTGTGAGCACATAATTACACCGTGTGGGGATACTACAAAGTGCCTGGTGCTTGATCAGGGATGACTTCAAATCCGTGAGAGAGGAATATTGTGCGTAAGAGAAGAATATTTGTCCGCTGGCAATCCCAAGCGATGCACAGGAGAGGAATTGAGTCTGTGTTCTTTGCTTTTTACATTACGGAGTTCTCCCCTTTAGTCTAACTTGTTAGGTTGTATACACAAGTTGGGCGGATGACCGCTATAGCCAATATATTACACTGAGGACTGATTAAGTCCATTCTGGCAATAGGGTTGGAGGGTCAGCTCTCTTTTTTCGATAGTTGCTCTAATCTCCAATAAGATCATATCTTATCAACTCACTGGGCTGTAGCGTTAAAAATAAGTTAAGTTATATAAAATTTTGAACATAAACCAATGACATTTCTGAATTCTCCCATCAAATACTGGTCATGCTTAAAGTTTTTGAATCGCCAAAATCGCCCAACTATACAGTCAAAGTTGAAGACTATCATACACTCACAACCGCTGTACATCTGGTAAAGTCACGCAACAGGAGAACGCCCTAATGAACTTTAAAAACCTCTCATTTATCTATATGACTCCAATGAGGTCATTTTTCACAGTAGTTCACATTAAATTTAGACCCCCCCCACTAAATGTGACCTGGGTGGTATTTTAATTTTACATAGTTACCCGGGGTCATTTTCAATACTGAAAACTAAGGTTTATTGGGGCAAAGCAGAAGTACGTCCCAAGTGAGCAGCATGTCTCCTGGATATAATGCATTTGCATCGAGCGACATGAATTAAATGATAAATTTGAGCGATCTTACTGGTTTCTCTTGAAGAAACGAAAAAAATAAAACGCTCACAGTGGATAACAAGCGTGCAGCCGCTCAGACAAATCGAGAATCTGCCACTGGTTGTGATCTTCTATTAGTTTGATATTTTCCCCATCAACTGATTGACACTTAAAAAATGCATGTAAGTGCGACATCACGTTTTTTTGTTTCTGGAAAAATCGCACTCTTCCGCCTCTTTATGTGTTAGATATTGTGCTTTGAAAAGAGCAATTTGTGACTAGTAGCACTCTCCAATATGACGTTAAGTTGTCAGCTGCAGTAGTGCCCGGTCTATAGTATTAAGGGTTTGAGAATTTCTTGGCTACTCAAAAATTACTTTGCGGAAAGTAAAGATGTGGCGATTAATAGAGTTGTCATTTTCACATTTGCTGCCTTTTGTGATAAAAACGAGATGCACATTTCCAAGTTACAATCATCTGCTGGGACCGCTAGCATGCCAACAAGGAGCCCGAGCAATGCCGCAGTGCGATATCAGGGATATTGTTGAGGAATGAAGGACATTTTACCTGGAAAATAAATGCTTTTCCACCACAAAGTAAGTTGATCAGTTTAAGAATTAGTAGAAACAACGCTGTTTTGTGACGTTTTATCACGTGTTATGCCGTGGTTCAGCATAACTTTCAAAAGTAGCCAAAATTTTGTTAGCCAATGAAATGTGTCAAAGATCGATTCTGCATTATCCATGTTTACGCGACATGCTTATGAGTCATTTGGAAGGCCGTTCTCGGTTAGTGTTCTTTTGAACTTGATTTGGCAACACCCAAATAACGGTCGGATTTACTCGAGTAGCTTTATATTTGCCATGTATCTGCCGAGTAATGTAAAAACTAAGCTTGCATATGTTGGAAATTCCAGGTCACATTTTGCAATTTGATACGAGCTGGCAAAAATGTCAGCTCCTTTTTCCAAATTTCAGGTCGCAAATGCAAACTGCAGCTCGTTATGTCGAGCCGTGTACGTTACCTTAAGTCTTCATTCACCTTCACTGATCAAAACACAATGACCACAGTCGGTGCCACCCACTGCATTTTTTCAACGGAAGTAAACGTAGAGGTGAAATGGGGGCCTTATGCTGGACAACTTATGCCACTTTTCTATTGTTGCATGTATAGTTGTAAAAGGCCAGGGAAACAGTGACTAAAATATCTCCAAGATATCCAGTTATTTTAATTTCAAATAAAAATAACATAAAAAATGTTTGCTTTTTCTATAAAGGCAAAAACAAATAACACTGATTACCTGGACCCGTCGGAGCTGATAGCAAAAATAGAGAATACATTGTGAGTAAAATGCACATCATCATATATTCATAAAGATGCATTAATAAAGGTCAAGTGTGCAGCAATACTAGAGGACGTAAAATGGCCAAATGACTTTTGAACACCTTAAATTAATGAATTATTGGTCATGTCTTCGTTAACTCCCGACATTAACTAATTGTGCTAATTACTATCATACGACCCCATCAGGAACCCTATTTGCCATCAAAAAAACTGTAGGTGGTGCTCGTACTAATCGACGCAAATGACGTCATCTTTGTGAAGCGAGACATGCAGTCCTTTGTCAAAAAAAAACTGACCATACCGTGATGGGTGCAATTTTCAAATCTCAGACTTTCCAAATTATATCTATTAGAAACAACATAATTGTTTAATCAAGTACACCCACACAGATCTCGACAGTTCCAGTTGCATAGAATATCCTACCGAGTCGCAGTGTCACGATAGCATGGCGTTTTCGAAGTAAGTAGCACGGTGCGTCTTCGATGTCAGTAGCGTAGTCTCAGTGGGGGTTACTTATTCAATCTAACATCAAAGGCTTGTTCACAAAGGCATCAGGGTCTAGTGAACCACTTTTAGTACAGGGATCCTGCATGGGGACAGGTTGGCAATCAATGAATATTCGTCGTACCCACGGCGACACTTTGGCGGAGTGTGTGTACCAGAGAACTAATCTCTCTATAGCCGCTCCGATTAAGGGATTATGTTGGGGCATAATGCGGTGTTAAACATCTTACTAACGAATGGATCATGCGAGTCTTTTCACACCTGGGTTATACAACCCAAATATCTCGTGATGGACGGACGTTCTAACAATGACAGTGAAAGCAGAAGTGACAATAACAGCGAATTTGAAGGCACTATAGAGACGGAAGAGTTCAACGGAATGCACGGCGAAATGGAACATTACAAAATGTAGACAGAACTTTTGAATGAATAAATGCAATATGTACATATATACCGTAAACGTTCGGGTTAACGCCCATGTTCACTTAACCGCCTATCCCCAACTTTAGGTGGATTTTCGATTTAAGCGCCTCCCTGTGATTTTTGAAGATTTCCAGTTAAGCGCCCACCGCTCGGTTAAGCGCCCATCCCCGACTTTTAAAGAGTGAAGATTTAGCGCCCAGTGCTAAGGAAACGCATGATTCACCGACTTTTAGATAAAGATCGTTGATCACAAAGAGCCCAACGACGCCGGGTCTCGGAGACAGCAGTTTAGCAAAGTGAATTACAATACAAGTTATGAATTATTGTCCTTGGTCATGGACTTACTTCAAAATATAATACTTGAATGTTTTTGTCACTTTATTTTCTTCCCATGTTCGCAAAGTTTAAGAACCCCGCCGGCATCAAAACCTCCGCTTTCAGCGACACTGACTGCCGCGCTGAGTGCGCTAGATAAAACATATATTCGAAAAATTCAGGCCGGAGAAATTTGACAATGGTTTTGCCAACCCTCCAAATTCTCTTTAGGTGGGAAGCTCTCATATTTTGAAGAATTCCCCTAACTCAGTGAACGATGTCAAATTCTCACTATTTTGATGAATGTAACTGCTGGGTTATAGAGGATATGTAGCAACCGAAGGGACAGTGTGGCTCACTGGGTTAACGATTTGCTGCCTCTCGATTTCTGAATTCAGATGTTCGCAATAAGTTACTGTATGTTTGTGTATCATCTTGAAGTAATTACTAAAAGATGCAAGTCAAACTTTGTTTTTCGCTTATTGCATCTCAGTCAAGCTGGCGTTAGCAGATTTAACTAATGTCACTGGCTGTCGGCACGGTTCTTTACTATGATTTCTTGCGTCAACCCCCACCTAGTCGTGACTGCATGAATTATCGTTTCCACATTCCCATTTTAGCCATACAGAATAATTTTGTTTCTACATTGGCCAATTTCAGCCTGAACAAAAATTCTTTTCATAATAATATCTACGACGCAGACTGACTGAAAATTTGCGATCCAGTGGGTAGGAGGTGCACGCAGCTAGCCACAGGCATGGCACATCGGGCCTAGGGAACATCGAGCCGGGAAATATCGGAATACATTTGGCATCGCAGTTTTGGGGAACATTGGAACGGAGGACTAACGTAAAGCACTGGGTCTTTCGTAACAACAGACACGCCCGTTTCTTTTACTTAGGACTGTCGCTGTTCTCTTTTGATATGCGACTTTGCAGTGGTGCACGTGCGTAAGTTCCCACACTTTGGAGTGCATGTTACCTTGACACCAACATGTGATAGACAGGTCACTCATACGTAAGCCTTACGTGAGTGCTGAATCCCGCCGCTATCTCTGGCCGTAAAAAAGACGCAGTTATATTACTAGACAGCATTTCCAAGTCACCATTGTCAGCCGATTGAGACAGTGCGCACAAACAGTGGGACCGACCAGTGCCACAGTGCGATATTGTAGTTGATATTATAATAGGATAATCTGGACATCTTGCATGTAAAATAAATGACAAAATGTCTTTCCACCACAAAGTTTGGTAAGGTGATCGTTTAAGAATGAATTGAAACATCGCTATTATGTGACGTTTTATGGCATATTTATGCCGTGGCTCGAAATTTTATTATTGATTAGCGACTGGCTCACATCCGCTTACTCCCGATTGTTGTCTTGCTAGTTTGCCGAGCATGTTTGGTGCAACGGTAATTAAGCAGTGACGGGCGGTCGAGATAACACAGCTGACCACGAAACCATGCGCTAAAAATGTCATTGAGTCAAAAAGTGTCAACTATAAACATCCTAAACACAATAAACATCTGAATTAAAATTTTCAAACTTTTATTACAATTTTTAAAACTGTTTTCTGACTCAGAACTTGACAGCTAGCACGAGACTGTAACCATAAAGTTGATGTCTGCTGTGACCTCTACAACAAGTGAAGCTTGCACGCGCGCATTTTAGCAGGGTCACCTCTTGAAATAGTTGCAATCCAAGTGGAGGCTGCTTGGTCACTGGTCGTCTGCGCACTACAGATCTAACAAAGTAACGAAACCGCAGGACAGCACGGGGCTATTACTCAGCAATTTTGCAAATTTAATAGTGAATGATTATGACTAAACTGAGGGTAGGAGAACCTTTGTTGGGATCATCTGCTGTTATGACATTTTTACCGTCATTTGGCGACGTGACGATAAAGCTCTTTGGAAAGTGTTACGCGTTCCGATTACGTGTGTCGTGTGTGGACTTAGAGCACTTGAGGTAAGATTAACTGCTCAGGGCGGTTGTCTGTCGTAATAAGCGCCCATGTTCGGTTAATCCCTCACCCATGATTTCCTAAAATTTCACGTTTAAGTGCCCATGTCTGGTTAACCGCCCACCCTCCAATTTTCGGGTTTCGCCAATTTAACTGCCCAGGGCATTAACCCGAACGTTTACGGTATATATATACACATGCATAATATGTAATGTTCGAACCAGAAGAACCGATTTAATTAAAACTGAAGGGAAAACCGGCCAGCTGTCACGGAACATGATACAGATCGTCTCGGAGGTGAAGTTCGTTGTTGGTGAGTAAAATGTAAGAGTAATCAACCAACGAAATTGCTAATTACAGTAGAATTCAAATTAAGTAGACGAAATTGCTTGCAGTCGAAAATTTGGGAAATTATGGAGAGAAATTTTCCCGTGAAATTCCAAATGATTAAGTGTTTTATTTCCACCAGATTTCTTTCACTGTTTCACCATAATTTCAACAAACAACAATATAACTTTGAGAGTATACACTGGGACATCGGTGCATTAAAATTTTGTCAGAAGTCACCCGTTTTAATCTTGCCACAGGAATAGTATGTCAATTTGCATTTTTAATGTCTGTGATTGACACAAACAACAGCATACTAGACCGACAGTAAGGTCTAAGCTATTGAGGTACGGGCAAAATATCAAACAAAAAACAACAGACAAAACTAACATAGCAAATATGTCACCACCTTAACATGGCAAAGTTCTTCATATAAAGGGAAAGGCAATTTACACAAGGAGTACAAAACTTGGCCCGTGGCTGACGCAACTAACAGAACTACCATCATTGAGACCCATAGGAAAGTCTAAACGATTGAGGTGGGGGCAAAATATCAATGACTAACAGTGACTGACAAAGTTAGCGCAACGGAGAGGTTATTTTTGAAACTATGGTTGGGTGTTAAAGACTAATTGAACAAGGTGTTTTATGGTTAGAAGTCAGGAAAATATGGAGTCCCCGTCATAGCACAACCCATTGACATGCTAACTGCACACTTTTGCCAGTCAGTGCATGCTTTCAAAGTGTTGCCCGACGTCCACATAGGGAGTTTATAAGTACACCTTTTGAGATGTGATCAAAAAATGTGTCACAAGGCTAAAGTTGAATCAACACTATCTAATCACACCAAGCCGGTACACTGTTTTATTTAGGACTGCCACCATTCTCTTCTTGATGTGCAACTTATGTGATGTGTGCACGTCCAAGTTTCCACACTTGAACCGCTGGAATACAAGATATATTGACAGCAAGATGTGCGTGACACATGACTCACATATATATGTTGTGTGTAATGCCCCAGAAACGAGGGCTTGAGAATTTATAGCCAACTTATGATTACTCTGTTGAAAAAGAGGTTATGACCATCGTTAGGCAAGTAATAGCCAAGTGCAGTCATCTTCTCGTTTAATTGACAACATTTCTAAGTCATGATCGTATACCGGGACCTTGCGCGTAAACAATCGGACCGACCAGTGCCGCAGTGATTTATTGTCAGGGATATTGTTAGTGGATAACCAGCACATCGGTAAGTTTATTGTTGTCAGATTTCGTATAAAACGTAGCTTCAAAACTTGGTTCACTGTGAGTCAATTGATAACGCCCTATCACAGATCTCTGCCGCAGTTTAATATGATGGGTTCGAAGGGTGCTTCACCTGACACGATTGTTTTGGTTAGTAATCGCCTTATCAATGGACATTGATGCCTAAAGTCGACGATCTTTCTAATTGATGACATTCCTTTAGCAAACTATGTAATTTTTTACAGTCCCTGCTGGTGATCATATGTTCAGGTTGTGGTTAGTGCGGTAGTGTATTGGTCACAAAGATGATGTCAATGCACCAGTCGACTGATAGGTTAAGCAAATGCGAGGGGTCTCTGATGGGGGCACATAATATGGGGGCATAAAATGTGCAATAATTAATTAGTGGTTGTGAGGAATAAAATGAAGCAAAGATATGTTGCACAAAAGTACACGTATTTAACATATATCTAAAAGGCAGTTGGCTCATTTTACTCTCTCTATTTAAAATGGTTACTAGTGTCACACTTGTCTGAAAAAAGCCTAGTTGTCGCCAAAATCAAAACCTATTAAAAAATTCATTACAATCCATCCAGGACCTCCTGCAGAAGAAACAGAGACAAACATAAAATAGAATTGCCACTATGAGGCACAGTTATAATCTGTTGCAACATTCATAGGAATACATTTGCCATATTTCACAAAGATCCTACGAGTAATTAAGGAAATACAGCTATGGATGCAAAACTAAATTGACACAATAGAGAACATCAAAGTTGTTGGGCACCTCCGGAAATCAATGACTCATGAAGTTGTCAGTTGGAAAAATTGTGCCACATGCAGGTAGTAGGCCTATGACGTCATATCCCCTGGTGTGCGCTGTGTAAAAATGGCCAGTTTCCAATTTTGGGGACTGAACGAAGGACTGCTCGAGGAAAAAGTTTGATAAGGGGAGAATTTGTTCTAGTTGGAAGGAATTAAAGACATCAACAGCCTCCTAAGGTGTCCCTCTATGTGTCTAAGGTATCTATCTATCTCTATCAATGTGACTTTGATGATATAATCAGTGTGAGACATAATTCGCTGAAAAGCTTCCAGTTTATGAAGCTCCTATAGGAGTTCCACCATCCCTACTGGCCAGCTAGAGATGGTGGACACTGTCTAAACTTGTACATATGACCTTACAGAAATCACAATTGCACTTGCACAGATTTTGGAAATGCTTCAAGGATAGTTTTTCAAAGTCGTGGATGCTCAAGGCTGCTTTCAGATAATTGGAAGGGCGATCCATGTTTTTACTCCTTGGAATTTCAAGCTATAATAACTATACTTTTTTGTATTGAAATGAGGAATTGGGAGTTCTTACACATGGCGAAAATTGTCACAAGCGAGACTTTAATCTGGAAAGCACATGCAGTTTCCTACAGTCCATATAGTCATATAGTGAGAACACTATACAGAAGCTATCGAAACTGGCTAACCTCTTGATATGTGGGCGCAATATGATTACAACAGGCGGTTATAAAAGGTAAGCAAAGCAATCATTACAACACTCAAGAGTCAATACTCACCAAACCAGAACTTTCCCGTACTGCCTGCGAAACTGATTCTCTTAGTTGAGCGGCCATCCCAGGCCTTATCAAACCCTTGGTGAATCTTCTATGCTCAGCCATTATATCATAGTTTCATGAAACACATAAAATACGTAAAGTGCGGTCATGGATGTAGACGCTAGTTCATCTATGTCACGGTGAAGGAACATTTCCTTAAATTTCAGCCATTTTAATCTGGCGGAATACTTTAATCACGCTACCTAGTGTTGAGAAACGAAAATAAAAACACCACTCCCGAGAGTAACGCCCATGATCACGAAAGACGTCGCTCTAGTCGGTTCAGTGGCGTCAGAGGGGGCGTCAGAATGCTGAATGTTGACCTACACTCTATGACAGTGCTATATCGTTTCTTATCCGCGCCAAATAAACCGCAGAAAAACGATTCGTCATTTTTGTACCGAATTTGAATGACTTTTGTAGAAGTTCAGACTACGTTCTTTAAAATGGTAATTATAATCCTCGTAGTGGAGAAAATCTGAATTTATTGTAGACTCGTTTATGTATCACAATAAAGACTTATCTCCCTTGTCATGCATACTCGTGGAATGCCCTTTCCATGGAATCCCCGAGTAGAAACCATGGCGACGTATGCGGACGATATTGAGGAATCTTTTGTATTAATTGAAGCAATTTTAAAAGGAAAAACATCATTGAAACGATTTAGTTATTACTAAGTGAACATAAAGCGCTCACTGTGCGATTAAAATAAAATAAAACTAGCAGAAGAAGCACAGTTGACAGATCAGCTAAATGATAGCCCGTGTGCTATTGACGTTCCCACAATGAACTGCAATTTGTTTGCTTAAAGGCCCTGTATTTCACCAAACTTTAGTAGATCTTCCCTGCCCACCAACCACAATACCAGAACAGCAACTTTTTTTCACGAGACGTTAGTGATGATGATACTGATGACGTTTTGTAGTATAGTGATATGATTAAAGGAAATTATCAAGCTGAAGTAGTGTATACTCATCCAGAGGCTCTGACATCAACAAGTGACGGTGTGAAACGCTTGCAAAACAAGGAATTAGCTTCCAATGTGGCAATTGTGGTAATCGACGAAGGACACATTGTGTCAGAATGATGAGTTTAATGCAGACAAAAAACACTTTCCATAATATCAGGAAGAGATAACCCGGATGGTTATCTCTTCCTGATGTTACGGTATTATTATTATACGCGTGTAACCCGCTGGGCCAACAACAAAAACAAGAGAGACATCTAATGTGCGTGTGGATGCGCTACATTATACTTAAACCAACGTCGGAGTTTGCCGGAAAAACTGATCGCGAGAAAGGCTCGTGTTTCAACAACAACAACATCAACAACAACAACAACAACAACAACAACAACAACAACAACAGCAACTGAAGATGGAACAACAACTGTCGGCCATGAGAAAACAGCGCGGTGTCGCTAAAGGAGCCGTCACGAGGCTGATTAACCACGGTATCAGCCTCATGAAAAGCAAAGAAAACATTGATTCCATCATGCAGGAATTGCTGCCAGAAATAAACCAGTGTTTAGAGACTGCCCTTGAAGCACACACCGTGTACGACGAGCTACTGGAAGATGTAGAAAAGGAGGAATCAAGCGAGTACAAACAGAGACTGCTTGATTCCCCTAAAAAGTTTTTTGCTCAAGCGCAGAAATGGGTGAATGAAGAAGACACCGATCCCAGTCATCAACTGCAACAACAACAACAACAGCAACAGACAACTGTAAGTGATTTATTTGTAAATGATATGTGTCACAGAATGTGTTATTGTGTTTTTGCTTCATTTAGTTTAGTCATCGCATTACATCACTTACTGTTGTTGTTTACTACCACTTTCTCCGCATGCACAAGATGAGTAATATTTCCTATTCCTAGAACTGGTTAATTCGTGTTTCTATGGTCTCTATATATATCACTTTCACTTATCTTATATTTTGAGAAGTATTATCCGTAGCTTCAGTAATATGAGTTGTTTCTCCGCATTGAGAGTTGTTCTAATCATTCGTTGACAGTCTTCAATATACTAGTCAAGACTCATCTCTTGTGTCCTTGCCTACGAACCACCTCGTACACAACCAAACCGCATTTCCCGTGTACTCCCCACATTTTGGTGCCGTGACTGAGGATTGAAGACTGGCTGCCTCACTTCATCGTTCGACTCATACTAGGCACCATGGACACTTCATTGAAACGCCTGAAGTCAAAACGCGCCCCACAGAAAGGCTAAGTCACTACCCTGCTCAACCACCTACACGAGCTACCGCCTTCGTCATCTGAGAGCAAACTTCTACTGGGCACCCTTAACACCAAGCTGAACACCACTCGTGAATTCAACGCTACCATCCACGACCTTATCGATGAAAACAACGCAACCGAAGAAATGTTGGCCGATGAATCCTACATAACTGAGATAGAAATGGCTATTGCTCAGCTTGAATTTCACTCCGCACTCCCGTCTCCACAACCTGCCGTGATCACCGCACCCTCATGGAAATGTACGTCTACTCAAGCTGGAACTATCTCGCTTTTCTGGCGACCGATTGGACTTCCCCGCATTCTGGGACATGTTCTCCGCCACTATTGACTTGAATCACCAGCTTCCAGTAATTCAAAAACTTCAATATTTGTTTTTGGTGATTGATGGACCTGCCAAAGAAGTTATAAATGGACTCACCTTCACGCCAGAAAATTATATTACTGCAAAAGAATTTCTCACAGAACATTACGGTTCAGTAACTAAGCTCAAAGCCGACATCTTTCGTCCGCTCCAATCTCTGCCACATTCATCCCAAGGAAACTTTGGACACTTTTACGCACACCTGGAAAAAGTCCTTCGCACTCTTGACTCATTCGATCCTTATGGTAACAAGGACTTTCTCGTTACAGTTTTGTTAGACAAGTTGCCAAGAGAGATACAGCGCAACATAGCACGCCACAAAAATGGAAGTTTAGAATGCGACCTTGCCACTCTGCGCGCATTTCTAAAAACTGAACGCGATATTATGGGGACAGGTAACCACCATCAGAACCAGCTGTCCGCCAGTGATTACTGTCAACGGCTGCCTTCCAAACCGGCGCTAGACTGTACAAGACCAATCGTAAGTGCTTTTATTGTTCGGGGGACCACACACCCACTCACTGCCCAACACACATTTCTTTGATTCTCGCTTAATTACAGTGGCGGATCTAGGATATCACAAGGGGGGGCAACATTTTGTCTGTAAACATTTGGTCCAAGCACGATTGTAGATGTGCATAGCACCGAATGACGGGAGGTCGGGAGGGGGCAAACCCCCTCCCGCCCAGGAAATTTTTCTGTTTTTTCCACTAAAAATCAAGCATTTTCCTTGATTCCCGAAGTATTATCCAAGAAAAAAGGCAACAAAAAAGAAAAATACGAAGAATGTGTCAACCAGCAAAAACTGTATGTACCACGTATTCTAACTCACGACCTAGCTAGTAGAGCGCGCGTGCTTTTCCCCTGCAACACCACGATTTAACTCTTGATATGACACTAAGAGACCTACTTATTTATGGTCCACAGCGTTTGCACGCGAAAACTCGTTCTTTTTGTAATGCTTATTACATGTTTTTTGTGCAGTCAGTTCGTAACAAAATTTGTTGTATTTAAAATAGTCTTCAATTGCCCAAAAGACCAAATTCGTTTTTTGTGTTGGCAATATGATGCGATTGCTTTGGAAATCGTCTTTTAAGTTAAGGTTTGACAAAGAGAGAATTATGAGTTTCTGAGTGATTCACTCAAGTTTCGATTAAAATTGACATCTTACCAGCAGCTTCTGTTTTTTCATCATCACTCAAATTGCAGTTTCTTTAAAAAATGTAGTAATTTTCTTCATTGCACAGTGGAGCAGACGACGGAAACGGATCCGTAGTGCCCAGCGCCACTGCCGGTCGCCTGAGATATCGCGGGAGAGCCAAAACTTAGCCATAGTTCCGTTACGATTACGCCGTGTTCTGAATTTGACATTTGAAATTGGATCTGAGCCCCCCNACATTTAAATCTTGTTCCAGCCGTATAATTTTAATTACCGGGGTTAATTAATCAATTCAACATTTCCCTACGCTCTTGCTGTTTTTTGCGGCAGCCAAGGGGGGGGGGACCGGGCCCCCTGGGCTCCCCCTAAATCCGCCTATGAATTATAGTTAAGAAAAGGAACGAGTGTTTCAATTGTCTAGGCAACCATAGAATAGCTGACTGTCGCTCGCGTAATACCTGTCGCCACTGCAATTCGAAACATCACACCAGCTTATGTCGAAAGCCCAAAATAGAGACCCTTCAATAGCAAAAGTCCTCCTCGACCAGTTTGCCACCAGTGAAAAAAGCCGCTGCTGAACCCCAATCTCCGTCGATACCTCAAACCACGAGCCTACCCCCGCCAGATAGCGTCGACACTAATGTCACGCACATCACCTCACCTAATACCATGGTGCTGTTAAAAACAGCTACGGCTCCTGTTCGCGATGAGCAATTCAACACCTGTTTGAGCAACATCTTATTTGACGAAGGGGCTCAACAATCCTTCATTACCACTTCCCTAATCTTGGCCTTCGGCCCACTCGCCAAGAGAAAATTCAAGTCACTACCTTTGGGGCCCCTCAGCAATCAGACGCAAAGACAGCCAGAATACATTACACTGGCTACAGTCTACCAAAAAAATGCCTGTATTTGTTCAGAACCGTGGAACTGAAATTCATGCCCTGACAACTCGTGCCAAATGGATGTACTGTCCAACGGATAGTAACCCTGCAGATCTTTTAACCAGGGGCATTGTTTTTGAAACTTTGAAACGATCACGCTTATGGTGGAACGGCCCCGACTGGCTTCCCAAGCAACAATGGCCACCCCAATTGCTATGTTTGGACACTACCCCAGATGTTCTGGTCTTACCAGTAATAAATGACCCGCGTAGCAATCAATACCCCTCAGCCAACGTTCAACCTGGTGTCAGCCAAATCATGGACATCAACAGGTTCTCTACCCTTCGCCGATTGCTTCGTGTCACCGCAGGGGTAAACAGATTTGTCAACCGGTGCAAAGACCCAACCTCAGCCGTTTCCGACACTCTAACCAACGCCAACCTATCTGACCACACCAAGTTTCCCATCCTGTTGCCATCCGCCCACAAGTTCACAGAATTGGTCATCAAAGACGCACACGTCAGAACCCTCCACAGTGGTGTCTGTAATGTTCTGCGTTGGACAGACAAAATCAAAGTCCGAGTTTGACCGGATGATTTTATTTACTAATTCCACTTGGAACCTCGGTGAAAACTTTGAATCCTTGTGAGAACCGTGTGAGAACTGTAAATCTATGAAAATACACAAAATACTCTAAATACATGACAGTATTATATAAAACCGAATCTAAATTAAATTATTAACAATAGTCAATCTAAGAAACTAGTCAAAATTACTCAAATCTAACTGAATTGGTACATGAACTTTAAAATCACATTTTACAAACCAACATTTATCTTAAAACATATTATATCCTAGAACATTTCATAGCACATAAACTCTAATGAGACTTACAGAAATTGCTCCCTTTGATCCACGCATGAACATCCAATTCTTGTTTTGTGTATCAGTATGATCCTTGTCAGTGACTGAATACACTCCCTGAAACTCTACAGACTCGTTGATCTGCCTAAAATACTTGATTCTCCAAAGTTACTGAGCTTCCTCGTCTTCTCCTAACTTTTTCTTTTGAGAATGACGCTTATGTTTGCTCCAGAAATATTTATACTCTAAGATATGACTAAACATCACATGGACACTGGTCAAGGCATAAGTACATCGGTGTGGGTGTTTCTTAGAATCAGCCCACCTAAAGTTGACCACTCCAAAACATATTTTGATGATCATATCCTGTTTGTCAGAACTGCACTGAGAACTTAGCAGAACTAAAGCTTTTCTAAAGAAATTGCGCAATACTCAAGTTTGCCACAACAAGTTGTTTACAATAACAAGTCCTGTTCTAAAATATTGGTGACTTTCAAAATAGTTAACTGATATTAATTAACACATTTGTTCATAAATTTAATCATCGATTTATGATAAATCGTTACATAATTCTAACATTTTTCATCAAAAATGTTACAGTGTCAACATGATGACCAGCACATAGTTACGTCAGCACTACTGGATTCCAAGAATCCGCCAACGCGTAAAAGCTGTCATCCAGTTGTGTGTACCATGTCGCAGTGTGACTGGTCAACCGTATCCTCTACCAGCCACACCCCCACTGCCTGCTGACCGCGTGCGAGATGCACAACCCTTTGAGATCACATGTGTCGATTACACTGGCCATCTGTTCGTCAAGAACCCTTCTGACAGCAACAACACAGCCTACGTATGTTTGTTTACGTGTGCAATTACTCGAGCGATGGTCTCTGACTTAACTGTCACATCATTTATTCAAGCCTTTCGTCGCCTTGCCAGCCGACGCTCCTTGCCACGTGTTATGATTTCTGACAATGTCACAAATTTTGTTGGTGCTCCAGCAGACGTCAATGAATTGATCAAATCTGCTAAGATTCATAACTTCCTCGCAGATCAACACGTTACATGGAATTTCATTCCACGCCGCGCTCCATGGTTCGGTGGTTTTTGGGAACGTCTTGTTGGACTTACCAAGACCTGCTTAAAAAGGGTCCTCAGTCGGTCGCAGGTGCCATTTGATGAACTTTGTACGATTCTCACTGAATGTGAATGTATCCTAAATGACCGCCCCCTCACATTTGTATCCGGCTCTGACGATGAACCTGAACCGCTATCTTCATCTCACATATTATACGGACGTAGACTCTCAGGCTTTCCCTTCCGCGACGTACAAAATGACGAAATTATTGACCCCAATTTCGACGCGACTACTGTACAATTGCAGTATACAAGGCGATCTGCTCTAATCAGTCATTTCTTTCGCCGTTGGCAACACGAATATTTAACTACGCCATCGTGAAAGACAACAACTCGTAACCCGACGTAACCATACTTCACCCATCAACATCAGCGACGTTGTTTTGGTTCACGACGACAAGCCACGTGTTCTATGGAAAATGGCTACAGTGGAGCGACTCAAATTACGGGCATGATGGATTCATTCGCTCTGCCGACATTCGTCCTCAATCTGGCAGAACCAACCGTCCCGTGACAAAGCTCTACCCACTTGAAACAAGTGTAGACTCCGTTCAGAATCCGTCATCCACCGACACTACAAATATTCCATTTAATTCGGCCTCAACATCGCATCCTCCACGACCACAAAGACGGGCAGCTCTCCAAGCTCGTCACAATATACGACGTTGGACAACAGATTGATTCGACCACGTTATTGTATAGTTTTTAATACGTCCCCCTTTTTCACATGTTGATAGTACCAATTTCTTATTCTAGCATATTTCTCGTGTTAATTTTTATCATTGTTCATTGTACATGTATTTGAGTTCCAGTTGGTTTTAATTCCTCAACTATTGCGTGGTGGGAGGATGTCGCAGAATGTGTTATTGTGGTTTTGCTTCATTTAGTTTAGTCATCGTATTACATCACTTACTGTTGTTGTTTACTACCACTTTCTCCACTTGCAGAAGATGAGTAATACTTCCTATTTCTAGAACTGTTTATTTGTCAGCATAGTGCATCCTTTATTTGTTCATTTATTTCATTGGTTAATTCGTGTTTCTATGGTCTCTATATATATCACTTTCACCTATATTTTGAGAAATATTATCCGTAGCTTCATAAGTATGAGTTGTTTCTCCGCATTGAGAATTGTTCTCATCATTCGTTTACAGTCTTCAATATACTAGTCAAGACTCATCTCTTGTGTTCTGTTCTACGAACCACCTCGGACACAGCCAAACCGCATTTCCCGTGTACTCCCCACACTATGCAGATGTTTATTGAACAGAACCGTTCTATTGTGAGCAGTTTAACTGCTCCTCGAGTTGAAATTCTGAGTTTTAATGGTGACCCATTGAAATTCTACCCATTCACGCGTTCCTTTGATAATGCAATGGAAAGTAAATCCCTGGATGATTCTACAAATTAAATTGCCTGATCCAAAATTGTAGTGGTCAGCCTTGAGACCTTCTGGAATGCTGCCTTGTAAAGGAGTCTTCTGAAGGATACATGCTAGCTCGAAAATTACTAATACAAAGATTTGGAAATGAAGAAATAATTTCACAAGCATAGATGAATAAAGTGTTGAAACACCAAAAAATAAGTAACGTTGAGCAGTTACGCCGTTTTCCTGATGATCTACGTACTTGTAGAGAAACATTGTCGGCACTCAGTTATCTATATGAACTCGAGACTAGGTCGAGTTTGAGGTTTATTGTAGAAAAGTTGCCTGATCATGTGCAAAATAGGTGGAAGAGAAAAAATGCGGACCTAAAAGAAAAGCAAAACCATGTAGGTTTAAGTGATGTGATAACATTTATCGACAGTATCGTGGACGAGGAATGCAATCCCTTTTTGGAAGCATTTCAAAATTCCCAACTACTCAGGCATCACATATGCCATCACAACAATAACAACAAATGCCAAGCCCAAGACCAACAATGCGTCAGGGCGCAACAATAACCAATGTCACATGTGTGACAAACCGGGCCACTATTTGAATCAGTGTGACAACTTCAGGGCCATGTCAGTAAAGGACAGATGGCAATTCGTGATATCAAAAAAAAACTATGCATAAATTGTTTTCAGCATGGCCATTTTGCTAAAGAATGCAAGAAAAGTTGGTCTTGCAATATTGCTGGCTGCAATGAATAACTTAACAGATGGTTGCATCAAGCGCAACCCTCTGAGTCTAGCTCAGCTACGCCAGCAAATCACTGTACCTCATGAAGCCCAGTCAAATGCAATGTGTGCATTTGTCAAATCCGAAGGCTGCACAATTGGTTTGCCTATTGTGCCAGTCGTTCTTCAAGATTCAACCCACAAATCTCAAGTACTAACTTATGCTTTGTTAGACAGATGCTCTAATTCAACCATGTGCACAGACATATTACGCAACCAGCTTAGTCTGTCTGGCCAGAAAGAATACATAGACTTAACAACATTACACGGTGATCGTATGACTGAAGAAGTGACAGTTGTTGACATTGAGGTTGCTGCCCTCAATGGCAACAGGAATCACATGTTGAAGGGTGTGATGTCCCGATACAGCCTAAATGTGAACATGTGTAATCGTTTTACCCCTGCAGATATCAAGCGTATGTCACATTTGAAAGGCATCCACCTGGCGGACGCTGATGTGTCACAAGTGGATATTAAAATCGGCGTGGACCATGCCCACTTGTGAGCTGATTTAGAGATACGGGCTGGAAAGGAAGGTGAACCCTTCGCAGCCAGGACACCATTGAGTTGGACAATCTATGGTCCAACTGGTCCTGTCAAGCGACAAAAACAACGAACCATTTACTACACTGCCTTGGAAAGGCAAGTTGAAAAATTTTGCAAGCTAGATGACCCTTTGTATGAAAAAAAATCAACAATGTCTTTGAATGATAAGGGTTTCATTGCTCTCTGGGAGTCATCTAGCCAATGTCAAGGCAATCAGATGTCATTACCTATACCATTCAAAGAGAATCCTCCTAAAATGCCCAACAACTATCCAATGGCGAAGCACCAGATTGAACTGCTTCGAAAACGGATATGCAAAAACAATGAGCTTCGACAAAAATATTTTTAGAGGTTCCATGAATCTGTAAAAAAGGGTTATGTGGAAGAGGTTCCCCCCGAAAAGATGTCGTTTGACAAAGAGAAATCTGTATGGTACTTGCCACATCATCCAGTGACTCACCCTCGCAAGCCAGGGAAAGTGAGAATAGTGTACGACTGTTCCGCCAAGTATTCAGGGATGTCCTTAAATGATGCTGTGCATCAGCGCCCTGACTTAATGAACAATCTTGTTGGAGTCTTGCTGAAATTTCGAATGGAACCCATAGCGTTTATGGGAGACATAGAAACCATGTATATGCAACTAAAGGTGCATAAAGAGGATCGTGATTGCCTAAGATTTCTCTGGTGGAAAGATGATGACATCACAAAACCACCTAGCGTGTTTCCAATGACCTCTCATTTGTTTGGTGAAATTTGGAGCCCAAGTTGTGCTCACTTTGCCTTACAAAACCAGAAATAATCAAGATGGCTAAAACTCAGAAACAATAAAAACAATTAACAAAAACTTTTAAGAAGATGACTGTTTGAAGTCAGATGCTTCAGTTGGAGAAGCAGTAAATATGACTAAGCACTGGCCTCCACTGGCCTCCACTGGCCTCCACTAGCCTCCACTGGATTCTACTGGCCTCCACTGGCCTCCACTGGCCTCCACTGGCTTCCATCTGCCTCCTCCGGCTTCCACTGACCTCCATTGTATTCCACTGCTCTCCACTGGCATCCACTGGTCTCCACCGGCCTCCACTGCCCTCCACTTGCC
This sequence comes from Phoronis australis, assembly GCA_002633005.1. Lineage (NCBI taxonomy): Eukaryota > Metazoa > Phoronida > Phoronidae > Phoronis > Phoronis australis. The sequence goes on from NMRA01000547.1 coordinate 287,554, forward strand.
TCCAC
>NMRA01000548.1:0-31354 GCA_002633005.1 Phoronis australis
AACCGAATGTCGGTCAGGTCACTAAGCGAACGCGAGGAAGGATGGAGATTACATGATTATGTTTAAAAAAGGGAATCCTTCAAAATCCAATTTAAATTATATTGTTTTTCCTGTTGGATCTACAGGTATCGATAAATAACTTGAGTATTGAGCATTCAATTTGTGCATAGCGGTGAAGTTTTCTCATTAGGATTTGGTGTGTGGTGATCAATTTGGGCAAGATCATGAGTGGCCAAAAACAGGTGTGGCGAGCTGCCCAGATTTTTGCACTCGGGGAAAACACTGCCTTGGTTTCCATTGCCTTTAGCTGGCTTTAACGCATGCCAACGCCAATATTATCCCAACAACAGAGGAATCTGTGTGATATAGGAGTATTCCCCTAAGCCTACTGTGCAGGACAATGTAGAAATTCCTTTGTAGTGCAGCAATGTAGGAAATGAAATAAACTTTATGGACAATCCAGAGGCGGTGCACCTGTAAATTTTTTGAATGTGGCAGCTAAAAAAATTGAGACTCATTGGTGCTATGTTTCGAGCATGACAGTCTTAAATTTGAGTGTGACGGTCTGCTGTATTTAATAAGCCTGGCAAGATTACTGAGACTCATACATTTTCTGTTCACTCATCCTGGTGCTGTTCAAGATAATCATTGTCTCTCAAGGGCTACATTTAGGAAACTTTTTTAAATAATTTCACTATGCCATGTTGTAAATGACAATATCCACTTTTGGTGAATTACCTAATGTATTCACAGGCAACAATAAATTGCGTCTTCTGTTTACGTAAAGCCCTGCATACCTAGTAATGGCCAGCCTTATTTAATAATCGTCTTAAAAGCGTTCAAAATCATTCAAAGTTTGCTTCAAAATCATTTAAAGTTTGCATTAACTGATAATTTAGTAACCAAAACGTTTAAATTTTCTGTTCCGTAAGCTTGACTAACTTTCAGATTTTAGATTTTTTGGTTGACGTAATTATGGTACCTTGTAACCTTGATCATTTTGTTGTTTTTGTATTTATTTAAATGGCTAAAATTAGAACTCCACTGTACCTATGTTTTTGCTGTGAAACCTGATGATACACAGATTTCTTAATTTTGACACCCAACACTCGCCCAGAAACCTATCAAATCTACATCAGAACTTTTTCATGACTTACTAGGCAGTATACATTATAATGGTTGGTACTATGCTCTGAAATCAGGCCAGTAACTCGCATTTTAACATATATATGCTATATCTACTTCCTGTTTCCTCTACAAGATTGAAATTGAGTGGACGCAAGGATTAATAATTAACAGTTAACGGATACTGCATTATTTGTAGGTTGGGACGCCCGAAACCAAAGAAAGCCACGAATCCTCCCTTACCAAAAGTGTCAATGCAAAGACAGAAGGCCAGTGCACTTCAACATCGATTGAGTCACAGTCTACAAAGCTGCTCTCTTTGTCGAATGTATTAAAATTTTCCCTGTGGCTTGTGCTATTTGGACTCTTTGTAGAACTTGAGTTTGGATCCGTCTACTTTATAATGTCCTGTTTCTACCTGGTGTATTTGAATATGCGCACAGGTGGGCGGAAACCAGACGAGCCAAGTGCATACTCTGTGTTCAATCCCAACTGTGAGCGCATTGATGGCACATTGTCTGCGGAACAGTTTGAAAAGGAACTGATATATGGTCCTGGTTCTGTTGGGAGGAGCTGATATTTGAATTGGCACACGTTGTTTATCAAGGAACATCAATTTTGGCCATGTGTAGTCTTAAGAGGTGGTGAATACTACTCCGTCTATACTGTGACGATAAGCACAATAAGGATTCTTTCCCATTCCACTTTGAAAACTTTTGGATAAAGTAGGTCATCCATGTGAAAAAACCAAGACCAAACTATAGTTAAGGACAATATTCAGTCATTAAATTCAGTGTGTGTAAGCTGTTTGATTATGAAGAAGTTGAAAAAAGATAAACAGAGTGGCCATATATGTTAAGTAGCTGTTCACATAAAATTGATATATTCCTGATAAAAATGATCATATCTGTGTTACACCTCCTCATTGTTTTGCAAATTATTTGCAATGTGCTCTTGCTGGAAAATGTTCTAATCATTGTTGCAAGTTGAGATACGAGTATTATATTAAAAATGTGCACACTATGATGTGCACTTGAACATTATAACAAGCATGGTTTGTTTGGTTTCTTATTCCACGAGTATCGAGCCAACTTGTGTCTGTTTACTTCCAGTGCTATTTCGAGTGCATGCTTGGATGTGAGTGTGATGACTTGATGGCGACTGCAGTTTTACCAGGTCACCAAACAGAATCTGAACCTTGAATAGAAACCATAGAATTGGAATGAGGTCAAACTGGTCTTCTTATAACTTGTAACAAGTTTCAATTAAGGCTTTAACACTGACATTAAATGGTACAAAATGCACTTCTTTTGTGAAACATAAAACTACACATATATATATAGGAATAACAAAATTTATTTTCCATATTGCCTTAATAACAATTACCTGTAGCTGTACTACATGAACAACCGTTCAAATTGATGCCAAGTATGCATAGTCCCGTCTACATACTGATTATGTCCTCAAGCCCATTATTTACACACATAACGAAAAGCGACCAATAGCAAGAACTGCTCAAAGTTTTTACAAGTTCTTGAGAAGTAATCTTCAATGTAATATGGTAGACAGAAGTGGAGTGCTTAAGGGTGCTGCCTACATCGGATTCATCAAACAATTGACGGGTGTGTTCATGATGGAGAGGTTTGTGTATCAATCTTACACGTCATATTAGAGATAGAGAGGTGAGTTTTACATGAAATTTGGTAGAGGTGAATGGGAAAATGGAATTGCCACTAGGTGGTGCAGCAATTGTTAAATTCAACAGGAAATTGACCAGTGTTACTTCGCGATGCCAACACAGATGTTAAATTACACATCTAGGGGGACAGCACTAACTGAATTTGTTGGAAGCATTTTACTAGTCAAAGTTCATGAACAATCAAAAATGTACAGTCAGGTGGAAAAACGGAAATCAAATTTTAAATCCGCTAAAACTCGACGCATGCTCTGTCCAGGTCCATACTGATTCTTCAAAAGGGTTAGGAAATACATCCACACGTAATGGACACTGAAATACTAATGACCAATTTAAGATATGTCTACCATGTTTTACTGACAACATGTTGGTGCATCTTAATCTCATTCATTGATGTATTTATAGTTTGCGACATTCTGTTTGCAGGTTACGTCCAAGTTTACAATCAGCATGCAGGGTTCTGTTTCATGAAAAGTGACTAAGTTAAGGCAGAAACTTAATCTTGCGCTCCGACATCACTATTTCTGAGAAATAGTTAAATCTCACTCGAGCAAAGTGCAGTCTCTGACAATATACACATAACTTTTAATTTCTATGAAGTATTTCTAGACTGTGATGCCCTCGTGATGCTCAGTATTGTTCTCAATAAAACTTAACGCCTAAATAGTATATTATATTTACTAATGCAAGGATCAATACCTAAATGTATATTGTACTTCAGCATGTCGTAAAGGATTTGCAAAAACTGACTGAGCAACCCAATACAAAGACTCGGGTTTGGTGCAAATGAAGCGCTCCCCTCAATCGCCTCAACTGCTAGTAAGCTAAGTAACAGAACACGATGCTGAATCCCAGCAAATAAATGAAAATAGCGTGTAAAATGAGGCAGTTCATTCAACTGTGAAGCTTTACACATTGACATGAACTGTGCTTCAAATATTTGCATTGGAAGTAATAGACTACATACACACATCTTCATATGCACCAGGCCTTAGTTGATGTATTAAACAATAACACCCACAATATAAGTAGTAAGTGCAACAAACCAAAGAACAATAGTATGAAACAACCTTCAGTGATTACATTATCCCCACTTTGAACTTGAATGAAACGACCCAATGAGCAAGAGCTACAAACAACCTGACAGTACATACTACCCAGTGAAGAAAAGAGCACCTTGTAATTGGCCTACCTGCCCAATATTATTCACAATTGTGGGTTTTTAATGTGTTCTTAAAGGATTCAACTTCTGAGGTTCAGAAAATTTTGCAACATCTTGCACTTCATAATAATTACAACAGAAGTTGATTGTGGCATCCGAACATCTCCACTGATGGATACTCTGTGTAAAGGACATTTTGCTGACTGTTAGCATTCAGTGGCAAAAAGCAGCACGTTCAGATACAATTAATGCAAAACATGAGCTGAGGTGACACTGAAGCCGAATTTCTTCCTTTGTGCAAGCTTCAATATCTTTTGTCATCTAAGATGCACTTGATGCTTTCCTAGCATTCTCCACGAGATCAAACAGGTCTTGATAGCCTTCAATATCAGCTTTTGTGATACCCAGTAATTCCATCTGAAAGAGAACAGATCATCTTAATTTGAATTACCGAAGATGCCAAAACTAATGGATCAAATTTCGTTTCCATATCATGAAGTCGTATGAGATCCGACGTCAGTTTGCAGTAAGATTGAAAAGTATTTACCAGGTGCTTTATAGTTGCCCTACTCGCCCAAACTTCACTTTTACAGCAATTTTCACTGATTACAGGGGTTCTACAATTTGATAATCAGTTTGATGCCCATTATTCAGCAAAGATAACTAGTTCTCAAAAGGTGGAACCTGTTTAAGTGACTGTTGCCACTACTTCTAAACATAAATACTAAGTTATTTGTAAGCATAAAATATCTTGACTATACATTCCCAGAAATTCACAAGAATGGCAAAACAGTGCAGCGTTGTGGACTGCGAATTGTAACTTGTGAAGCCTTGGTTCAAAACCTTTGTAACCTTTCAGACTATGAGCATTGCACAAATTGTCCCTTGTCTCCTTGTATTGAGAGGACAGGGTTGGTTTCAACGCATCACGTGCCCTAGTGGTGAATGAGCTGAGGCTACACTTGCAAAAATATTTCGCAAAAATCAAGAGTTACCTGTTCTCCAAACCCACTGACATCTACAGAAAACTGCAAACGAATCTTATCATCATCTGACATTCCTTGGTTGGCTGAGGCTGCTGATGACTTGGCTCGCTTCAGACGCTTTAAACTATCCTCCATCTTTTTCACTGACGTCAGAACGTCTGATGTAATTGATAAATATCTGAATAAAAAAGGAGAAAACATAACAATTTTCATTTATTTCAGTAAGAACCTCGCTTGTTAAAAGAAGTTTGTATATATTCATGATATCAAATATAACATCGAAGAATAACACTGCATTGTTGAAACAAATAGAACCAGTCTTTAAGGAATATCAAAAGACATGCATGACCACCATTCGCCAGACGGATACAGAAACTTACCAGCAAAAACAAAATCACTATCAAACGAGTAACATGATACTCACTGTTGTGTCAACCTCCTCAATACAGTAGCACACCAGTCTTGTCTGATACCCTCAGGTAGTTTAGAGTGGTGGTCCCCCAGGAATAACTGGAGAGGTTTAAGTAGGCTGCTGATGTACGTTGATGGTTTGGTAGGCACCTGGCAGTAAGAGGCAATAGATGTCATGATACAAGTAATTGGAAAATTACACATCAAGAGGGTTATGGCTATTTAATGGAAAAAGAAGCATAACTTAAATACCGGACAAGGGATGTGGATGTAACTAACAGTTCATATGGTATGCAAGAGTTGCCAGAATCTGACCTGTGATTCCTCAAGGTCAGAACAGCGCCTCCACAAGGAAGAACTTGGGCAATGCTCATATACCTTTAGTTGTTCACGTTCAATCTATCCAATTGCAGGCAAATGTTTCTTAATACTCAGTTGACAAGTTTTGCTTTTAAGTGCATGGGTGTGAACACTTTCATTTTATTTTAATCATAAATTCTGGCAGGAAAACAAGTAGTGATGGGCATAAATTTTGAAGCTTTTTAAAAATCCCAAATCGGTAAGAAATGTTGACTGGAAATATATTTTTTAAGAAAAGGAACTCAAAACAATGCAAAATTGAACATTTTGGTTTTGATAAGTGCCATGCTGTGCTGTGCTTATTAGGTCAAGCTGGAGTGAACAACAGCAAGTTTAAACTCAAATATATCAAGTTTGCAGCGGTGAATTTTCCCATTAAAGCAATCAGTGAACATCATCTGGTCCAGGGTTCAGCAAAAAAGAGTCTTGTGTGATAGAAATATTTTCGAGTTGTAAAATTTAACTGAAATAAGCATTTTTGTAAGAAAAGTCAAAATAATAATAGAAGGAGACGAAAAAAGAGGAAACTAGAAATCAAATAAAAGGAAATCGAAACCAAAAATGAAGAAATCCTCTTGAAAGAGGAAAATTCCAAGCTCAGGTGGTTTCATCAGTGTTTTACGAACGCTGACTTGGTGTAATGAAATAACAAAGCAAAGGTTTCCACTGAAAACGTGAAACCAAACCATGGTCTTCAAAGATGGCACTGTAAGGGTCTTCAAGCCTGCAAGCAATAAACTCTGAGAATAAAAATTATAAAATTTAACGAATGACACGTACCTCTCGGTTAGTTTTCCTATAGAGTCGAGGTATATCACTGACAAGTTTGAGGTGCACAGAACACTGGCTTATGACTTCATCTGTGATAAATGCACCGATCCTGGGCAGATCTTTTTTCAGTATGTCCTGGCAATCCTTTATGCTCGCTAAAAGTTGGTGGACGTTAAAGTCAATAATGAATTATACCAAAATTTGTTTCAGTCTACAACAGAAATGTCCCATCATTAAGAGACTACCAACACTATTCCTATTCAAGTTTTCTGATTAATGCAAAGATGATTAAACTGTCACAGCAAGAAAGTTAGTCTCGCCAGTTATAATTTATGCAAAATGGTTTCAAACTCAAAATAAGTAATCGTGTTTTAAAATACCACAGTGCTTTTTGTCCATACATGCACTGACTAGTGATGCAAAGGTCAACAACTAACATCTTGAAATTTTAAGCATAAATAGACGTTAGTTAGATACTTGTGCAACATCTTAAAATCTTACAGATATTCAACAACATGCAATCATGTACCTTCCAAAATTTTACTGTCTGTGGTTTTAAAACCCACTCCGTCCAACAGGGGGTGCACAGTCTTTTCGAAGAATTCTGGAAGCTGAAAATAAAGTAATTGCCATCGAAGCACAAAGAAAAGAATGAAAAGACGTTTGACTCTGGATTACAAAACATTTATGTCTTGACATTGTGGACCCTCACGACTCCTTTGACCAAGCCTGAGTGCTCATAATTTGCTGGCCCTCATTGTTTGTAACATTAATGTGCTAGGATAAGGAAAATTAGTGAACAGCTGAAATAATGTGCTCACTGTCCGTGACACACTTTAATAAATCCAATATTCATTTTACAAATTTTTTTTAACAAAATGTTCATATTGAATAATTACTCACTCGAACTGTGACCAGAATATCTTGAATTTGATGGATTATGTAAAACTGTTATTAATTTCGGTAACTAAGTAAAAACCAAAAATGTTAAAACTATGGTATCTACTACTGCAATATGCAAATTTCATAAAAGAAGCCAGATTCTGTGAACTCAGACCATTTCCATTAAGCTCACTAGGTGGATCTTATGTGTGAACATAGAGTGAGCGAATGAGTGAAGGGAAGTTATAGTTCAATTGTCTTCAAAATGTTGAAAATGACAACTTAAGTGGAGGAAGAAAAACAGAATTACAGCCAGGCTCTAGTGTGGCCATATAAAATGATTTCAGGCCTCGCATGTGGGCCCATTGAAATGATCACCTGGAACCATTTTCTGCTTTATTAATATCTAGTTAAAACTGAGCTGAGGAGCTAGAAACCTGACTCAAGGGTCTAGCAGCGTGATCCAGTGGGACTCGAACACACGACCTCGAGTACAGAAAGCATACCGGCTTTTATCACACTAGGCCACACTGCCTCCTCTCCTGTGGGTAAGGGCCCAACCAAAAGATAAAAGAGGTCCTAGGTGCCGACTAGTGCCTACAACAGTGTGTGGGCTGCGCGAAAACTGGAGAGGTGCAAGCACATTTTGGGAAAGCTTACTCTGAGTGCTATGTTCTCTGTGTCAACTATGAGCGACACAAGTTGGCCAGTGGTGACACCTGGTGTAAGTAGAGACTGTTGCGCCCCCTCAATGGCTTGACTACCTGGTGTTGTGCTTGATTCAGTAGCAGCAGGTTGTTTATCCAACTACGAATAAAACAAATGATAGACTTAGAGCTCCAAGCAGATTGCCAGCTCCACGGACGTTTTGCTTTGTGACAGCAATTTCATAATATTTTAATATTAAAATATCTTTAAATGTCAATTTTAATTTTCGTAATGACCCAATTGAAATCTAACTATCGAACTGAAAAATATCTATACCGATTGCTGTATTAATTCTCATATCCTAACTATAGAAATCAGCAATCAAACAAATCAGAGTTCTGAAAGTAACGGCCCGTCTATGGTTAGCAACACTGAAAACCCTCCTGAAAGACATTAAACGGGGAGAAATTAACATCAGAAAGTTCAAAGGTATACATCTCTCCTGCCCAATAACTTAAAGTTGCTATAAACTCATATTCTGTCAAAAAATTATCACAATATGTTAGTTGGCTTGTCACAGTAGATTATTTTACACAACAAGCTTGATTACTAAGAACTGTGAGTTCTCTGCAAGTCCACAAATCACCTCTAAAGTAGTTTCTGAAAAATGTTGACCATCTTCCTTCTCGTCAAAATCCCCAAAATTTCGAAGCAAAATTTCCACCAAACTTTTAATGATTTTGCGTTACTTTTTCATCAAATTCTCCTCTGAGTGTGCGCCATAACTTTGACGAACAACAAACTTTTTTGAAAACTACTTTAGTATGAACAAGGAGTGAGTTGAGACCATTTTATAGCAGCAGTGGTCGGTTATTAAAAAGTTAAGCAATTTTTGTATCAGCTTTAATCTTCAAACCACACACCTCTGCATTCGCCACCTCCTCTACCCAGTGACCATATCGGGATATCATCTGTAACGTCAACTTCCAAAATCTGTGACAAAGTGGCTTCAGATAAACAGCACTTGTCCAGTTCTGGTGAAGACACGTCCACAGGGTCTGGGCAGACACCAGATTGAAGCCAGTACTTTGGTCAGACACGGCATTGAATCCAACCAGTAAACTGGACTCCAGGGCACCGGCTATCTCCTGAAACCTGGAAGACCACAAACGCAAAGATACATGAGGACATTATATCAGAAATATAATGTTTTGCGAAATACGAATACGATCAAGCAAAATTCTTGAATATGTAGCCATAGCCTCTCTACTCGGGCATTATACCTCCACCTGCAAATACATAAACCTTCTTGTTATTTACCATGAACTCATAATAATTATCGTATTTGGTACTATTTTCTTCACAATATAGCCATTAGAATAATATGGGGAGTTCAGACACACGAAACATTCCCGATCAGATTAACAACAGAAACATTAAGAAATGTGTCGGGGTTAACAGTGAAAAATCAGCAATGGTTATCGAACTTACTTGATTCAAGAAAAGAAAACAGCAGAGAATATCCAGCAATATACCAACAACCAGCCCCTTCTAGCGGTTTGTCAAAATGTCAATGTGCACAGCACATAATTTTGATACATGACTAACACGTGCCTCTTCAAAGAAACTCCCAACTACAACCACCAAAGCTAAGCTTCTTGGTAAATTGAGTTTTGGAAAAATTCATGGACAGTTGTCTATTTTGGTAGCACAGAATAAAAGTTATCTCCTTCTTGCTTTACTTTTACATGGTGCTAAATCTAAAATAGACAATATGGTCTGCATACTAAACCTGATCATCAAATTGCCTCCGTAACAGACTATGGCATACTCTGACACGCGGGTTCTCACCTAATTTGAAAGTAGACAGGTAGGCTCCATTTAGCCATATATGAGTTATAGCTGGGGTGACTTCGCAGTCGCTTGACACTCGCCTGAGATCCACATTGCCTCTCAAACCTTTCCAGGAAGTCAATGTTCAATAGGTAGTGCTGAAATACAGGTAGGCAGCATTGTGACACACTTCAATCAATCAATCATCCAATCCTTTAATTGTTAACTATGTAAAACAACTGAAATGGAATTCAGCTTCCTTTCCCATAAATCTCTGAAACCTTCCTATTATCCTGATTGGGGAACATTCCCTTCACTCAAACTGTATTTTTGTACCATCAATAATCTTCTCCCATGAACGAACTTCTTTGCACAGAACAAAGCTCCCTAGATAGTGATTTGAACCCATCGTACTAAGTTAACAACTTGTTTGAGAAAAAAGAATGTGGTATTGCTTGTATATGATTTCTAGGAAGGAGGAGTTGTGAGAAAGACGAGAATTCTGTTAGCGGGACAAGAATCCCATTTGCGAGAAAGCTCCAAGTGCTCGGGGGCAGACATCTAGGAATTAAAGTTATCCAATGGTGAATTTTGAAAAGGCAAGCCAGAGTACACTGACTCAAAATTGAAGAGAAAGTAACGTGAAAATTATTCAGCAAGAAAATAAATATAAGTAAAACTGATTTACTACAGTCATTATACACTCTTAAGCATTTGCTGCATGACAATGATTTAACATTTCAACAGTGCATGTTAAAACTGATTACTTCAATTTTGACTAATTGTCACTGCTATCATTAAAGGGGCCAAAAACTGAGCCTTCTGTCGAAAAATTAATTTTGGTTTAGGTCACTTACTGCAACAAAATCAGTGTCACACTGTCCTTTACTCAGATTAGAAATAATTTCAAGGCTCGAGACAAACATGGGCAGGTCACGACTGCTTCAGAACAGGCTCAGAGAATTGCTCGTTAGTTTTAGTCGCCAAGAAAGTATGGCTGTTACAGGAATTCCATAATGGACTCGAGCAAAGAATAAGAATGTGGCATTGCTCTGGAAAAGCAAACAAGCTTGTCAAGAAACTTGATGTTTTAACACCAAAACAAGCTTTATAGTGGCTGTAAATTGTGATTTTCGATTTTGGTACATTCAACATTATGAAGTGAAAACCACAATTAGCAAGCAGTGCTCTAGAGGAACTGAAAATCTGATCCCAGAAATACTAGGCCAAACTATTGAACTCACATGATGGAATACTTCAGGGTCACCAGGAGCGAATACAGAAGGTGTCTTTGCTTCAATATTGAGCACTATCTCGGGCCATACTGCATTGACAATGAAGTCATAGCCACGGACAACCTCGGAACTGTGGAAAAAGAAAACTTGTTTGTGAAACTAATAAAGGAGATAATAAGTTACCTTTGTTATCAAGGATGAAATTTATAAATTTAATGAACTTTTAAAGTTGATCCATAAAATTACATATTTTTAAAATTCTAGATGACCATAAAATCTTATTATAAGTACTAAAAGTTGTTCGTAATCACGTGTCTTTTTGACTGCATTTTTTCTAAAAAAACTTGATTTTTCACGGAAATCACCATAATTTCCACAAACAAGAATTCTATCATTGGTGACAAAACTAGCATACTCCCTTCAATACCATTTGAAAAAGAGACATGTATCCTAGTACCAACTCAGTTTTGTCAGACAATACACCCGTATAGAGAGTCAAGTTTTTACAAGTTGCAAGTATTGTGGAAGTTTTTTTGCAAGTCAGTGATCAACACAACAGAAGGGGTAGCATAGCTTGTGTAATTGTACAATTTTCCATTTTAAAATTTGACCCAGAGTCTATGGAGCATTAATCCCTTTCACATGGCAATGCAAACCTCTGCCCGCTTTGTCCAAGGGTTACTTCCTTAATCTTTTTGCAGTGTGTGGGGATGAACTCCAGAATTTTGGCAAACATGCCCTTCAGACCTTGTGGGTTGGAACGGATGAACTCTTCAGTAATTACCTAGAAAATAAAAAATCCATTAACAATAACAGAACAAAAATGCTCAGCTTTCTCTTGACAAAGACATTATGAATAGAGAGCGTGGCGTCACCTCACTGAGGTAGTTTAGGAGATTCCACCATCTTGGTTCTAACCCTTCCCACTTGTCTACGAGGAATTACATAAGGTCAAAGTTTTTTATTAAAATATCAGCACATCCTCAGAAATCGCTTTCGCATTATGTCCAGGTTCTCATTCACTCCCTTGCATACATTCACTAGAATGACCGAGATCTGAGGAGAAAGAGACATGTTTGTGTGCTCAATTGTCAGCCAGTAAAGCCAGGATTTCAACCCAGGTCTCCTAAATGGTAGTCTTGAACAAAAACCACTGAGCCATACTGTCTCCTCAAAGGTTATAACCAGAAAATCACCAGATAAACCCCGTTTCAGAACACACATGGCTAATATGCTACACTGCAAGCTGCGGTAAGACCTTCAATCTATAAAATGTTAGTTCTGTTGAATTTTGCCGGTTTGAACAAATACGTAAATTCAAGGAAATAGACAACCAGCATATTGTTTGTCTCCAATAGGAGTAGTTGCTATAGGTGTGACGTAACCACTTTCCGTCCAAGATCATTTTGTAAGTCAGTTATGAGCCCATTTACATACATCTTCCATGAATGGTTTCACCATGTACTGCCTGACCAGGTTTTCAGCATCTTTAGTCTTGTCAATAGTGGCGTATGTCCTGAGGCACTGCCTCAGTATTTTGGTGTCTCCTCTCTCTAAACCTTCTTTAAATGAACCCTCCAAGCTGTACTGGAGAGTAGTGGTGATATTTGTGATTCTCTGGAAAGAATACAAAATAGTTTAGTTTTGAGGACAAGGAAATTCTTAATAACTAAGCTTCATATACAGTTATACAGTACAAAGTATAATTAAAGAATCACTTTAGCTACATGCTTTAATTGACAAACCATGTTGTATAGTATCAGAAAAAATCTATTAACTAATAACTCAAAGCTTCAGTATACCTGCCTAATGAATTATAAGAAAACTTGTTTCACTTTCATTGCCTTTTTTCTCAGCAACAGGTGGTACGCAGTGCTTTATATAAAATATTGTAACTACTTCTATTACCGGACGTTGCCATGACTACCAAACATCAGTAAAACCACCACTTACAGGCTTCACCTCCTCCACCAGAGGTGTTCCTCGACTTTTATTCACGTAAAACTGTAGTTTGTTGAATTGTGTTGCCACCCGCTCTATTAACTGACCACTCAGTTCACTGAAGACAGAAAAACATCACAATCATGTACTTAATACTTTTAAGTATTAAAATACCAACACCTTAAAACAACATACTAAGAATTGTTTTAATAGACATTATTGACAACAAATAACTAAAAACAAAGCGCCACTTCCCAACAATACAAGAATGGCTATCTCATCAGTGCTGAGAACTTCTCCCTGTGCCTACATGTGGAATACTTGATCAAAAGTGAGGAGCAAAGTGTAAAAGTTAACACTTAACTGTAACATGACAAGTTTCAAGAATGGGCAAAAATGAAAAAAACACCCAGACATGCACATATGCAAGGAATATCCGCCTGCAGCTATAAGGGAAACTTAGGTACATTCAGTCAAGTAAAAATTCTTTACATAGCCACACTCTGGACAGTAAATTGTCGATGAAACAACAAACCTCGTTTTCAGACCAGAGACTACACAGAAGCTTATTTTGTATCAGAGCAAAAACAACAATAAACTCCTCACTAAGAACATGAATAACAGACAATTTACGTTTCAGAACTTTGCATGTGAACCTTTAAACAACTATTCCGTCCACACAATACCTTGGAGATCTGTTCTCGTCCCGGTCATCGCTGCTCCCACCAGAGTCTTGTATCTTCAGCAATGACTCCATCTTGTCTACCGATTCAATGATGTTCATCAGACGCTGTAGACAAGCCTGTAATGAAGAGAAGTGTTAGCTAAAAAATATAGTTGGTTCTGGTCTCTAACTGCACTCATTTTGAGACCTGTGCTCACCAATTAAAAAAACACCCAGCTGCATCAATTTCAGCCAAGATCAGGTGTCGTTATTTTTTTTGAAAAGCTGCACAGTTGTGATAAGCAATGCTTTAAAGGAATGTTTACTGATGCAATGTAGTCACTTGTCAAAACAAGGTTCACGGTGGTTTTAAGCCCTTTAAAGGTAGTTCTAGAGTACTACAACCTTTTTCTCTCTGATCTGTCGCCGTTGTTCCAGTTTCTCTTGTATTGCAGCTATGGCCTCATCCATTGATGTCTGCACACTCTGGGAGAAGGCAATAAAACAGAATAGGTATCAACATGTTAAACCTAGTCAATGAAATATGAGCAGACGGCGCTTTATAATAAAAATAATTGTATTAGCATACCAGTGATGCACTTTAGTTCAGCCTATGTTATACAAATACGAAACACGTCATTAATTTAAAAAAGACCTTGGATATGATTACTCAAGTCATAAAAAAATGTATCAATTTCAGTATTCTCAAAAATACAAACAACACAATTTCCCCCAATGTCCTTAAAAGAAGAGTTTCAGGTATCATTAAGAATTCACAATATCTACATAATAAATTACAAAATGATAACATAAGCACCGAATAGTATGACTGATTTCCCGCACATTTTCAAAAAATCTACCAACTTTTAGATGTTTCAAATGAGTGAGAATCATAACCCAAAGCAACATAAAACAAACGAGTCATCTCGTTGACAATCCATGTGCAAGTTCTACTTACAAGAACTTCTTCTTTTAACTGACCCAGAGGAGTGGTCAAATTTCCAATGGCCTTGTCCATCCCCACCTGCAACAACAAAATGCCCAAATTTTAGAGAACAGTAGTCTGCATAGAATAGCTAAAAACATTACCAACTGAATACAAAGCATTTGTGTTAAAATTTTTACAAGGCATTCTAAGAAGTTCTTAAATACACCAGACTGCAACCACTAGTTCCCACACACACAGACTTTGCTTGCAGTTTTAAAGCGAATGTTTTCCAGGAAATCTGGAATGTTTTACCTTCACAGATATTATGAAACAAACCTAGATTATAAAAGAATCGTCGTCTGTCACCTTCAAAAATATCGGCAAACACAAATTGCAGAAATCTGTTGTTAAATAACGCCACTTAGAATGCACAGCAGACAATCATCTTTTAAAATTCCTTACGTGTGCCCCTTGACTTAATGTTGTATGCAAATTAGTTCCATTGATGAGATACTTAGGGGGTTCCCCAGTTGATGTTCAGATGTAATTTACAGTAGGCTCATGAATTAACGATGGTGCCATCTAATTAAGACTGATCATCAAAAATACAGAATTTTTGTTAAATACTACGGACATATTATGCAAATCGATCCATTTCATGATGAGAAAGACAGCTACTATTATTTGCTTCATTTGACATTGCAACTACCAAAGATAAGTTTAGATTTACAAAAACGTATGACAAATTGTGATCCCCAAAGTTTCTCCCTGTATCGACGTGGTGCAAATACTTATTTACCAATAATCACGTGTCTAAGGTACACACTCTTAAGAGTGATTTATAATCTTCAACTAAGCATCTAAGGCCAAAAAGTATAGCTGGTTCTGGTCTGAAAGTTGATGAAGTGATGTATGTTGTTTAGTTGTACAGGGGCCTGTTCCAACAAAAAGAACTTAGCTAAGACAAATCTTAAATTTTAGTAAATTTTAGGATAAAACTTAAATTTGTCTCAACACCGTTTCAAGAAAGAGATCTTCAGTTTGACTGATGGATTTGATATCAGTCTTGCCTAAATTCTGACTGTCTTACCAGATGTAGAAATTTCGAATTTTGGAGTTAAGAACAACCAAAAATGAACTTAAGTCATTTTCTTGGAACGGGCCCCATATTTCCAAATTCAGCTTATAGCAGCTTCAGTGGTGCAACTGGTTGTATTGAAGCTGACTAGAAAGATGCATTGCGTAGCTCTTTTGAAAAAGGATTGAGCATTTGCTCAACATGTTGCAAGCTGGTGCCTTGTTCCTTTTTTAAGCAGCGAGCAGCGCAGGTTTCTAAATGAGATGGACGTAGATAAAAATCAAAGATGCTTTTAGGCCTGTACCCTTTACATATATCCGAGACAATCGGGATTTAATGACTTCCGATCCAAGAATTTAGTGAGGCCACCATTAATCATAATAAGCACTGTTAACTTCATAAACTTAGGATGATTAAAACAAAACAAAACAAAATCAAAAAATCATTTCTCAACTTTACATGATGCCATTATAATTGACCGTGATAAAACTTTTCAATTGGCACATGCTTTTTCCTTGAGGTGAATGATACCAAAATATGCATATCCCATGCAAACATGTCATCCATAGAATGTTAAACTAGCATAAAACCAGGCAGAATTACCAAATTTGTTGAGAGGTTGACAAAGTCTGCATAGTCCTTGTTGATTAACTCTATCATAGCACTCTTCAGTACT
Source organism: Phoronis australis (assembly GCA_002633005.1). Lineage (NCBI taxonomy): Eukaryota > Metazoa > Phoronida > Phoronidae > Phoronis > Phoronis australis. The sequence goes on from NMRA01000548.1 coordinate 16,397, forward strand.
TTGAGGTAGATTCCAAGATCATCTCGAAGGGTTTCCATGGAGACACGCCTCCGACACTCCATAAGAAAGTGGTCCACATCGAAGTCATCCTAAAACAAGGGAAAGAAGTTTCTAAATTCGAAAGTGAATTAGATGAGAATTTATTAGGATACTGCAGGATAAACACTGCATTCCTGAACTGGACTCCACGTGGGCTTATATTGGGAGAAGTAACCTCACCACCACTTGAGCAGAAAAGTACCCTCCCCCACACTTGAGCATAGACAGACTGCGAAAGGATTCCTTGGTTTAGGACATCGAGTGGTGTGTAGGTTGAATTTTATTTTGTCAAATTTCTAAACATACCGATAAAGAAAATCACGCTTCATGGTTAGCATGGTTTCAATGATACAAAAATCTCCAAACCTTTGATAAATTTTTAAGGATACGATAGCACCAATAAAGCGAATCTTTAAAAATTTTGGAAGAGGGAGTTTCAGCAATAATTTTGTAGAACTTTTACGTTTAGAAACATAAGCACCTACAAACATTATGTAAACTCCTGGATATTTCCATACCATTTTTTCGGAAAGATGGAAACTGATGCATGTGTACCTCAGAGTAGACTAATGTGCAATACTGAGCCATCCTGCCACCTGGTGACAGGATATTTTTTGTGTTTATGGTATCCCTCACTCCATTGGGCAAAGGAGGGTTCTACCCGAGATCCATAGAAAGGTCATTGAATAAGACAGGTCCACAGAGTCCAAAACAAAATTTGTACCTTCAATCAAAAAATAAACACTGATTTATATCGGTAAGCAACACATTTAACCGATAAACTGTAAAAGTAATTCAGTCATAAACTTCAAAACCATATTTCAAAGTTCTGTTTTCAAGTGGTATGACATCATCTACATTGCCAGCTAGGTATAGCTGCATGTAAACTAGTGTCAGTGGTCAATCTCTTGCATCAGACTTCAGCTTTTGTAACAAAGAAGTCAGATGTCAAAAACCACAGCAGTATGCTTCTGACATGGGCACAGCATGCACAATTTGCTCAGTTATTGTGTTTGGAAATTGACACCTTTTGGGAGGCGATGACAGCTTCGCTGAAGAAAAATTTCTTCAGAATTTCAGGTTCGCTGGTACTAAAAGAAGTAAAAGTTCTAATAAAGTACAACCACTTATGGTAATTTATTGTGAACTGTCCAAACATGCAAAAAAGTGGATTGAAGAATTGGCGAAATCAGAATGTGGCTAACAGATGGAGCTCTGTTTCCCGGTGCTCAAAGTTGATGCAAATGGTGGAGTGCCCCACAAATTTAATTGCAGAATAACTGAGCAACGGTGATATTTTTAACCCGGTAACTGAGTCAGCCTAGTCAACGAAGAGTGTAGTTTTTAAGGGAATTAACTTTGTGTCGTATTTCACTTTGCTCAGTTTTTACCTAGGTGATCCAAGGCAGTATATTTATTATTCTAAGGCTGCGGTTTACAGTGCTCAGCAACTCCTACTTTTATACCACCTAGGGAAGGGCCACATGTAGAGTCAACAAACAATAAACAAATGAAAACTATTCAACAGTGGGTGTGGTGTTTATCCAATATTCTAAACATTTTACTGCATTCTCTAGCATGCAGTGCATTCCACTACTAGTTATTACATCATAAGGGCAGGGCTGCACTTAGTTAATGACACCTATAAATCTGAGTATTGACACCTTCAGGAATGCCAAATTCACAAAAGTTTCAAACAATACAAATCTTTTTAAAACTATTGCTAACCTCCCCCCACCCCCTTGCACTTGGCTGGCTAAAAAGGCAAGTCAAATTAATTAGGCCTTTTACTATCATAAAATCTGTCTCACAATTCCTTACTGTGACAAGATTCTATATCTGTTACCAACAAGAAAATCAAAATCATCAGCAATTCAAGAAAATGCTTCTCAGAGATTATAGGGTGGGATAACTCTAAAATTGCGAATTCAACAATGGCACATGTACACATTACCTGTGACTTGAGTTGATTACGGAAATGGAGTATTATCATAAGGAGAAAGCAAAAATCCTAATTTGATTTTTGTTTTTCAGCCACGTAAACAGAGAGAAATGCAGCTTTAACAAGAAAAATTTAAACTTTGGAAAATATGACAGGACATTTGGAAGATCACAGGTGGATCCAGGGGGGTCAAGGAAGTCCGGGCCTCCTTTTTCCCTTGATCTTAGTGACATCAAATCAAGAATTTTCATTTTTTGTTGACTTGGACGTCCCTTTGTTTTTAAAAAATCCTAGATCCGACACCCCCTTTTCAAAAATCCTGGATCCGCCCCTGTTGATAAATTGTACATTGTCTTCCTACATTGTTTCAATAAAGACTGCAAAAATGCTTATTAGAGTTCGTACTGCTTCTGTTATTCTACCAAAAACTACGACTAGAGAGCGTATTTCATAAGAGTTGGTGTCATAGAACAAATTTCAGGTCTTGTATGACTTTATGGACCAGCTTTACGCTCTGGTGACAGTTTTTCAAACAAGGCTTCTGTCTGGTTTTCTCATTGTCGCTGGTAAAAATAACCATGATTAGCTTAGCAGGCTTTTAAAGGGCTATAACCCTGTCTTCCATCACAAAAATCACCTTTTGATTTGGACCACTTACCGTTCAGAAATTGGTCTTGAATTGTTCCTTTATTAGTTAAATTAAAGGTAATTTCAGGGTTCAGAAAAAATGTTATTGCTCAGGACCTGGCTCTATAAGCTGGCTTGTCAGAGAATGACATTTATGCGCAGAGCAAATGAACTCATTTCCTTGCAAACCTCATCTAAGTAAAGAACAAGACTAGTAAGTGCTATAGCAAAGTTTCTGTGAATAAAACGCAAGTTACATAAAATGAAAACGAAATATGATATTTTAAGAAATAGGATTTTTGAGATTTCATCTTATTAAACACCAAATAAAATTCAGCCAGGTTTTTGATACCGATGTTTTGCAACGGATTCACCTTTTTTCTGTTAAATTTTACTAGAAAGGCTTGCTTACATACAATTAAAAATCAATTGGTACAACGCTAACAACATAAAGAGTTGATATCCGACTACCATGTGCAAATGCATACAGCACAGACACAAGGGATGGACACAATAAACATTCCCACTGGAGGGTGCAAGGCAAGCACTCTCAAAATAGCATCCAGGGGGTGGAAAGCAAGTCAGAATCGCTCCCCTCAACAGGCACACACCTGCCATCTTTCGTCACAATTCTTCACACAGTTTGGAGGAGCTTGTTGTTTGCTTCATAGTAACCTATTCACCAAATTTCATGAACATCCATCAAAGAACTTGATAGGCAAAGAGAAACAAAATTGCCACTAGGGAACTCTACGTTAGTCAGATTTGACTCGAAAACCCAAAATCCACTTAAGTAGTACTTTCCCCAATAAACGCATTACACATTTCATTATGAGGAAAGTGATAGATATTGAACTACAGGCAAAAAACAAAATTGTCACTAGGGAGTGCTACAGTAGTCGGACCTGTTTGAAAATCATCATCAGCCCATACACTTCCTAGACAAAACACAATAGCCAATTTTCCTAATGATCTTTTTAGATCCATTTGGCCGATGGAGAAGTTGATGCTAAAAACCGCACTCAAATAATTAACATAAAATGGCTATTAGGCGGCATACAATAGGTCAAATCCATACAGAAATACAAAAATACAACGGATACATCGTCTCATTAATAGAAACCTATTTGATAAATTTCATGAAAATCTGCTACAGACCTCTGAAGATACAGAGATAACAAAAAAAATTAAAATTCCCACCAGGGGGAAAATGGTTGACATATAGGAAGCAGTTGTTGTCCATTGCTAAGTCCCGCAAAAATAAACTTGCCAAATTTAAGAAAGATCCTGCACAGGTTTGAGTAGGAACAGCTGTGGACATGAAAAACAAAACTGCCACTAGGTGTCACAGCAGTCAAAGGCATACAAAAATCATTGCCAGCCAAGCTCTTCCCATTCTGCAAAAACAGACTCCAAAACAGTAAAACTGGCCACTAGGTGATGCAGGATATGGTGAATCTATCCAAAAGCAAGAGGGTGGCATAGTCACCTAACGTCAATTTTTCGAGAAAATCTGCAGAGGAATTCTGCAGATACAGTGGCAAATATAAAAAACTAAAATCACCACGTACGTATGTGCATAAAAATTGATGTCTACAGGCTTTCTACTTTCAGAAATAAATGCATAAGTTAATAAAGTCATTTTCTGTAGATTTGCAGACATTTGAATAAAAGCAAAAACTTCTAACTGAGGTCGTACAATCCTAAGGTTCTTCATGGATCCTCAAGAAAANAACGCTAACAACATAAAGAGTTGATATGCGACTACCATGTGCAAATGCATACAGCACAGACACAAGGGATGGCCACAATAAACATTCCCACTGGAGGGTGCAAGGCAAGCACTCTCAAAATAGCATCCAGGGAGTGGAAAGCAAGTCAGAATCGCTCCCCTCAACAGGCACACACCTGCCATCTTTCGTCACAATTCTTCACACAGTTTGGAGGAGCTTGTTGTTTGCTTCATTGTAACCTATTCATCAAATTTCATGAACATCCATCAAAGAACTTGATAGGCAAAGAGAAACAAAATTGCCACTAGGGAACTCTACGTTAGTCAGATTTGACTCGAAAACCCAAAATCCACTTAAGTAGTACTTTCCCCAATAAACGCATACACATTTCATTATGAGGAAAGTGATAGATATTGAACTACAGGCAAAAAACAAAATTGTCGCTAGGGAGTGCTACAGTAGTCGGACCTGTTTGAAAATCATCATCAGCCCATACACTTCCTAGACGAAACACAATAGCCAATTTTCCTAATGATCTTTTTAGATCGATTTGGCCGATGGAGAAGTTGATGCTAAAAACCGCGCTCAAATAATTAACATAAAATGGCTATTAGGCGGCATACAATAGGTCAAATCCATACGGAAATACAAAAATACAACGGATACATCGTCTCATTAATAGAAACCTATTTGCTAAATTTCATGAAAATCTGCTACAGACCTCTGAAGATACAGAGATAACAAAAAAAATTAAAATTCCCACCAGGGGGAAAATGGTTGACATATAGGAAGCAGTTGTTGTCCATTGCTAAGTCCCGCAAAAATAAACTTGCCAAATTTAAGAAAGATCCTGCACAGGTTTGAGTAGGAACAGCTGTGGACATGAAAAACAAAACTGCCACTAGGTGTCACAGCAGTCAAAGGCATACAAAAATCATTGCCAGCCAAGCTCTTCCCATTCTTACAGTGGTTTGGCCGATAAAGACAGACAGCAAAAACAGACTCGAAAACAGTAAAACTGGCCACTAGGTGAGGCAGGATATGGTGAATCCATCCAAAAGCAAGAGGGTGGCATAGTCACCTAAATAGAACCTAACGTCAATTTTTTGAGAAAATCTGCAGAGGAATTCTGCAGATACAGTGGCAAATATAAAAAACTAAAATCACCACGTACGTATGTGCATAAAAATTGATGTCTACAGGCTTTCTACTTTCAGAAATAAATGGATAAGTTAATAAAGTCATTTTCTGTAGATTTGCAGACATTTGAATAAAAGCAAAAACTTCTAACTGAGGTCGTACAATCCTAAGGTTCTTCATGGATCCTCAAGAAAAGAAAAGGTTGTAAGTCTGGGGTCTCCCCAACTGACATAATTTTCGAGTTGACCAATTTTGTGTGGTGTCCCTCATTGGAGCTTGATCAGCTTAACAGATAATTTAGCACTGGATTATACCTTCAATACCAGTTGAGGCGGTCAGTAAGTATCAACACAACAGTACTGAGTTAGTGTGAATACGTACTTCTGAGGATCGTGTCAAAACCAAATCCATAGTGGTAGTTTTTACTGTCATGTTAACACATTAATAGCAGTCTTTGAATATTATTCACAAATACAACATTAAACTTAGCCAAGAGCATCAGATATATTCTCGGCAAAACATTTTTAGTAGCTTCTAATAAAACAAAAATGTTGGAATGTATTCCTAAGTTCACTATAAATCTAGATGACCTACTTACTTAAATTCCGGTTATAAACAAATTACAACTTAAACTTGAGAGTTCTTACAACTTAACAGTGTCCAGACATTTTAGACTGCAAGTAACAGATGGCATAAATTGGTCAATTTATGAAAGAAAAGCCAGGTTAATGAAATACTATAAACTGTGGGTTCTAACTCCCCGTGTTTGTTTAGCAAATTAACCTATTTGTTAAGAAGGCGTCCAGGATCCTGGCGGCAGTAATTTGAGGTCAAAACTAGATCACTGACTTAGTAACAGGTTGCTTGATTTCAGCACTTGTTATAGTAAAAAGTTTTAGAAGACAACAAGCACTTCTTACAATATAATTAATTTCCCAAAAGGATTTACTTCCAATGTGTGGAACAAGTACAGCAATATATAGCATTGGATTATAAAGATTTTTAATGTGAAATTCCCATGATCTGATCAATAAGGTAACCGACGTCATGCAATCCTGGCAATTCAAGACTAACAAAATGATGAAACTGAATTTAGATTATATAGAAGACTTCATATTGCAGAAGCTAAAAGGAGCAATTCCATAGTAAAATGACCAAATAAATAAATTATTTTTTAGAAAACACATTCCAGGAACTGGTTCTGCATTGGCAAGACAAGAATTTTTACAATTCAATCGCAAAATTCCAATAGTTGGAGTTTTCAACATCACAAAACAATGCTCATTGCGCAAAAGTGTAAAATGGTCTTAACCAAGGGCACATTGTAACTGTGCAATCATTTTCTAATTTGCAACTGAATTTTTTTTAAAGCAATGTGACTAATTTGCCCCTACGATATTCTCAGAATTCATTAAGCAGTTCTTATGAACATATCTGGCATCTCCAAGTCCTGACAGAACAGTTTCTTACAATTGTAAACTGCCATCAAAATACTACGGATAATACAAAAAAAAAAGTTTCTTGGAACTACCCCAGGTCATCATGCTACATACCAGTACTCAAGCTACCAGGCACTAGGCTGAGACTATCCACATGTTTGCCCTGTTACTCAGTGCAACTGGGCACACCGCTTTTATTAAGAAAACTGTGTTGTTACTATTTCAAAATGTAACATTTACAACGCGTTAAAGGTTAAGTGGGACCCTAGAAAAAAGTCCAACTTTGGCCAACTTCGGAACATCGTATCTCAGAAATGGCTGATCGGATTCACATGAATCTTTCAGATACTATGCTTTATACAGTGTTCCATAAACCGCTATTTGGAATTGTTTTTAAAACCTATCACTTTTGAATGAGGGTCATCAAAATAGGACCAATGCGATTTTTATGAAAACATTTTAAAGTTGCATAGAACAAAAACAAAACGAAACTTCAGAAAAATGTAACAGCATTTTTGAGATTTGATCTTACATATCATACAAAATTTGGTCATGTTATTGATCTTGTTGTTTTGCTATGAACATGTCTCTTGTTTTTCCTAAATTTTACAAGCAAAGCATGTTACACTGATCAGAAATACCTTCAAACAAGTACTGTTCTTTATTAACCAGGCATAATAAAACAAATCAGTTTTGGTAATAGAAGTTGGACGTAACATGGGCTTCAGATTGCAATGGATTTTGAGCAATTTACTTTACAAATATGCATCCTGATTTCATTGGAGAAACAATTGTGATTTTACGATTACACGTTTTCTGGGGGTGAACAGAAAGTTGTCAGCACAGCCCGTAGTTGAGTCAACATCTTGACCTTCAATATCTGGAGCCACTCATGTTTAAGTCAACAAAAATATACATATGGGAGACTGGTTGGGCAAAATATTAATATCTTGTCAACATACTCATAACCAAGCATTAATACTTGGCTTTCTTTCCCACTTAGCACTGGCTGACACAACACTTAAAAAAGTCTAGATATATTTAGACTCAACTTGGTGCTTACAAGACAAGCAGTCTACACTGGACTGTCTGCTAAAGATAGATCTATAAATAGTGCTGTTGTGGGCCAGTGCAGACAAAGCAACAACCAAGGAACTCATTATCAAAATGAGATGAAATTATCAAATGTACCATTACCATGACTGGAGGAAATGAGAAATGAATGCAGATTTTTATATTAAAATACAGTTTAATGTTGTCTACACTTAACAGCACGATATAAGACTGTTTACCCTTGACTAAAACTTTTGATTGAAAGAAAGGAAAGGATACGATTATAACTGGAAATTATGCGGTAAATGCTAGACCTTATGTGTATTTAAACGTAAAAGTTTTTGCGTATTAAATCAATATCAACTTCATTTCAACAAAAACTTGTCGACTGGCCCAGATCAATTACCATCCTAGAATGCTGGAACAAGCGAGTATTCACATCTACTTACGTGGAACTAAGCTACCAGCTGTTGTATAGAAAATAATTACCTCAATTTCTTTAGTGAATGAGGCAACGAAAAGGAATCACAATTTTCGGAGTTGTTTACGTTGAAAACCATCGACACACCTTGCTTTCAGGTACAGTTTACATTGTCAATCAAAAAGTGAACAGGATAAGCAGTTCATGTATACTTACACCATCTACAGGCGATGGTCTTCTGCAAACTAGGACCAGCCTGGCCAGCCAGTTGCTCATGACACACAGGTCCCAATTTTTTGCAACATCTTCAGTTAAATAAAATTTGCTCAGAAATTCAATTTGCTCCACAAATTTAGTGGTACAAAAGTAATTTTGATGGCAGCTGTAACATAATTGCTTTAGTCCAAAAAAGTTTAGTTTTTAATAATATCAATTTCATTTCAGATTTTATTTGAAAAATGTTTACCCACATCGTTCCATAGCTGAATAAAATAGTTTTGTAAGGGTACTAAATTGCTCCCCCATCTGTGCGCAGTATAAAAATGGTGAGTTCACGATTTTGGGAACCGAAAAAGGGACTGCTCGAAGAAAAAGTTTGATAACGGGAGTATTTGTTCGAGTTGGAAGGAAATTAACACATCGATAACCTTCTGAGGTGTTCCTCTATGCGCAAAAGGTATTTATAACAACGTGAATTTGATGGTTTAGTCGGTGCGAGGCATAATTTGCCGAAAAGCTTCAGGCGTACAGAGCCCCTATAGGAGCTGCATCGCCTCTGGTTCGGGCCAACAGAGGCGATGGTCATTGCCTACATTAACCACTGCCATTTACTCACTATATTAAGAGAATATTCATTTTGTAGTAATAGCCGAGATTACCCAACCCGGGGATCGAACCCGCAACCCCCATAAAACCGGCGGCAAGCGTGCTAACCATTCAGCTAATAGGCAATTGCCCATTAGCGAGTAGCTAACAGAGGCTCATATATAATTCACTGGAAGCACATCTACAACATTTTTATGGATGGGTCTCCACAGAGTACAACGGAAACTTGTCTTGTTTACTCAATGTCGTTCTCCACCATGCGCTAAGTATGCTCAAAACCTTGTGTATTAGGATTTGCCACCACCTATGCACTACCTTAACATCGGACATTGTCACTGAATAGCGAAGCTGGCTCAGATGGTAGTCACCCCATAAGCATAGATCCCCAAGTTTTATGACAAATTATGCCTCCACATTGACTAAACCATCACATTTCTATCAGTACTTGAGCATAGAACGACACCTCTGGAGGCAGTCGATGTTTTTAAATCCTTTCAACTCCAACAAATTCTTCGGCAATTAAGATTTTTTTCCAGTGGCTGCTCGATTTGGGGACCTGCAGGCTGCCAATGCAGCCTCAGATTGTGTTTGACAACCTGCGAAAATTTCAAGTCGTCACGTAATAGCCAGTGCGAGTATCAAAGTCAACAACTGCCTCTAAATTCGTTTCAAAATTCGCACAGAAGCTACACTGTCACTAGCGACGGTGATTACTGTCTATTTCAATGTTGTCCCGCCGCCCCAGTGTCCTGAACGGAAAAAACAACAGTTTACCTTCATAAAACTGTCTTTACTGAAGCAAAGTGTTGAAGGGCCACTTGGAAGTGGCATCTTCGTCACATCAAGCGTCATCCTGACACCGTATGGTTATGATCAACAAACATATACTCTGATTACAGCTTAAAACATTTTAGCACTCGGCAAGTGACTTGGCAAAGATGGCAGAGCGGAAGTACACTTTTGAGTCTCCAAACATTAGAAATTTCTGCTGCTTCGTGCTGAGCCCAGAACCAGCCGGCGGGTTCAGCCGTTCCGTACTAGCCGCAATATCGCGTGCTTTTCTTGGAGTACAGGGTCGTTTTTCGAGATGTTCTTGTGGAAGAAAACACTGTGTACCTAAAACCGAAACAAGGTCCTCAAAAATTGCCTAGAAATAAGAGTTGAGCACCCGAATAGGCATATAGTAACAAACCATGATGATGAACAAAATTTCAATATGAAAGTTCTTACAAAAAGTTCTGATGTTGTTCATAATCCTTATATAGAACTTTGCATCACCAACAGCCACTATCAAATTCAAAATTATTACAGATTAATAACGTAGAAAATAAATCTGAAACTAAATAATGCGATCCAGATCCTCTCATGAATACTATTGATTCACGAAATGTAGAATATATATATAAGTAAATAAAACAACAAGAATGGATCAACTGAAATTTTCGGATACAATGACATCCTTCGTCAACAGAAACAGAAATAAAGTAAAATCAAACACTATATGGCAATTGTCATTTAAGATGTGGCGTAATGAATATGATACATTGTTGCGGAAGAAAATTCAATGATATAATTTAAGAAGTTTTTGTGTTTAATCCATTAGGTTCTAGTGTATTGAGCTTGTCTATCTAAAATTGTTCTCTTTTGAGTCTGTGAGGGGTACTGGGGTATTGGAGTTTTTCTATTATTTGTACAGAAAGATCTTGAAGATTATGTGTTTTGGAATTGAAATGATTACCTATAGTATCAGAAATGTTTTTATGCATTATGTTAAATATATGATTACGAAACCAAGTTTGTAGATCATGTTGAGTTTGTCCTAGGTATTGGATAGAACATTTTTTATATGTTATAAGGTAAATAATATTGTTGGTGGTGCAATCAGAATAATGTTTTATTTCAAAGTTTTCATTGGTTTGGGAAGACTGGAAGAAAGTAAGTACTATCGTTGATAAAGTTACACATTTTACATCTAGATTTGTTACATTGTGTGTTGCCAATAGGTGTGTCAGTTTGGTATATATTGTCGACATTAGCTTTAACTAAATAATGTTTTAGATTTTTACATTTTCTCCAAGAAATGATAGGTGGATGAGGAAAATGATTTTTTATTTGAGGGATTAAAAATGCCTATTAGTCACGTCATGAAATTGTAATATCAGGGCCTGATAACAGCCTGTACAAGTTTCAGTCGTGAACCCAACTTGAAAGTACGTCAGCAAACACTAGAAGAAACTAATTTCTAGTAGAACGAGTAGACTACATGTATCACGGAATAATAATTTTCATTTGATATGGATATGAGTTTAGTCATGTCCAACTGTAGGAAATGCAGTTCTCGTTCCCTCATAGTGAGTATTTTCGTCGTTAGCATCATCACCAGATACCACTGACTGCCATGGTTTTATAATAATAGCATCGGATTACTCCAACGTTCACTGACCTTGAATGCTGTACGACCTTTTTATCTTTTGGCAAAGTGAATTACGTGGGCGGACGCGACTTGTGAGACTGTTTTTCGTCAAGACACCGCACGTTACGTGTCAACCAATTTAAGGATATTGCACTGAGTCAATAGAAAAGTGTCTAAAATAAGGAACCGCCCAATGAGGTTTACAACTGCTGTCTTGTTCAATTTGGAGTACTTCTATGATAAAACACTGATCTCTTATCTGATACTTTAGGCTACATGTTACACATTTTCCATAGTACCGTACCGTAAAAGTTAAAACCTCAGTGGTATAGTAATATCATCGCACTTTGATGTACCGGTTAAAAATGCAGCAACTTCGAATATGAGGCCAATTAAGTCTTATATTCACATAAAGGCCTTACCGTTTCCTTGCCGGTAAAAGGCAAGTCGTCACTTTTCTGTGCTTTCAGCCAATTATAATATAGCCATGGTCAAACTGATAAATGGATTTGTTTTGATGATTTCAACTAATCCTCGTTCTGTCACCTGCTAATGCAACATGATTGGCGTCAATCTTCCAAGATAAAAGCGAGAATCATCTGAAAAGTCATACTCCTCACAGATTGGACATTATTGTGCTTTTGGTTTTTTCCCACAGTTGTCGTTAAAAGTGTAGGCCAAGCTTGCCCGTAAAGCAGACTTTGAAAGGTGTCAAAATTTCCTCCCGCCTTTTGAGGGTTGTAGAGGATTCACAGAGCATTATTTAGTTTCAGAGAACTGGATGGGAAAGACATTTATAGTATCTGTTAATAAGCCAAAACCAGGTTTGGTATCCTTTTAAATTCTGCCAAACACAGTTAGTAAAATATTGGTCGGGCTAAAACCATTCCAAAGTAGTGAAAACCAACACCTGTTGTGAATTTCTTACATTTAGTGCTTGAAAATTAATGTTTTTGTTCCCGCCAGATTGCAGACGGCCATCAATATGAAAACATGGTTGTATAACAGCCAAATAGAAGGAACTTGTATGCCAGGTTTTACGGTACATGAGCTATGAATAGGACAACACAAAACGACGGAGAACTGTCTCGTCGGAATTATATAACAAAGATTGAAGTAACGAAAAAACATACCGTGAGACAATGCAATGCATTTTAATGAGAAGTGACTGGAACGTGACGTCACGCACATTAATGTTGCTTGCCCATTGGGGTGACGGTAACAAAAAAGTGTTTCGGAGCAACAAAAAATTAACACTAGCGTGAGAAAAAATAAAGATCGATGAACATTTCGCAAGGTTGGTCAGTGAGCGTCCATCTTTGTACGAGGCACTTTTTATGTAACGAACGAAAAGACAGACAACTTGTTAATACATTATTGCGATGTATCAACCAATTAAGTTCAATATTTTTTCTTTAATTTTGAGATAAGATTTAACAAAGCAGATATCCTGTAGATCTGAAAGTGCGAACGCCTCCCACAACAATTTTTTATCTTGTGCGAGACATCCATAGATAATTAAAAATAAAAATTTTAATGTGAGAAATCGTCTTTTTGACAATATCTTGCAAAATTTTATTTCCATTCGAATTAAGCAAAGACATTTTCACAACACTGAACCATTTCCGTTACAAAGCCATTCTTGTTGCCGGGCGATAATCAAGCGAGCACAGAATAAGAAAAATATGTATTTTTCCTTGTAAAAGGTTGTTTACTTGCCATTGAGTTTTAGGAAAAATTTCAGAAAAAATAATCGTATTTATTTTCTATACTCAAGCAAAGATAAAAGGTTGCAAAGTCGACATCTTGCCAAATAAGCTAAATAAAGGGGCATTACCTTTTAAAGTGACACAATCGGCAACAATGACAATTAAGCAATAGTATAATGCACAAAGTTCCACATAATCACACAAATGTATCTCAGACTACACTTCAATAATTGTTTGGAGCTTTTCTTTCAAAACAAGGTCGATTTTGTTACGCGAATGTGTTTTTATTTTGCTCAGTGAATTTTGGCAAAAATCTGCAATATCAGTAATCACGGTTTTCCCGGCTACTGAGCCAATTGACCCTCACGTCAACTGCCATGGTTGCACTAAGGCTCAGTCTCCCGTCACGTGATTTTTTAGTTCAGGCGGGCGCTCAGTAGCGCTACTGACCTACGCTAGGACCTCGCTGGTTCCCTGCGTGCCGCTACGTCAGTAGACAGCGCGTGCCGCAGGGAACCAGAGAGCGCTATGACCTAACTAATCTAGCCAAACTCACGTGCTCTCATTCATCATACACGGCAGTATCTCACGTAATCTCGCGAAGTGTTGCTTTTTAGCGAGGTCCTAGCGTTACTGAACGGGAGGCAGGCATGATGTCCATCAACAGAGCACTCTGATAAAGTCACGGCCCAAATTGTTTCGATAACTAGAGAGTTCAGTGACGCAAGAATCTCGGTAAAACGAGACTTCGCGAGATTACGCGAGCTACTGTGTGTTTTCATTGAGAGCACTCCTAGTTTGGCGCTAGACAGCTCAGCCCATCACCGATGTTATCGCATCTTCAACGCGGTTTGGCCACTAGGAGAGTGATCGAATTTTGTAAAACTAGTTGCCAACTGACCGAGATCATTTGAAAATTTTAACACTGGACAGATAATCAATTTTATATTAATAAGCATGAATACCAAATGAGCGGCTCAGTGTTCCTGGAACTTAGACCGGGACAAGCGGAATGCAAACCCCCGACCGGCACCCCGGCGGCTACAAGAGCACTGAGCTCGGGGTATCTGGAAATGCTCAACTCATATATAGTCGCACGATAGTTCAGCGCTCGATTTCGTAACCCACAACCCTCTACTTCGGTTCGTCGCCCCTTTTTCTCATACAAACTGAGGTCAACGAGATCACTCCGTTGGCTAATTCGTACCCGGCTGACGGGCCGGGCTTTCTTCGGCGAAAGCAACAGTTAACCACTTGAAATCACGAAGCCTGACAGCTGACGAGGTTGCCACTTTCGTTAGAAATCGAACGGAAATCACAAAAATACAATACTTATTGTGCTTTTTTGTAACTCTGGCCAACTGCTCGCAATTTCAAGGAGTCAATCTGATCCAAAAATAACCCCCAACATGTGTTTTTCGGTCGTAAACCGATTATGTCAAGACGAGAATAACTTTTTATTCACGTAGAATACCAAAACACTGACGGGTTATCAGGGCGCAGCAAACATTTACATACTCGACTGACGCGATGTTGAATATAAGCTACCGGCTTTCAAGCTCAGTACTTTCCGAAACCTAGTACTAGAGGCGGATCTACGGGGGGGGGGTTCAGGGG
>NMRA01000548.1:31394-86516 GCA_002633005.1 Phoronis australis
CCGGCTGACGGGCCGGGCTTTCTTCGGCGAAAGCAACAGTTAACCACTTGAAATCACGAAGCCTGACAGCTGACGAGGTTGCCACCTTCGTTAGAAATCGAACGGAAATCACAAAAATACAATACTTATTGTGCTTTTTTGTAACTCTGGCCAACTGCTCGCAATTTCAAGGAGTCAATCTTATCCAAAAATAACCCCCAACATGTGTTTTTCGGTCGTAAACCGATTATGTCAAGACGAGAATAACTTTTTATTCACGTAGAATACCAAAACACTGACGGGTTATCAGGGCGCAGCAAACATTTACATACTCGGCTGACGCGATGTTGAATATGAGCTACCGGCTTTCAAGCTACTTTCCGAAACCTAGTACCAGAGGCGGATCTACGGGGGGGGGGGGGTTCNCCACTAAAAACCACAAAAAATCGTACGGCGGTAGGGGGGAAACCCCCTCCCGACCTTCCTTCCGCCCGTCGCTACGCGCCTTGCATTCACTCGAATCCTACCCCCCCCCCTTTAAAACGTAGATCTGCCACTGTCAACTCTAATAGTTGATCGACATACGCGTTCAATTAGAAAAATCAACTGAGAATAACATTTACAACGATTGTAACAAGTGCGTGCATTTCGTTAAAATTTTATTCTAGCCGAGCAACGCGAAGGGTTAAAATGAGCCCTCGAGTCGTCAACGGTATGCTTCTAGGGATGGATTTTTGTCATCGAAAAGTGGCAATGCTGATGTAACGCCGCGGCTGTTGTGTGATTGAGGAGCCTAGTACACGACTGAGTAGACGGCTGATGACGAGGCCGAGTACAAAGCAGACTAAGTGGTTGGAATCTGAGCTATCTGTAGGATTCGCAGAGAGAAACTACGCGCGTTGTAGGCTATTAGTGTGTTGCCTTTATTTCTCTAAGTCATGGTTGTGAAGCAGATGGATACATGTGGCCAAAATGCACTAGACTTCATGATTCACATAAATACAAATTTCAACAGTAAACAACTCTCAGAACTAAAGGAAGAATCATAGGAACTTGACTATGTGTCTGCCATATATGGTAATGGTCATCTGTGTCTGGCAACTGTTCTGTGAATGACCATTACCTCATCTGTTTACTACAGAGATAATCAAAACAGAAGAGTCGCTGAATTACTCACGTAATGTATAACTATCTTTGACGCAACTGTAAGCCAAAACAAGTTAGCCAAAACATACCAGAAACATGTTAGCAAAACCAATAATATTCACATTGATACAATCAAAATCAGCATACTTAGTAAAATTATATCATGGACTTCACGACAGAGGCACTGTCAAAAAACAAATTGCTGTTAGGAGACATCATAGCGGCGGTAGTCGGATCCGCATATCTGATGGTTCAGTCCGGACTACTTTGATACCAAGTTTCACTAAGATCCTAAAAGGGGCTTAGGAGATACAGTCGTAAATTCAAAGCTGCCACTACAGGGCACAACAGCTAGTAGTCGGACACATCCGAAATGAATGTTGGCCAGCCGTGTTCATACGCTGATTTCCAGTCTACCAATTTCCATAATCTGGGTTTCGGGTTTACAATTAAAGGAAGACTGAAAGCAATGACCGCTAGGTGTAAAATACGCCGAATCCGTCAAAAATGGAAAAGTGATGTCCTGTCCATAATTGAAACTTATTTTTCTGAAATTTCATCATGAAAGTACTCGGTCAAGGAACTTTGTTCAAAGATACAGAAGCAAACTAAAATAGTCACTATAGGGTGTACAACGGTAGTCATTTCCTTCCAAAAGTTGTGGCCAGCCGTTAATTGTCTCATTCATAGCATAACACTTCCAAAATTTCGCAAGGATCTTGCAAAGGGAGGAGTCACCGAGCCGTGGACGCAAAAGAACAAAATCGCCACTAGGAAGCGCTACAGTAGTTAGACTCGGGAAGTAAACGTCTTCCACTCAAACTACCAATTTTCCTTATCCTTTGAGCGATTTGGCAGGTTGAGAGGCGGGCGTCAAAAATGGACGTCGTCGTTTTAATCGAAGCCTATTTGTCAAATTTCATGAAAATCTTTTAGATACACAGGCAAAGGTAACCAAATAAAATCGAAACTAAGGAGCTTAACGAAAGTCAGACTCGGGTCCGAAAGTGGCCAATCGCTTCTTAGAAATACGTTTTCCAAATCTCATTGCTATCCTACCGGAGGCTTAGAAGATAGAGCTGCGTACATCGGACGCCGGACGCATCCGAACCCCGGATGGCCCATACAGAGATGATGGCAACATGTGTAGGCCTATACCTGGACGCATAAAAACTGAAGAATTTAACACTGCAACGGTATATAATTCTGAAAGTTCAAAGTGAATAGAATTTACTTCCTGTGCTTATCTACCATTAGTTAAATCACGTGACTTCAGTAAAAACGAAAGGTGCATTTGTAGCAAACAAAGGATTCAATAACCTGACAAAAATACTTACATGATAAAACACATTTTTATTTTTGTTTGCTTCATTGCAACTTTGGAGTTTTTTCATAGTGATCATAAAGGTCGCAAATTTCGACAGCAACTTGAACGAAATGTTATAAAATCAATTCCTAATAACAGAGTTTTGGAGAAGAGTGTACAAAATGTAAACCAAAAGTTTCATCTGAACTGAATGAATACGGCCAACTACTTCGAGACATCTGATGTTTCGACGTTAGACACTTTTTAACGTTTTTGTCAGCCTGCAGTACTCACTAATCGTGAAATAAATAGTTCGCTTGACGAATATTTTTTTACAAATATCTTTATAACCTGCGACTTATTCAAAATTTAGCTGAAAACGAATTCGGTTTTCTGACATAATGAGCACACACTGAGTACTTAGTTGACATGCTTTCACTTGTAATCCACCTGAGTCGGAACACCAAGTGTATTTCCCCTTAGCTGAAGAGTCAAGGATTCGCAGATCAAAATGAGCTTCGTTTACACCAGGCTTTTTAAAGACTAAGCATAGAAATATTCAACATTTTCCATATGCTGTACAATAGGAGAAATGCAAATTGATGGTGCGGACATTTGGCCTGAAGAACGGGTTTGGACATATAGTAACGGCACGTTGTGAATTTCAGAGCACTATTGTTTCAATAGTGAGGTCTTGACGCTAAATGCTGTTGTATCTTGATATATGTTACGCACGTTTGTGCAATTACCGGGTGCAAGCCCGCTAGAGTAAACTCGAACCACAGACCTGTTTGTTTGCTCGAGGAATAAGCTTACATAGTTTCTGTAACCACTTGAAGTGCGTAGGAAACTATTCAACTGAAATAATAATACATTAAAATATCTCACCATGCATATATCTTACCTAGTACAGCATAGTTTTCCGTGTTATATCAAAACATGGGTGTTGGGCGGTAAAATTGTTTGTTTGGTATACAAGGAAATAAATGAGCGTCTAAGTGTTTTTGTGCAACGACATGTGGACAAAAGGTTGTGGAGTGCCGCAAGTAGAAGGCTAATCAAACCGACTTGTCAAAACAAATGCTAGATCTTCCATAGTTACAAATATATTGCTATAGAGATAAGCGCACTGCGCCCACGAAAATTAGACAGCGAAACGGAAGCTGTCTGTCAATGCATGAATAACGCAGAGACGAAACAGGTTTTGATGAGATGTTTCGTATGCAGCAGGGGGCAAAACCAGACAAAATATGTTGTCCATGTACAGTGCATGTGCAAGTGTGAATGCCGAAGAGTGCGATCGATGTGACCGATAAGACCCTGCCAAACCAATCTCGCATTGACTGAGAACGTCCCATCATAAGGTTATATAGGCCTATATCCACAAGTCCGTGTATTGAATCAAATACCTACAACACTATAGATTTTAACCCGGTAAAAGTACACACCTGTTGACAATGGAATGCCTGAAGAAATAAATTTCTAGCTTGATACCAATTTGACATTAATTGGGTCAAGTGAACATGTCCTTTTGGTAAAACAAAAGGTACATTCATAACAAACCAACGGCATCAATAACATGACCAAATATCATTTGATATAAATGTTCAAGATCAAAAAGGCTGATAAAGTTTATTAAACTGTAACCTCGAGTCCGTTATATACAACTTTTGACTTTTTAAGTGAAACATTTTAACAAAAATTCATGGAAAACAGTGCAAAAGGCAAAGTTTTAGAAAGTTTCATATGAACGCAGTCAGGCATTCCTGAGGTATGTTGTTCCGAAGTGAAATTTGGACATTTCTCTAGGGTCGCACATAACCTTATCACCCTGATGAAATTGGCAGCTATGGCCAAAAACATGCCTCGAAAGCGACACCGTCCACAGATTGTGCAATGCTTGACGCCGTCACGGCGATGTAGTTCTCGTTATGTTGTCAAGAATTCTGACTGTGGCCCTTAGATCGGTTCCCTCGGTTTTCCCCAGTTGTATATCGTGTCGAGGACTTCCGTGTTGTGTCAGAACTCTTACATTCGAATACATGGAACGACACACTCCTATAAAGTGTCAAACGCGTTTCTTTTCTTTGTAGGAAACAAAACGCAAGCTAAAGAACCAGCAATCGATGTGCGTACAATTTTTTTTCTCACGCCAACGAAATTACTATATCCCTTCGATCACTTTCGGTGGAGGACAACTAGATATTAGAATCGAATTGTCCGTCATTCGAAGCCAGTCCGCCTCCAGGACCGACGACTTGAGAATATACTGCAATTCCTTGTCAAAATAAGACCACGCACACTACATCAATTCCGTACATAACATTTTTTTTGTCTGATTGGTCGCCTGGTTTCCGGACGGTTTGATTAGATACTCACTTCTCATTACAATGGACTGAAAACTGTTGTTCAACGGATTTTATTCAGGGGTATGAAACGTCAGTGATTCGTTGCTTACATGGTCACTCAACCAGAGGCAAAAGCCATCGGTCTAAGACCCTAACTGATTAATAAAGCAGCAATTGCATAAATTCTGTTTAGAAACGAACAGTTTTTCGCTGTTTAACCTTTAGTACTTGCTATCCAAACATTTCGAAAGCTAACAGAATTTTCGACAATCCAATCGAGATTGTAACGATCTTTAATTGGTTTTATTTATTCTTTATTTAGACTGGGTTGCCCAATCAGTGGGGACCACTGTTCTCCCGCGAGAGGTCCTGTCAAAACAAGCACAATACCACCAGACACAAACAAATCACATAAAACTTAAATCTATAAAATCATTGCTAAACATACAACAACGTGGAAAATGTGAATACAAAAAGACTAGAGTCAACTAAAAAGCATGGAAGTCTTTAAAATTGTATAACTATCACAGTGTTTATGATTACTTATCGTTAGAGTCTTTAAAGTGTGTTCTGCGACGCATAGTTGTCTTCATATTCTGAAAGGTTGATGGACAACGATCTTCTTTTTTCAGTTATTCTTTGGAAACCGTTGCCTGTGTATTCAAACTTAGCCCGTCGGAGAAAAGTACTAGCGAAAGCAATGAGCTGACCGCCCTCTGTGGGCGGCGGTTAACTCAGAGGAAAAGAATACACCTCGAGTCTGAAATCATCGATCAAGGGTATACCACCACGGTAGCAAGCCAACACAAATGCTTTTTAATTTTAAAGGCCGATTTTTTCACGGATGTATCAAAGCACATATCTAATTGCGGTGAAAAGGGATAAGGGAAAAAGCAACAGCTGGTTAGTTAAAAATGGTCTTCAGTCAAACATCTGAAAGAAATGACACCCGTCTCAATTTCTGTGTCCCTCGTCCAGTTCCTCTGCTACGGAAATGTGTATTCCATTGGTGGCATTCTATTTGACCCAATGGCGGAGAAAGAAAGGACACGACAGGGTCCAATCTAAAAGGCTGTGGGCTGACTAAAAGCTCACCCCTCTCTCCAGTGATTATGGTACTAGGGATCGGGTGACACAGTTTTTGCACCACTACTTCGCTGTAGTCAGTGAACCCTATTGGTTGTGTAAGTGAATTTAGCCAACGATGAAAAGGAGACGGGGACTGAAAGTGTGTCCGACGTGTTCACGTACACCTCCTACGGTCACTCTGATACAGGAAGTAAGCCCCGATCGTTTCATGTTTCCATGACGACAAATTTTATAGTTCAACGAATAAGGGCACGCATAAACTTAAACAGGGACGTCTTCCGTAGACACGAAAGGCTCACGAACATAAGATTACGCAAAACTTCGCGAGATATCGTCATGCGCGATAAGCTTTACGGAACGTAGCCCCGGTTATCCAGGGGCGCGTTTTCTAGATGCAAGACACTCGCACGTGAAGCTAACGTAACTATATGCTTCATTTGTGATGCAAGCGTTATCTTGCAAACACTGACGTGATCTCATCTTTCTTACAAAAACGTAGTGCTCTGCAGAACACAGTCTAACTCATGTTCTTTCCGTCAGGCGATCTCTAGCCAAAAGCAGGACTGCAGAGCACTTGAAGCTGAATAAAATAGCGCTTGTGCTCTTCTTGCTTGAGAACTCGGGGCGGGACCGTGAATTCAAAAGGACCAAACAGTGCAGAACAAAAACGTAGCTCAGCACTTTGTGCCGTTGTATGTTGCAGCGAATTTCTCCGCGTAACTAATTAGAATCCCTATGCTTTTCTAATTCAATAAGTGTTGCTTTTATCCTAAGACGTATCACATTTCAAAACAAATCTCCGTTGAAAGTGTAGTGACAGAACACTCGGTCTTGTTTTTCAGCGATTTGCTTTCAATTTTCCATCACCTTTGTCCAGTTTTTTCGTCATCGTAGCTGCGCGCCTGAAGTCAATTTTACCGAATTCGTAAAACAAATATAACCGATCAGGTAACTTCGCAAGTTGCCAACTTCCAAGAACGTAGTCAAGTGACGCAAGTGGTATTTGAAAAGGGAATTGAACGCAGTTGGAAAAGTGTTGCAAAACATATGAGAAAATAGAATTACCGTGATTGCCAATGAAAATATTTACGTCTTTTTCCTAGGTCGGAATATATTGGAACCGGATTTTCGGTAATTGGTTAATGGGGCTAAGGGACAAACTAACACGAGAGAGCTATTTCTTTGGGGATTCTGGGTAAATTTTGGAAGCGCCAGGTTCAATTTTGAACCAGGGTACTTCTTCAAAGTTGCGCTGTTTTGGCATGCTGGAGTACCAAGGTCCTGTTGCATAAAATCAATGCACTAAAGATTTTAACCTCCATACGCTTTCGGGGCTTCTCTCCGACAAAATGGGATGTACGACCAATGCATAGAAAATTTCCAAATGTTACAGGACAATGAAGGATCTAGGGTCCCGCAACCAAAGTACAATCGTGAAAAGTAAAACATTCACCCATTCCAAAAATAGCAAGCTGCCGACGTTTTTGTATGATGTCCGTATGATGGAGAGGGTGACCCCGTGCCCTCCGCTCCCCCCAAATCCGCCTATCCAGGATTTCATGAAATGAATGAAAAGCTCGCCTTGGACTAAGCCAACTACAATACCAAGTTCAAGTAAGTGCTCAATTGCTTGCTAATTTGCTTGCCACTACGGAATCTTCCAGTGGTTAATTTTATGCACCGCAACATGTGCAGGATCATGACCTGGAAAATGAATATTTTTGCTGTTTATTCCTCTCGCGTGATGAGAACGAACAAAACTGGTCTTAATTACTGATCAAATACTACGAATAAGCCTCAGCTTGAACCTGTCTTTGATTTTTGAATTCTGATTGACACTTGTCAAATTAGCTACACGTAAACATCTGTTTTTGTTCCGATGGTGACCTATGGAGAATCTAATTATAAAACTGTGATAAACACGTCGCTAGATATAAGTCGACTGGAAAAATTCCCAAAATGCAAATCACTGTATTGGCAAAGAGTGCCTGAGAATGTTTTGGAAACTGGGGTCCAAAAAGCATGCCGCTGTTCAATTAAATTCATTAAAATGCCCGAGCAGTGACCAAAATTGTGATTTTCAAATATTCATCTGCAAGTTCATTGAACTGTCTGGTTCCCAATGGGCAAAATTTATTATTGCAACTGTTTCCTAGGTTATTTTAACCAAGAACCATTCTGCTCAGTAGCCGGGCGCTGTATGAATCAGCATTGCCCTAGCGTTTTCAACATGGCGCCCCAGTTCCGAAAATACAGTTCACTTCCGAGTGACGTAAGATCATGACTAATACGCACCGCGATTGCCTAACGTGCACGTGTATCGAGTCTTGGGTCCTATTAAATCCAATTAAGTCTCCGGATTCAACAACAATGTGACGTTTCGTGAGAATACAATATTCCATTCTGTACTTAAAAACCACGCCTCTCGCACATAAGAGATGAAATGCAAGCAAAATAAGAGTCAATTCACTTTCGATTAACAAACTATTCGACACATCCGTCTATACGTAAAAGGGGTCTTCTTGCTAGCGGTCAAAACCTGTAGAAGGCCTAACTCAGCTTTAGCTTTGTACTGTTTACCTGCCTCTGCCAATAAAAGTAAAAGCTACTCTGAAACTCTCCCACTGGCCCTTCCCCTGTCCGCCCATCCATGGGACACCGTCCTGTCTGTCTGCCCACATGCCCCCTTTCATGGGCGGCGCAGCACTGAACTTGAAAAAATGGGGCGCTATAGCCCCCCAGCCCCCTATGGTGCGCCGCCCATGAGCCTTTTCCGTTCTCTCCCTTTCTCTCTGTTCATAAAAGGTGCGATATCTCCTAAAAGCTCATGTGGTGTGGACGCGTATAGTAGGTCCAGATCATGTACAAAGGCACGTGTTTCTCTGACACAACATGGTGCCCAGCTACGTGTAATGAATCGCTTCAATATTCTGTTGAAAGTTGTAAACAGCGGAAGTGATTATCTCTGACCAAAACATTCTCAACTCACCAGGAGGTATTGAAATGTTTTCTTAATGAGATGAAAAAAACAAAAAATATTTCCCTAANGTCTTGGGGCCTATTAAATCCAATTAAATCTCCGGATTCAACAACAATGTGACGTTTCGTGAGAATACAGTATTCCATTCTGTACTTAAAAACCACGCCTAGCTCGCACATAAGAGATGAAATGCAATCAAAATAAGAGTCAATTCACTTTCGATTAACAAACTATTCGACACATCCGTCTATACGTAAAAGAGGTCTTTTTGCTAGCGGTCAAAACCTGTAGAAGGCCTAACTCAGCTTTAGCTTTCTACTGTTTACCTGCCTCTGCCAATAAAAGTAAAAGCTACTCTTAAACTCTCCCACTGGCCCTTCCCCTGTTTGCCCATCCATGGGACAGCATCCTGTCTGTCTGCCCACATGCCCCCTTTCATGGGCGGCGCAGCACTGACAAAAATGGGGCGCTATACTGCGGCCCCCCAGCCCCCTATGGTGCGCCGCCCATGAGCCTTTTCCGTTCTCTCCCTTTCTCTCTGTTCATAAAAGGTGCGATATCTCCTAAAAGCTCATGTGGTGTGGACGCGTATAGTAGGTCCAGATCATGTACAAAGGCACGTGTTTCTCTGACACAACATGGTGCCCAGCTACGTGTAATGAATCGCTTCAATATTCTGTTGAAAGTTGTAAACAGCGGAAGTGATTATCTCTGACCAAAACATTCTCAACTCACCAGGAGGTATTGAAATGTTTTCTTAATGAGATGAAAAAAACAAAAAATATTTCCCTAAACTCCCCCGCTTAGCTGATCGTGGGCAATGATGCGCAAAGTGATCGAATTGACAGTTCAGTTTTATTTCATGGCTCGTTACATGAACAGTTTTCACGATACATTTCAAAATCAGAACAAATTTTTGCAGCTGACACAAATTTACCACAATCATATAAAGAACAAACAAAAGTCCCTTTTATTGAGACGAGCTACACTGTAGTGGTTTTGATCAGGGACGATAATTTCCTTCTTTTAAAGTAGGCGCTTGAGAAGATACCTAGATGAAGCCCTTCGGTGTTCTTTACTTTAGATGTCGTATTTGTGGTACTCAGCGCCACATTCACGGAACCCCTGATCAAAGGAGCTGGGTAATTGTGTTTGACGACCAAAGTCTTAATGAACAACCTTGAATCGCGTGAAGTGACTGAGAGAACCAACACCGTTCCCCTCTGCAGTCCCGTCGATCTACTTGATGAGAAAGTCTGCAAAGCGAACAAAAACAAAGTACACGAGAAGAACAAAGACATTTGCAAATTTCTAGGAAATCTATAAACATCATAATTAGTAGCTGTGAAAAGTAATAAGGTCGCACACACACCAGTTTCATGTGCTAAAAACACACCTTCTGTCAAATAAACTAACTTGTTTTGGTCCACGCACCGCTGTAGAACTGATCTGAATTCCTTATTCAGATGATCAGCAATTTCTGGCAGTCCTTTTCGGTAAGCACTTTGCGTTCGTTCAGTGCTCAAAATCGTGCTCGACGTATAAAATGACCTCCCGAAATAAACCGACTTGTTGATCCAAGTCTCAAACAATTATGACTAGTCAGTTACTCTGAAGCTCAAAAGTCATTTCTAGACCACGTAAGGAATAATTTGAAACCAGTTTTACAGCTGCAAATTATCTAATTCAAACGTTATTCCTTGTTGAAGCCAGATTTATAGCATCATTGACGTGAATACACCTGAGAGGATTCAAATTATTTTCTACTTCGGTATAAAGGACGGGACCAGTGGCCTGTAATAGGGAATAAATTCATGTAACGCAGTCAACGTGACGGCGACTTTAAAATTCGTCTCGAAAACCTACTTCTGAATATACATTTTCCAGCTTTAACCATACACAGTTTTAATGATGATATGTAAACGACTAAAGCCCGGCCTACACATGCTCAAGTTTTGCTCGCAAACTTGGGCGAACTTTGTTGAGTTTGAAAACAAAAATTTGCCATTGCAGACAGATTGCCAAACATTACCAAACAATTTGTCGAAGACTGGTCGTCTCTCATTATAAAAACTAATTTGGTGGAAATCACCAATAAACACACAATTGTCCTCTAATTATCAGTGTCCAAAAACCAGCCTCCAGTGGAGAGGAGTACCGTATAAATCAAAGCATACTTGAACACTAACCACAGACCGAGGTATTACACCCTTCACTGGAGGATATAAGCGGTTAACTAGTGTTTGTATTAAACAGGGTCCCACCCAGCAGCAATAGGCTCCCTAAAATGGTACTTTAAGATTGCTGCGAAAGGGCAGGCATCTTTTACTGATCGCGAGCGGCCCCCATAGCTGATCAAGCGCCAGGACCCTAAATTGTTAATCCGCAACTGGTTTGGTTGCAACCATCCCCTGAACATTTTTGAAACCTTGGGTAGTAGATACGTAACAATCGTTAGGGATACAATCAGTAGCTCCATCTCTAAGCGATGTCCTACACTCCACAGAAGATGTCTTTCCTTTACTTCGGTGACAACAGCGCTACTTAAGAACAGCAAACCATTGCAAAATATTGCTTCCTTCATCTAACTCCCTCCAAATTCGTCAAGTATTTTTCAAATACTGCCAAAAACAATCGAGCAAGTTTTGAGGTTTGCAGGTGCAGACTGCTTGTCCAAACTGGCAAAAACATCGGCAACTCAAAGCCTAGTCATATTTGGTAGAGTTTACCAGAATAGACCGAACATTTTTGAGTACGTAAACCACACGAAACTCTGAAATTAAATCAGCACCCCTGGGAACTTATGAAGACCGGAGTACTCGAGGTGAACGACCGGCTACAATAACGATAAAGGAACATCTAGCGATAGCCCCAAAAATGCCCAATAATTTTTGCCGATTGAAACTAAGCTGCGTTTTTATTTCATCTCATGGATCAGGAAAGCATGACCACCGTATATCAGCGTCTTTACATGTAAGCATATACGTTTACTCGTGAAGCTTCGCTTATATTAACCGCACTAGGGCGCATGCAGACGTAGGTTCATGTAAAACAATTGAATAAAACCGAGAAGCAAATTTCTAAAATATCACGCCAGTGAAACTTGGCTTATTCGCTGCAGAATGACAGATGTTGATTGTTTACAGTTTACTAAACACTGATTAACGTTTAATGAAAAGTATTGCAAAAGTGGTCAAAAGCCCACGACGTCGATAACAGCCATTTTAAGGCATGCTATCATATGCAACGAATATCCGGCTGCGACTACAAATAGAACTTAGGCGCGTAAAATCTTTAAAAAAACGCATTAATCCTGATATAGGTGCACGAGCGCCAGGTAACGCGCAAATACGGAAATACGTAATCTAAAGTTTGTGAATATTCAATGACAGCCAAACGTCAGGTTCATTACGATGGCAAACCACTGCACGGTATGTCACGTCGATGGCTGGTTGCAAGGAAACTTATGTAAGTGACGCCGCAAATTGACGGAAGTCAAGTAACAAAAACGTTTCACGATTCCTTCCCGAGACTCCGCCTAAACATTGAACCCGGCTAAGTTTAGTGTTCATCACTAAAGAGGCTCGAATACAATGGAATGGTTTGAGGAGATGTCGGTAAGTAATCAAACTGGACTCGTTAGGTATCTAACTAATTGGTGCAGTATTCATGGACTAAAACTCGCAGTGTCCCTAAACGCATTTGCAAGTAACACGATATCAAAGTTAACAGTCGGCAAACATGTCAAATTATTATGTTTACGGGCAATAACACCTGGTTGAGCCACAAACATCCCATGAGCCCTTGCGGCAATTCTCTAAACCGCGAGAGGTACACGAGAGTTTGTTTTGATTGGATTGACAGCTCGACAGGTACTGTTTACAAAAAATCACTTAGTCAATGTAAACACATTTGCGACAATTGTGTCGGCTCCTAAATGCAACTGAGTCTTCTATTATTAAATTCGAATGATCCTCTGGAGTGTTTTATCATCGGACAACAAGACAAGCACAACATGCTAAGAGGCCTGTTCTCGTTTTCATTTTTCTGGTAATCACGACTAGTAGATTTACTTTTCCAACGATTCATCACGGGAGATATTTTCTATCACTGTGAAATCGCCACTGAGATATTTCGCATTTTAAGCAAAATTTGTATGCATTATCTATGAGAGAATTTGATTTTCCATCAATTACGGAATTCCTTTAATAATTTTCGCGCCACTTTCGCCACGGCTCTCGACAACATTCTGTTTCACATACTTTCAAATAGCCTGGACGTTTTGTCCAGTGCCGCCGTATTAACACAGTTCCCCTTTGAAACATTTCTGCTTTGTTTCTCGTAATTGAAACCAAGACTGGAGTTTTGATGTCTAATTAGTAAAACCATCAGACAGATTGCTGGCATGCTTTCTCTTCCATGTATTTAACAACACAATCAACGCGCAAGCCGCTAAAGAAAAGTACTGAAATGCACCGAATGACCTGAACAGATGCTTGCTGTGGTTAAGTGCTTGTCATCACATTAACAATTTCAATATAGTACTATTTGTCTTCCCTTATATTATGGCCAATATTTGCAGATCTGCACGAGCCTGTACGTCCCTGAGTGTTGGGTTAACATATGCTGCAGAGATTTACAATATTATCTCACTGCTGGAGCGTTGGATATTGTTTTGTTTATTGGACTCAGTTAAGCGCTTTTGACGACAAACGCCGTTATTCACGTTTCATCAGGAAAACGTTCGTATAATTTGCGTAACTCTCATGGAAACACATTCGGACAGCAATCGCACAACTGCTTACAAATGGTTTTTAATATCCCGCTGTCTCTCTTCTCAAACGGAAATATTACTAAAACCAGAGAAAGAATTTGGAGTTGAATAATTGTACGTTATTTTACAAATTCTGAAAGAAAAGAATGAAAAAATGCTTTAAAACTTGTGTCCCAATGAAGAAATCAGCCACACTCCTAAGTTTGGCATTAATGACAGTTTTTGATTAGTGTTTGCTGTCTTCCTTCAATGCCACAAGCAAGCCCTCGCCCGTAAGTAAATGTTGCGAGTCAACATGCACGCAACGTGGACGAGAGAAGCACACGTGCTATGATATTGACCTATTAGTAATTTGCCTAAGCGAAGGCGTCTTTATTATTCTAGGTACTTGAATCTACATGCATATATTCTTTTAACGAAGTGGCACTTTATTCACGCGTAAAACAAATTTGAAAGAAACAAGATAAACATCCCGGGTCAACTTTTAGTTAATTTCAGGTGGCCTGAAATCGACAAGCCACCTGTCAATCACTGTACACACGTACACCTGCATACACAAAACGTGACACCATCTTCCGGAGAAATGTGATCGAGCTAAACTCGTCAGTGAACCAGTGACGCTCGCTAGCGTTATTAGCTGAAAACACCAGCAGTGCATTGCAGAACAACCGGGAGTCACTCAATCTATTCTTAGGTCATTTCACGTCTTCTATCGAAATTTATCCTACTTGTAAAGGGGGATTGTTACCTTCTTGACTAGCACGTTTTACTATCTTTGAAACATGCTTTGAGCCTGCTTAGCCTATTTAAAAAAACAATTCACTGAAGAAAAATGATAGATTTCCAAACCCCAAGGCCGCGACACTAAACAGGTTGTAGAATGCAAGCACTATGTGTCTGATCAGCTGAATCGCTGTTGTATCGGTTTCATTACAAGTTTCTGGCACCGTTGCTCAAATCAAATGGGAAATTGTTAGGAAACGCGACTTGGAAAACAAGTGGGCTGGCGTCTCGGCCAATGGAAAAGCAAGAAAACACAAGTTATTCGGACCGGCTGAAGTCACATTTCCAGCTTGAAGTAGGAATTTACTGATAGAATAGATGTTGATAGCTGGCGCAGTTACATAGGATAAGGAATAGAATAGTTACCTATCGGCGACCTGTTTGTGACACGCACAGTTCCCGCCAGTACTCCCGACGACGAGTCCAGGACGGCCCCGAAAGCAAGGTCCGCAAAACAGCTCAAACAGGTCCCTATAATAATTTACTATTACCATGATTATAGAAAAGGCTCAAAATGATTCTTATAGCACATGTAAGTGGGATGTGTCAAACTGATCGAAAGCGCCTCCAAAACGGTAACGTTCGTCCTTAAAAGTAAGAGCAGTAGTCCCTGGTATCCGGATCACTCATTTTTGGTAGTCACTAGACTGACTTACAGCGGTCCCGTATTTTCAGAACCAGTTTCTTGACTGAATTACGGGCACTGAATTGGGTCTCAAAATGCGGAACCCCTGTAAGTGACTATTGCCCATTTTTGCAAATAGCTGTAATGAAGTAATTGACCCCGCGTTTGTCGGACACATTTCTGCAGGACATGCGCCTTATCCATCCCTACTGCAGATGCTTAAAAACAACTATTTTGTGTAGCATATTGTCGACCCAAAAGAAACAAAATGAGAAAATTGACCCAACTCGACTAATTCGTGATTAGTCAAATGTTTTGCAATCAACCACCTCGAAAACGACTATTTCATATTCCCAAGGACATAGGCTTCAACGTTTCGTGAAGATATTGTTACAGTGTTCCGCCTAACTGCATGGTCAACTTCCTGGAGTGGTGAATTTTCGAGTGCCATGCGTATTTGGCAGAGTTGAATAAGGCAATTTATTTTAAGCAAAGGTTGCAACAATTAAAATAGTTTAAATTCTTTTGCATCCGAGACTTACTAGAATTTGACACCCTCCCCTGCACCTGAGCTCCGCTCAATCATTAGTGATGCTAATCTTTACACGTCAACCTTTCAACACACTCAAGATATCTTAATATAGGCCCGTTTCTAAGCAACCGCTAAACAAAGACTCAAAAACAATACCTTGGGTCGCTTTTCTTGTATATTGGCGCCTCTGAACAAATAGTTTGGATGGGATGTTCCACAATAGCAACACAAGGCAGCCCCACGAATAGATAATGTGTCGTTTGCAGCCGTTGAAATTAGCTTCATCAACTGGTCTCGACTGAATGATGAAGACAATCCGACGTCACGGACATTCCAGTATTTATGGTAGCTTTAAGTTGGCTATGTTTATACTTGACAGCCGATATACTTACTACACACTATGCAGGAATGTCTAGCTAAATTCTAAAATTAGCAGGTCGACTTGCGGGGTAACATTACTTCATTCATAAAATCCGCAAGTTAAGTTAGAATGAAAACGCAGCGAAAGTGAAAATGCACATGTCAAGAGTTATGGTTGCGCTCCCGATGTTTAGAAGACTTTCAGTAATTAAGGAATAAAAAGGTTCCCTGCTGGTCTACCAGTATCTTGCATAGTACATTCGGAATTAACAACTCTGGACTCTAACCCCAACATTGCGTAACGAAAACAGCGCTAACTTCGAAGCTAACACAATGGCGAGACATTTCAAACTCATGTTTTTCATCTTCCAACCCCAACACACTGAACAACACTAAAGTTCTTTTCCCTTGAGCACTCCTCTCGGTGAAGCTTTTTAAGCGCATATAGTGTGTATTCAGTGCTCTCAACCTCAGCGTTTATCAATCGGTCATGTACATGTCACCTGTTGAAAAAGTTCGACTACGCCTCATCTGCAAAAAAGTTCATTTATTTAGCGTAAGTGCTTAGGAAAAGATGTTCCTCTACGTGGCATTGAGTCTCGTGTTTATGTGGAACCGGATTACACCCAAGACACAAATCATAGCCGGCATTTTTTTTTTCTTCATGCATGACCCTCGAGGAATGAAGTGACTGAAAGACGTTAACAGCTGAAAACGAGATGAGCGCAGAAACCGTTCTAAAAATTACAGGTAATGGCCGTGATTATCGCTAACGCTACCTGATTCCGGACACGTGACCAAATAAACTAACACGTGTCAAAGATTCGGTTGCGCAAATTTTGACATTTATTGCTTCTTCAAAACTATTCAACGCCTTCGGGTCATCGTAAATAGAATATTCCGACTATTATAAGAAACGAATGGCGAATATTTGTAAAGTCAAACAATTTTTGCAATTAATTCCTGTAGACAGGGAAACAGCCTATGCAAAGAGCCAAAGTTCATTACTGCAATTCACAATTTGAAAAATCTGTTTGTCTTGCAGAGAGATGTTGGGTAACTGTCATCAACGGCTTACGTTAATGGAACACTAAAATACACACAAAAAGTAATTTTGAGACGCTCGACAAAAAGGTGAAAACAGTCTTTTTCTGGAATGACGACATGACGCCTATCAACTGAAACGTAAACAAATATTCACAATTACCGAGAATTTCAAAGGCTTTCAAATCTTGGAGCCAAGTTCTGTGTCTTTTGAGTCCAAATCTAAAATGGTTAAATGGTTATTCATCGATCGGTTTATTTATACTTTTTATACTATTCGTTCTTAATGGAAGGAAAGAAACGAGCCATTCAAATACATGTACACTTGCTCCCCCTTCATATCTGACATACGCTTGCGTGTGCTTCTGTTTAGAACGTTTACCGGAGCGTCAACCCAACAGGTGTCAAACTTGCGTTTGTACCTAACATGCACCTTACAATTAATTGAATTACATAAGCGTTTTGACAAAGCGATGTTTTCTTTTCGCCTCTGCCATCATTCGAAGTGCCTGGGGCTAAACGACACGACAATGTCCCGGGGTGGCAAATGCGAACGATACCCCAATAGATAGCGGATGCCGTGAATTGTATAGCCGATTGTGTGGCAATAACCGGTCAACTGTGTGGCTGAACGAACACTGTTCCCAAACTCGAGTTGTAAAATAACTGTATATATGCGTTGTAATGAGTTGCAAGGAATCGACGTCCGACATGGTGTTACTTCTGGCGATCTAATCTCAGTGGGGTTTGTCTAACAAAGAATGAGACCGAAAATACTGGAATCCAGAAAACTATCCCACACGATTTAAATATCAGTCGTCGTCATCTTCGTCAGTTCCAAGATGTAATGAGACAAGGCTGAAGAACCTAAACTACGTTGGAACTGAAATTTAATCTGTCCACCAGTAACAGGAGTTGTCAATGTCGTCTCTGTTATGAGGAATGTGCTAGTATGTTAGCACCAAACTTACTTGGAAACTGTGGTGTATTCGTTAGTTTCACCTCCCAGGTTTCACTCATACCTAACAGAGACTTTTTGGAGGAAATGTTTGCACGCTAACATTAGCTAATTTAACTTGACTAGTAATATCGCCGTCAAAATACAAATGTGACAATGCCCTATAATTCAAGAGAGATTTACACATAATCTTGGGTGTCAGTATGATTTTTATTCTAAATCTGCTGTGGGTTAAAGAAACGCAAACTAGACTTCAGACAATAAATTATTCACTAGCCTAGCGGCCTAATGACGTGGTTACACAGTAAATGTTAAAGGGTGGATGACAGCAGTGATTTAAAATTACACAGTCCCCTGAACAATGCTGTTGACGTCATGAAACAATCAAACTTCAGCAAACCACCCCAGAGTCCAAAGACCTGGCCAAAATCAAAGTGAAAACAAACGAGTGTCTCAATGTCGTCTTCGCAAGTCAGTATCCCTGCATTGTAAACAGCAGTGACAAGATTTATCTCGAGGCATCGCTTTGCCACACTCCACAGTCATTTACTGGCGCATATTTCGTCTGTTTCTGTCACAAAGGAGGACGCACCCTCTCTAAATCACGGCAGTGAGATTTCCACGGACCATTCCCTTTCTATCAAATTCCAACCTTCCCATTCGCATGAGTCACTGGCAGAACGAAATATTGTTTAATAAAGATTATGTTTGTTCACTTAATATAATTACACACGTTTTAGTGAGTCACGAGAATGTAATAAGCCGAAGAGAACAGTAGAACTTCACATCATTTAGATTTTCAACAAACGGTCAGCCTTCTTCGATCGGTCATTAAAGTTTCAATTCTGCTTCAGTTCCAGGGATTAATTGACCATACAATAAATTTATACAGCCAAATCGAGAAGTGACATTTCAATCAACAATGTGTTAAACGATATACTTATTTATGTTTTATATTTCACTAAAATCAAAAAGAACAGGCCTAAACCAGAGGTTCAACATTTTGCACAAATACGTGAGAAGGATTTGACAAATTTTGAAGTGTTAAATGTGTACAGCACACGTGACAACGTGACTAAATTGGATTTTTTTCGTGTCAAACATGACCCAAAATTCCAGCGGTGTTGTGTTTTTTATTGGAAACCATGTGTTTCATCAAATCGGTTATATTAATCGTACTCAGACGTTTGTTTTATAATTTAAAACACTCGGGACAGAAACCACTGGCACTCAACGCGGCCAAGCGATGATCCCATTGGCAGCTCAAGCAAAAAACGTCTGGCAAATCAGCGCGCTCAGATAAGGTATGCCAGGCATGCGTAGTATGCGTTGCCGTAGCA
This sequence comes from Phoronis australis, assembly GCA_002633005.1. NCBI lineage: Eukaryota > Metazoa > Phoronida > Phoronidae > Phoronis > Phoronis australis. The sequence continues at coordinate 50,659 of NMRA01000548.1, forward strand.
ACCAGGTCCGAGGAGTAGCCTGGGCGGAACTAGAAATATTCGGAAAAACCACAACGTGGGTGCTTGCTGCTCAGCGTTTCATCATGTTTGTTATTACATTCCAAGTGCAGACACTATGCTATATAAAGCCGAGCAAGCTATTCGGTGAAACAGATGATTTTGAACAGTCGCGTGGCAAACACTAGAACCTGTTGTGCGCTAGAGTAAGGCAGCTATATAGTTACGTACATAAATCATTTTATCACTGAGCAGGGTAAAAATTCTTCAAGAGCTGGTAGCCGAACACGTGGGATTTTCAAAAAGGATTATTTACGCCGAGCGCTTCTTACGTGTACGCAGTGGCAATGGATGCTACCGTGCTGACACTCCGTTTGACTGCTTTGTTGGTGAGTTGCTTTTTATAAATATTTCCAAGGTATTGCATCTTATGTGCAAATATTTCAAGTATAATGGTTCACACTAAAGTTGAAGATTTTACTGAAGCAAGAGATTCTACGGAAGGATTGTAAACTCAATAGGCCGAGTGTGTTTTCTAAGTTGTCACGAAATTAAGTCCCAAGAAGTAAGGCCGGTTGTGCCTAGCCCTTGTCTGCGAGAATATTAAATATGCCATTAGCAAAATGTGCCATTAGCAGCGAATAGCGTAAAAACGAGGCAGGAATGATCATGAATAAAAACTAAAAGTTCTCGACCAAATCGCCATACAAAGCTCATATTGCAATTGTGTACAGTGTATATTGGCAATACACTTCGGGCGGACGGATTTCTATGCGCTGTCGCAACGGGAGCGCATTGCAATAATTGTATTTAGCGTTGCGCTAATTATCGGCGTTGATCTCACAAACTGGGCTAACAGAAGTAAACACCAAAGGTTGTGCCTATATAGCGGTCACAACCTACGTTGAGAGAATACGTAAGAGCACAGTGATTCATGGCAAAAGTTTGGCAGGCTGGGTCAAAATACCCAAAGGTATTGTACATGTATTGACACAACCGAGCGCTCAATTAGGAAACACGGCAAAATAATGTGTATACACAATCAAATTGTCAACAAGACGACACATGCAAGCGAATACAATTGATGACAGTAATACTGGCAGTCGATTGGAGGCAGGGTATTTTAGGGTTCTGCTCAGACGGTATCAGTGCTCTAGCAGTGTATGGAAATTTAGTTGTCATACCGCATGCTTCACTCTTCTTTGCAACTGCGAATCGTCCTCAATGAGGAAACTGGAAAACACGAACCGCATCACCTTATAAGTGTTTTTGATTACCAGCTGTGCCCATTTGCACATATGTGTTGCCTATAAATTTGTTTGATGAACACTTTCATGTCCCCCATTCAGATAAACTTTACTTTTGGCCATCCGCTGACAACGTGACGCGAATTAACAACTTGAGGCACTTGTCACGTGGGATTGTTCCAGCTGCTAAAACAACATTAAGAAACATTTTCCAACACTGGGTATACATTTCACTTGTCACCGCATTAATTCATCTAACATTGGAATGTAACACACACGATGCAGAGCACGTACGTAATGAGACGTAAGACAATGATGGGGGAAACTTTTAAACAGACCACTACGAAGTTTAGGCCACATGTATAATTTTTGGAAAGCCGGACCACGTGTTTGAGCCTTCAGGGTGTGAGCAGGCGTTCGTAAAGGCCGGTTGAGCGGTTGTACTACTGCCGAACACACATTAGTAGAGGACAAAACTTCCAGTGTAGGGAAGTTCATATATACATGCATGTACATGCCACTGGCACCAAATTGCAACGAACACCCCCGAGTTCGTGCTGCAATGTTACGTACCTTCTCCAATTGAATTTCCCGTGCAATTGAGAGGGAAATCTTAGAGTGGAAATATTTTGTTTTGTGCTATGTACAGCGAAGAAGAGGGGTTGGGGGCTCCAGTGGTCTTCAAGTCGCCATGCGCTCCAATACAAAGAAATAACGGTGAATTTGTTAGCTAAGATTTAACACTTTGCTCCAAATTTACAGCCTCTGTCTGAGAAATTTCTTAAAAATCACCTGGTGTCCTCAGCTAACTGGCAGAGTAATGCCATTGCTCCTAACCGTTCTTGCGGTGCACTGATTGGTCATGTGAGGTACACAATCTCAATGCAAATTCGCCTTTGCCCACAGAGTAGTTGCACCAGCTATGAGCTACACCACTTAGCTAGAGATTTTTCATAGGCCATTGTAATTGCTCACTAGTCATTATTATATACCCACCAAGCAGTCTCGACAAATAACGAACTGCAAGACCAAAAATTAGGTCTCATCTGAGTAAGGAACAAGCTGAGACTAACTTTATCATAGCGGTTAATGGTCAAAAGCAAAAGTTAGTTTCGTCAACGAAACGCGTATGAACTGCTGCTTTAAATTTTAACCATTGGTTAAAAGCGGTCATGGAAACGCATTCTAGGAATACAGGAATAGAAAAAAGGTGAATACCATATTCATGTTCCTGACCTCCATTGTGCGGAAGCGTGACAAGAAAACGAGTTACCAACAGATTCTTGGGTTCCTTCCAGAGTATTTCTTTACCTTGGAACCATGACAAAATGTAATCGAGGATAACAGATACACACACACACACACACACACACACGCACACACATATATATATAGTCATTCACAGGCGCGGTGTTATTCCTGGCCACAGTCGCTTTCTAAGGTTGTTGACTCCCGTGATAATGCAAAACATAAATATAGGCGATAGTCTTACTCGGCGGAACAGATGTTCAATATGCAGTCCACTCCGAAAAATCAAAGTATTGCCACTCTTCCATTGCAGATGCTGATCGAGACCAGTTTAACCATGCAGTTTCCAAAAATCAAATTTGCACCACGGATACAGTTTCTACCAGACATTATGCCAGCAGACGAACCAGTGGACCCTTGGGATGATATTCGGCAAAACTGTCACAAGAAATGTCCGTTCGGTTTAGAGACAGACGTTGAGGGCCGACCAATGTGCTCATGTAGAGATCCTTGTGAGGTAAACATTTGTGACACGCCTATTCTCATATCAATCAAATACGTTTGGGCTCATTTATTGGAAGCTGGCCAAAGCGCGCTCTGGTGGCCGACAGCAGACTGGTGTTTGAAAACAAGAGTCCAATTTTTGTTATCTAATTCCATGTAAACCAATCGTAACGAGGCAGTAATTTATCACCATATTATAATCTTTATCAGACACATGCAACCCTGACTGCACTCATATTTGTGTAATTACATGCAATGCCCAAGGTATGAAATCTTTCTGGTAGTAATTTTAAAAACACAGCTAACCAAAGGTCTCCAATGAGACGGCTGATCAGGAAGACTAAACTCACGTCATCTCCCATTGTTCAAATAATCGTCTCCAGCTTTATAGTATTTCAAACACGTTGCTCGAACACTGTGATCACCGTAATACGGTTAATCTATTTACCAAGAAAAGAATGCTTGGCACCGTAGCATTGCTATATAACGGCACACAAATTCAGAAACCCGGCCATCGTCTCACAGGATCTCGTAGAAGGCAGCCGAATGTATCACCAATTTCGCCACATTGTAGTATTACTGGAAAGAACACGATGGTCTCCAGCTGAAATTATGAATACGGTACCCCAAGTCAGTCGGGCCTATTCATAGTACAGAATTCCTGCTTGTACACCACCACTAAAAGCAATGAAAACGTAGTATATAATTGAATTAACAGAAACTATGTGACCTTGTTGTGCCCCCGGTAGGGAGTAGCAGTTGATTCTACCATGGAAGTAAATTAGACAGTTATTGGCGCGTGGGCGTCTACACGTGCAAGAGACACCCCAGCAACAGATTGTATGATGCTGGGTCGGAAATTTGAACAGGAAATATCTCCGAACCTATTGTTCACACCTCGGAAGTTGGAATGAAATCAAAAGAAATAAATTATGAAATGAAACAGGAATAATTTTATTGGACACAGGCAACGGGAATAGTTTGAAGGTGGTTAGAAGCAGATAATTTTCATAAAAATACGAGGTTTAATTCGATATGAGACGGTTTGGTTAGTGACAATCGATGTCTGACAACGCACAATATAGCAGATATCTACAGAAGAAATGAGGGCCAACTACGCGCTTGTGTTCAAAAGGTTCATTGAAGTTGCCTCAGTCAGCAACCTGCACAAAGTGTTTCCTTAAGTTCGGAAGTACAGTAATGACAATCTCATGTTTCATTTCCAGAGTGTTAGATGCATGCACGGATTCCAGTGTGTACCACAAAAAACAGACGAGTGTGTGGAAGGATTCTGTAAATACGAAGCCACATGTAAAGGTAGGTGCTAATTCGGGCATATGCCAATCGTCTGATTGGTTTTAACCCATAAAACGGAGGAATCTCACGCTACAAATTAAAATGTTCCCAGGCAGCTTTCAACGTCTTTTTAAACGTGTTTCTAAATAAACGCTCACGTACGCGCAACTTCTGCGAAGGATTAAATTTCAAAAGCACCAACTTTGTTGGCCACTGCGAACTAAATTATATCAACCACATGAAAACCGGTCAACAAGCAACGAAGCTCAGACACGCAGTGGAACCGACTGATGTCTATTTTTACAACTAATTATCGCAAAACACTCGACTCTGTCACCATGTTTTACTGTGGTTACCAGCCTACTACCAGACGGTTTTAGGAATGTCACCGAGCCATTTAGGATAGAGAGATCAAGTGCTTTTGATATTGAGAAGTTGTCGAATATCAAATCACGCCACTAAAGGGAAACCGATGAAACTCTTTATAAACTTGGCAACACTAAGATACGGAGTGTGCGCCAGTTTTGAATTGAAACTCTATTACAAAACAAAATATCGAAACCGTTTTACATATTTTTTTCAAGAGGAGCTACCTCCCCTGCGCAGCACATTTCAACGTGATGCTTATCAATTACGTGATGGAATTATTAAGCAAATTAGTTAATGGGATTCCAAACACAAACTGACATTTTAATTCTGTTTTAATTATTCTGGTCGCATTCAAAAACATGTCTACCACCACCTGGGAGCATGAGGTCAGTGTTATTAAAACGAAATAAAGTAAATTCAAAATGACATAAAACCTCAGCCGGCATTTCAGAATGTAGGAAAAAGTGGAAGGTGGACTGGAATAAAACTTACGTATTTTTAGATAGCAAAATATAATCAACACGGTTCTAATGTCTATTTTCAGATATCGACATTTGTGAAATGCCGAGACCCTCGCCATCGGATACAGATATTTGTGACGAAAAAACACGACGCTACTTTTATGACGCAACGAGAAAGAGGTGTCGCAAATTTGTTGGATGTGGACTCGTGTTCGGGAACAACTTTGCCTCAAGAAGGGACTGTAAACGGGAATGCATCAAAAGGCCTCTTAGGAAAGGTAGGACTTCCGGATGTAACAAATCGCGAATTCCGCGAACACTTAAAACACATTTGTTAAACCAGCTACACATAACTATCAACATTCCGCTGGACATCGTTTTGTTTTAACAGAACTTTGCTATTATTAAGGACAATAGAAGTAGCCACGCCGGTCACGTGTATAAGGCATTTCTTCAAGTTAGTGAAACGTCACCACAAGACAGGGTCACGTGGCCATATACGGTAAAAACACTGAATTGTGTGTTGGTTGTTCCGGAAAGGAGTTGCACATCTGTTATGGCAGCGGTTGAAATTGTTTAGAAAACGAAATATTGTAAATAATTTCTTATTGCGAGTCATAAAACATTTGCTTCTGAACCTTATACTACGACCAAACCGTGACACGAACTATATTTTCTTTCAGTTTTCAAGAAACTAATGAAAAATAACAACAAGAATAAGAAGTTAGACAAGGAGACCAGACGCCGCTTACAGAAAGCAGACAAGTACAAGATCAACTTGGGTCGCCTGCTCCCAAGGAAGTTCCTGTGTCCAGCGGGTGCGCCCATTGACGACACGTGCTCTGCTAGTCCTTGCGCGAGGTGCAAGAGTTCAAAGATCATTTGTATTCCCACATTCTGCGGCAAGTGTAGTGCAATTTTCATTCATAAAAGAACGGGTCGCATATCACATACGTGTCCTTTATAGAAAAGTTCAGGAGCAAATTGCGGAGACTGAGGAAGAAAAGACGCAACACAGAGAAACCGACGTGCCTAAAGAAAACACAGCTATGGTGTTGTAAAACGTCAAGGCAACTGAATTTCATTACGTTCTGCTCACGGGTAAATCTTGCTATCATTATTACGGAAACCGAGTGCGGTGCACTTGCAGTTTCTAACCGCCCAGTGCAAGCATTCGGAATCCGGTAAATATGTGCCAACGCACAGACAGGATATTTATTTGGTATATTTGTAAATATAGTTATATATTTTTATACGGTAGGGAGATATTTAAAACATGTGTCTATTGTGATGTGATACAAGTGTTCTGCTGAGCTCCAAGCCTGCTATTTAGAACATGCTTCTGATGTCTGTATGTCTGTCGCCGTGTATGTATTTGTCCTAAGAGTTGCAATGTTGTTAGCTTAAATAACGCAGGACAATTCAACCTGCATATTCCGGTATATAGTACGTCCAATCATATTTTAGCATTTGTGGCGCCAGACAATAATGGCATGTGGCGTCGACGCCGTATGATATGGTGTAGACAATAACTGTATAACAGTTTAGGACTAATCTATGACGAAGCTATGTGAAACAAGCTTGAAATGCTTTCAGTTGATTTTCCTAGAAACAGAACCTTCGTTCTAGCCTCTTAGGACAGGCATGCAAACAAAGAATACGCGTGCTCGCCATTGAAAACATAGCTAAACTTGCTATATATTTTATAGAAAAAACTGTTCACGCATGTGAGTGAACAAGAGACGAATTTATCATGTAAAATGTTTGCCATATTTATTTATTTATTTATTTACTATCAAGTGACTTTATCAAACAGTACTATGGTTGCACCAAGAGTAACATAATCTATATGCACTCATATCATGAATGGCAAATATTTCAGCTATACAGATTTCCGTATTAACTTATGGTAATATCACTTTGGAAATGCGTGTATGAAAAAAACAACAACTGGGAAATATAGGGAATAACAAGGACTAAATTTTATTGGCATCACTTAATTCCCTCCAGTGTGGACAAGAATATTATGAAGTCATTCGCAATGACAATATTGCTTGATGTCATCTATTGTTATTGCTCTAGATAATGAACTAAAAATGTAACCACTTCCTTTATGTGGGATGTCAGAAATGCAGGATGGGAAAAGCAGGAAACCTATTTTCACAACGTAGTGACGCAAAGTTTTGTAAGCAGGTGGTGATCGCGGGATGTTTCCACATCCTGTAGAGTTGAAAATAGTTTCTATTTTTATTGGAGTGACGATTCTGATGTCATGCTGTGACGTCACTAACAGCATAATGTATCATTGTGAAATGAAGCGACTGTGATATGTAAGTTTTTAATAAAAACAAACCGAAAATTGACATCATTGGCCTTCTTGTCTAAGAAATGGATTACAATGATAGGCTACAACAGAAAAATGTTGCTTCTAAAAGTTCTAAAAACTAGAAAGTTTTAGAACTGAATTTACTAGAGAGGAATGTCACAAGTAAAGAACATGACAAAACAAAGAATTGTGCATATTTTATTGATAAATGTGATTCCTTCAGTCACACAGTTTGATGAAAAGCTTGAGAATCAAAAGTAAAAGAGATTTTTTATAATAGAAATAAGCATTTTTTTATGAAACAGAATTAAACCTAACAATAATGATGTGTATCCAAAGAATGACGGAGAGAGCCAAAACCAGACTCTTAAAATCTTTTGCAAGAAGAGTCTGGAACACAGATGCAGACACAATCCAAAAATTCATTTCAGCCCAAGTCCAGGAGTTCTGCATTGCACCCACAGGGGTTAGCACATTCCAGCACATTGTTCCACATGTCAATCATTTCTGATGGAGTCAATTCAGGGATAGCTAGGAGATCTTGTGTGCAAGATTTTTCACACAACAAACCATCGTGCTGCAATGAAAAAATTTCTCTAGTCATTGCACGTTTACATAATAATAAAAACTCAGACATGTACTACAACTTCGTAAGGGGATGTCTACGTAAGGGGATGTCTACGTAAGGGGATGTCTACGTAAGGGGATGTCTACGTAAGGGGATGTCTACGTAAGGGGATGTCTACGTAAGGGGATGTCTACGTAAGGGGATGTCTACGTAAGGGGATGTCAATGTAAAGGGATGTCTACGTAAGGGGATGTCAGTGTATTTAGCCAAATATCTAGAAAACCAGATTTCAGCTCAGTAAAAGTAGAGTTTACTTTTTCAATTTTACTAATCTGTCATTGATAAATTGTGTCACGTGACCAAGTCTTTTTTAGGAAAAAAGAAAAGTACATTGACCAAAACGAGGGTATCAATAACAAAAATGAACACCTAAAAAATTCCTGACAGCCTTTCCGGTTACACTGCATAAAGCATAGGACCAGAAAGTTTCATATGATCTGAATTAGATCTGGTATTTCTGAGATAAGATGTTCTGAAGTTAGATTTGGTCACTTTCCTAAGATCCTACTTTTTCTCATCAATCTGACACTTCTGACTGAAAAGAGACAGTGTAAAGCACTTTACCTTAAGTTATAATTTCTTGTGTCTGTAAAATTGTACTGGGTATCCAGTGGCAGATTTATGGGGGGCAAGGGGGCCATGGCGCCCCCTAAAATTCTTCCACATTCCATTTGGCAGTTGGGTGGTGCGAATGTCCTATGGGCAAAATCCTGGCTAATACTCTGCCCTGGCCCCCCTAACTCAAAATCCTGGATCCGCCACAGGCAAACTATGTTTGCATACCAATTTGAAACAAATGGAGTTTGCCTTCAGAACTAACAGAGAACATGCCATACTTGTCGAGGATAACATGCTTAACTTAGCATAGATGCTTAAAAGTGAAAATTTGTAAATTTCACAACCAAACAATATTAAAGCCAAACATGGGGCCCAGTAAGCCAAATTTCACAAAGATGATTAGATGGATAGCCACAAAAACAGTGCAAAGAATCTGTGATGCAGCTAGCTCACCTGAATATAGCGGGGTCCTACGGCACTTAACCATATTCCCATGGAAACGTCTTCACCCTAAAAAGATTTTTAAAATATAAGATTCTGAATAGTAACACCTAACAACTGTGATGGAACAAAAGCTGCACAACAATGAAAAGAGAGTTTTCGTCATTTCTAAAAGTCAGACACAAGTTATTAACTTTTTTCACTACGGTAACCAGTGTTTGTAGAGCTGCATTTTTCAGCATCCATTAAATTTTAAGGTGCAACTACCAACAGGTATCAGTGGTCAATGAAGAAGCACAAATGGGTTTTGACAGAAATGCATACTTTGTCAGACATTTCTAATTTGAAATCCGAATCGTTCTGAGTTTGAGTCAAACATAGGCAACGGAATTTCTTCAAAACATCAAACGAGAAACAAATGAAAAAAATTATTTTGGTTTGGGATTTGGTAAAATTGCCATCCTGTGGTCTGGCGCCATTACGTAGTTGTCTTCCATAAAATATACGGTTTACTAGGTCAAGACTGGGCAAGTACCCAACTCGCCAATTGGTGCGCTTGACAGTGAATGGGTTTGTCGACAAAAGGTCCATCTGCCAATGAAAGAGTTTCAGAGACAATAAACCTGCCTTGCACCACAAAAACTAACTTAATTTAGACCACTGTTGGTTATGAAATTGGCTTCCAATTCAGAGGATTTCGTCTACGGTGCTGGTGTCATTTTTTGAATGCATTGTGGGATGATTGTATCATAATCATCCACTGACATCACTGAAATTTTGGGGATATGTACAAACCTGGTCTGCATTCTGTAGCAACTAGTATTTAGCGACCAACGCTAATGACAATCATGTACTTCCCCGCTTGCACTGTAGGCAATATATGGCAGTGATGTGTAATCTGATATTTTCCAGAATTTCTTGGGTCTACAGAATACAGGTTGTGTTTTACATGAGACTTATCTTCAGCCTAATCGGATAGTACATATTTCGAGAATCTTTTGCCCAAAACACTTGCAAAAAGTTTATGTATTCATTCGATGCATTAGCAACTCGCTTCCGTTTCTTATTCTTACATGATTATTGTACACGTAGTCATACTCTTTCACAAAAAGCATGTTGCAGCGGACCTCAAGTGACAAGTGCTGTTTTTTGACATATTGTTTACAAGTCACCAAGTTTTCAGTGACGTCAGTAGATGTTTACAAGCCTACAGCTGACCCACAATGTATTTGAAAAATGACAACAGCGCCATAGACGAGATCCTTTGCATTTTTCCTCAGTCAAATTTGAGGCAATTTATGGGCTTGGAAAGACCAGAAAGATCTTGATTGCTAAGATCAGGCTATCCAGGTTGGCTGGTTATAGCGGGTCATTTTATGTACCGAACAGGGTCTTAGGCAATACGTAACTGTAAATTTTTTTCAAACATTTCTCATCTAAGTTAGGATTAAAAAGAATTTGCACGTTCATAGTGGTGATTTAAAGCAAAAACAACAAAAGCTACCTGAAAGATTTCTAAGTGGTCAGAATTTGACGATATCCATTCAGCCAGGTCCAATGACAATACATAGCCCACTCCACAAGCAAACTTTGGATATGACAGAGCAGTGTATTTATGCTCCGCCCATTTTCCATAAGGTTCCACCTTCCAGTCATAACGGAAACTGCAACAAATGCATGATATTGCACAAAGCGGTGAGTAGAATATAAACTCTTGACTCTAAATGCAAAAACTCAGCTACCGAGAATAAAATTAAAAATATAAATACATTTCTTACATCAACAAAAATGCGCAGTTTAATTGTTTTGGCAACAATGTAATTTGCAATGTAGCAAAATCAGGTACTCATCCAATTTTGTACAAAAACTTGGGGTGTATTTTCAATCCATAAAATCAATCTTGAAATGTGTCACTTCCAAGTAAAACAATCAAGGGTGCGTATCTCATTAAACCTTTAATATGTAAATTAACTACCTAGGATGTTGCAGTTTGATGAGTCCGTAGTGGTCCACCTGAAGTTTAAACCTCCTTTTAAGTCCCAATTTTGCAACTGTATTTCATGCTACTATGTGTGCCCCCTCTATTTGTGGAAATTTAATAGTGGTGAATGAAAGACCATGCAAGACTGGCCAAGACCGTGATTAAAAAGGACTTTTAAGTTAAAGGGGTTTCACATCGAGCCTGCAGAGAGTTGCATTGTGCTGTGTACAGAGTATGCTGCCTATTCATGAAAAAATGTTGCTGTGCGCACGATTGATGGAGTCATAGGCTGGTGTATTTGTCAGACTGGCGAAAATTAGCGTACAACTGTGACAAGCAAAGCGATAAGGGAAGGGTTAGTGATGCTGACGTTTTAAGCACTTTAAGGTTATGTAGGACTCCAGAAAAATGTCCAAATTTGTCTACCTTCAAAACAACATTTCATGAACACTGATATGAAACAAAATTTGATCATGTTACTGATACTGTTGTTTCGCTATCAATGTACTTTAACCTTTCTTTTTTGCTAAATTTCACTAAAGACATGGCCACGTGCGTCACTTAGTGGCAGACTGGTAGAAAGTCAAAAATCAAATTCTCCAGGCTTTTTATTTTCACTATAGAGTACTGAGTTAAAATTGATAGTTTTGCAGATATTTCACTAAACACAGACTTGTTAATTTATTTATTTATTGTAAAATTTAAAATGAAGGTGGCCTCTTCAGTGACAGCATTGCTTTCCAAGAGGACCCTACATAACCTAAAATACTTATCTAACTACCTGAGCAGGCAAAGGTGGCCACTATTTCAATTGATCAAAACTTCACCCCAAACAGGCTCACGTACTTTCCCAGCCAAATCTTCCTCTCATTACTCAGACTAGTAATGAAATCGATGATAGCATCAATGTTCACATAACAATCGTCATCAGTCTTCAACAGGTATTCATAAGATATGTTGTTTGCCCTTAACCTGCAAATTACGAGGGTAATTTGTCTCAGGTACATGTATTTGAACTTAGAACATCATTAAAATAACTGGAGGATTTGAAGGAAAAAGATGATAGACAGAATCATAGACTTTCAACGTACAACTGAGAAAACTGAATGTAGAATAAATTGGTTCCGATTCATCAGCTAAAAACCCTTTTCAGGAAAATTTTCAAAGCAATTAACCTGCAAACTGTTTGTAAATGTTCCTTAGTCTCTAGTCAATATTTGCAAAGCCAGAGAAGTGTGCAGCAACCAGGTTTTAGTACTCGAAGGTGAATGAGTGAACCAAGCAAATTTAATTGCCTTTCAAATTCTATAAAATGTTACCATTGGATTGAATGACATTTTATGGCAGAATGAAAGTAACAAGACAATTATCAAACCCATCTCTTATACCCTTATCATCACAGTGATTTTAAAAATACTGATGATTTCCCCAACTTTAATTATTGTATTGTACCCCAAAGGCTGATAAACCAGGTAAATTTTCGCAACTGGATTGACTCAACCCAACAAGATTCTTTTGTCTGCTTGGAAAGTTTTCTTCCAAATTTTATTTGCTGTTTCAGAAGAAAGAATATTACAACATGCAACTCCAAAACACAACAAATGTCATAAATAGCCTTCTTGGAGAACCCTTCAAGGCTTACTAGCCAGCTGCCTTGATTTTACTATGGAGATGCATCATTCTGTACCTGGCACCAGCGAAGATCTGTGCAATAATTGTCCTGGAAATTCTATAGAACTTGTATTCTCAAATAAAATGGAAAAATATCATCTCTAGGCATTCAGCACATAAATAATTATATACCGATCTTTGCAGTAAACACTGCCAAGAACTGTAAAAAAATATTAGCCTGCCAAAACTGAGTAGAAACATTTCGAGAATTAAATTTCTGCATTTTATTTTAACCCTTTTCAATTCAAACAAAGGATAAAAACACAACGCTGCTTTAGACACGACAACAAGGTTTATGACAGATTAATACTGAATGCTAAAATCTCAATTTCTATAGTTAAAGGTCACACCCAACAGAAACATATCCAGTAACAGACTGAAGAGGTCTCTTTGTTCACAAAAAAATAACCCAATAACGACAGTCTTCAGGAGTTATTACCATTTCAAGAACTCAAGCACCTTCTGTGGCAGATTCCTGTACACGTCCACCGTGTCCACAATAACTATATCATGGTGCTGCTCAATTTCCCGATGCAGGGTTGTCTTCTCAGCCACCAGTTTCTCAGTGTGTTGAGCAAGTCTCATCTCTTGACCTTCAATGTGTGATGACACATTTTGGAACTCTGGAATCAAGAGCTCTTCAGTAATTGATTGATCATTATACGTACTAATAATTTGCGACAGAGCACATAATTACTACTGACAACTGACCGGAGAGATTTAGAAGGAGGTTATTTTCATGTTGTTGACCATGTCTGAGTGAGAGTGTGTGTGTGTGCATGATGAAACCTACAGGAGAGGACAACAACTGACCAAGGATCAAAGGATCAATCATCCATGCAAAACAAGAGCAGTGCAGAGCATCGTTATGCAATCTAAGTGTGCATCATAAACAGCCAATATGCAACAGGTGCTCATTAATTCAGATATTCCCACCAGAGGGAGCAACTAGTAGACTCATCAAAGTCTCTCAGGCATACAGTGCATATCAACCAAAAATTGACAGATAACCTCCTCCCATTTAGGAAAGTAAAATTGGGTGAATTTGTATAACAATCAAAAGATGTCATTTAGCTGTATAAAAGCAACATGTTTTTCCAAAAATAAACTGCACTAAAAGTACTAAGCAAAATGTGATATCTGGGTTGAAGACCGATAGTCTTAAATTACTATCCAGTATGTGGTACAATTACACCTATGACTCCGTGTTACAAGAAATTCCCAGAGTCTAAAAGAATTTTCCATGTTAACACAGTTGTACCTACCTTGCTCATCTTTCAGAGTATAAACCATAGACATTACTGGTGTAAACACTTGTAATGTGTTATTTAACATCACACCCTGAAAATAACAAAATGATGTTAAACATTAACAAGGGAAGAGTCCCATTTTAGACACAGATTTCATAAATCTGAAAAAATTACTTACAACAGACAATCAAAATTAGAAAATTTAAATATCAATGTATTTATGTTGGGAACAATGACTACCGAAGGCTAATGAACTAGAATTTTGAACATTAGTCCTGTTATATTGCTTGAAAATAAACAACCCACTGTCGCCTTTCCACAGGCCGAACACTTTCAATGAACATTCATGCCACTGACTTATTATTATTTATTAAGGATATGTAAGACCCTCGAAACTGGCCAAACATGGCAAACTTTGGAACATCGTATCTCAGGAATGGCTGGTCGGATTCACAAGAAGCTTTCATATACCATGCTTTATGCGTTGTTCTCCAAAACGCCGTTAGGAATTGTTTTTAAATTTTTCCACTTTTGCATGAAGGGCTATCAAAAATAAGATTTTTATGATTTTTAAGAAAAAAAACTCAAAAGTTGAATACAACAAAAATGAAATAATTCAGCCAGTCAACCGTAACAGCATTTTTGAGCTTTCATCTTGAACATTTATATCGAACAAAATTTGGTCATGCTATTGATATCACTGCTTTGCTTTGACGTTTCATTCTTTTTTGCTAAATTTCACTAAAAAGACACATGGACACATGACCTAATTGACAGCAGATTGGTATGAAGTAAGAAAGCTATTTCTAATTTCACAAAATGTATACTTTTATTGAGTTATAATCTATAGTTTCATAGATATTTGACTAAATACACTGACAAGTCGACAAAGTCCTACGTAAGCTAATACACACTAAAAGCTCTCCATACACTCAATAATTGGATTCACCAAATCAATGCAAGGTGGGTTTTATAACCTGTTTTTGAGACACGTGATCCAAACACAAACAAATAACAATCCTGTCATATCCAGTTGAGTATCAGCTGTTCGCGAATAAAGGTCGTGTAAATTTCATTTGACAGGTGGTGATAAGTTGTTTGAAAAATGAAAAGTGTTTAAATGTTACCAATAACCCCACACCAAAAAATCATAGAAACTACTCTTAGAATATTGAAAATCACCAAGTTTTTATGGGAATAGTAGCAAGTCAACTGAACAGAATCAACAGTTTATAACCATACCCTAAACTGGACAAGTCCATAGTTATTATAAGTGACATAGACAGGTGAAATGTGGGCGTAGTTGGATAGATCGACGTCAACTTCAAGTGCTGCTTCGTAACCCTGAAATAATATAAAGCATAACATGTAGTAAGAACTGAGAGAGCATCAAAATGTGAGCTAAACAAAAACAGTGATAATTCTTAACCAGGCTGCCTGAACAACATTGCTCACGTGCGTATGAACATAGCTCTTCACTTACAAACATGGCTCAGGGGCCTGAAACTCAATTCACTGACACAAAATATCTTGCCCCCAATCACGACATGCATCCTAAAATCATGGCTAACAGATTCGCGTCCAATAAAAAGTACGACTCACCAACCACAAACACTATGGATAGAAACTACCTTTATATTCGCAGAATCAAAACGGCCCATTTGTGTTAATTAAGTGATTATGTTGAGCGCAGTAATTGTGGAATCAGCGTGCTGATTTTAAGAATCACCACACGGTGATTTTAGAACCATGGCAGTGATTCTGGAAACACTGTGGTGATTGTTGAAGTCAACTTACATCAATTCTCCACTTATTTTACGCAAAAATAATTGCGAAAATGGTAATTTTTTTCATTTTTCAATGGCTGAATGCCTTTTTTCAAATAAGGATAGCTCCTGTATCAGCAAATGTTGTTTTATGACATGCACACACAACAATCTAGCAAGATAAAATGTTATTAATCTTTGTGGAGAAATTAAACAAAATAGAATTTCCTGTGTCGGCCATGTTGTATGCTAAATAAGTGAAAAATTGTCCTATATGGGAAATGGTCTGATATAACGTGCCCGACTTTTGAGAACCAGTTTTCTCCACTGAATAATGGACATCAAGCTGGTTCTCAAAATACAGGTACGTTATATCAAACTATTGCCCCTATATGTAACTATAAGGATTTATATATACTGAATTTTGTGAAGTAATTTTACATGAAGGAATCACAACTTTCACGTTACAATCAAAATTTTACTACTACACAGATATAACAGGAGTGTTGCACAGGCTTTTCTCACCTTAGGAAGAATGTAGCTTTCCACAGGCTTGTAAAGATATCCACCCTGGACAACGCCGGCATTACCCGAGCTGAAGGTGGCACTAGTGACAACCGTCAATGATATGCCATCCAACAGTTTGACCATTATTGGCCGCGTAGAATTTCGCACAAGTTCCTCTAAAATACCCAGCGCACCGACAACAATTTGCTGACTCGTCTAAATGCAAATTTTATAAAACCAAAGTTTTGAAATCAAATTAAGTGAACAAATAGTCAAAGCATGCAAATTAAAAAACTCAAATAGTAATCCATTTTCCATAATGATATTAAGTTTGATACTCTCAATTTTCATTACGACCCCATTTTATCTTAAATTTTACACAACTTTGTCACTAATCACCAAACAGTACCTACAGAGATCAAATTACAAACAGCTTGATCACCAAGAAAACACATACAGACCAGAATACAACATGCAACTGGTCATCAATTATTATAGCACACTGCCATTTTAATTGTCAAATTCTCCACAAGGAATGAATTGAAATCAAACCTTTGAAAACCAAACATTATACTGCAGTCTTAATTTAAAATTATTTTTGACAAAATATTTTTTTTGCATAAATCCAAAAAGCATTTCACTTAAAATATACATTACTTGACTAAATACAATACATTTTGAAGAGTAACAACCATTTTCAAATTTGGACAAAATAACCTACCACAAGAGAAATACTAGCACTCAGGCTTGGCAGAAGAGTTCCCTTATGCTTGTCAGTTATCTCAAACAGTGTCACCTCATCCTGAGCTGAAGCAGGCAGTTTGGGTAACCACGGTGCACAGCCATACTTATCTAATCTGTCTGGCACAGGAATTGTACACGGTGACCCCACAATGAACTTCAGAAGAATTCTGAAAAATCATGCGGCAGTAATTATGCAATGAGTTTGCAAGTTAACATAGGCGAAACAATGGTCAGACACTTAAAGCTTAATTTCAACGTAATTTTGTTATATTTTAGATGTACTGGGCTAACCAGATAGTCCTAGAAAAACCTTAGCAAAATAAGAAAACCTGAGTTTAATCACGCAAATGTAAGCCCATCAAATGATAAGTGAAGATGCCTTTTCGTGCCATGTTACGTCACCGCGAGATCCCAGCACAAATAACAAAAGGTTGTATTGAATAGGGGTCTGAATAGAACATCATTACGTACAGGTGTTATTCGCAGCTGTTTGAATTAAAAGGTGATTCTTGCAGTGACGTAGACAAAAGCAGGCTAATACATCTCATAGTTCGTTACAATTGGCAATTTATGGTACTAGTGGGCTCAGAACAAAATTTACACGTGTTACCATTGAAGATAGGTTTTAAAGCTGTTATAAACCATGTGCTGGTGTTTTAAAAAAACATTGACTTTCTCCACAGGTGAATTTTGTCTTCCAGTGCAACATCAAAATTTGTTAATCTTTGTTTGGATTTAAATTTGTTACATTCCCTGGATGGCCACACTGCCTGGGCAACCAATCACAACAAGCAACTTTACGAGTCTTACTTGTTTTTCTCAAGCATAGAAATTATTTCTAATCTAAGCAAGGACCACGATAAGACCATTTTATAATGTGGAAGGTAAGAATTTTTCTCGTTCATTTCCTGTGGCAGCGATCTTAAAGTCCAAATCAAGTGTTTTTGTGTTGTCTTTACTGAAAATGAATGCTCTAGTTATGTAAGAGCGAAAATGTCAATTAAATACAGTCCTCTGCCTTCAGAAACACTAGAAAAATGACGTAAATGGACTACCAAAATCTATATCAAGGTCTGTATGCATTCATTGCCATTGAGCAACTCCCTGCAGAACACAGCTTTGTATCAGCTATAGTGTGTTGTCAGTGGTACGGAATGCACACAATAAAACGTTAGCCTTTTTCTGGGACACTAACATCACTTTTCAATTGTTGCCAGGGCCCATGAGAAAGGTACGAAATGCTGAAAAATATCTTTCCAAGATAACTTAACTAGGGGTTAGTATTTCTAATAAAGGTGACATCAAAAATGTTTGCTTTCCATACTGGCCCAGCACTGCTTCACAAGTACTATAGGAAGAAAATTGTTCTATGGAAGTCTATAATGTCACAACAGTACTAACATATAAAATTAACAGAAACAACCATTCGGTAGTTTAATTAGCAGATGACACAATGTTTACCTGGATGGCACAATGTTTACCTGGATGACAAGGACGAGTTCAGCAGGGTCATCCATGTGTCCCGAATGGCTTGTCTTTGTTCAAAGTGATCCCGGGCTGACAGAACACCTATGACTAATACATGGTTTGATTCAACTGGAACAAGAGAAATTAATGACTGATTGGGAGACTATTAAACACAAATTAAAAAGCACAGTTTTATGGAAAAAATGGCTGATATTATCATACCAGCTGAGGCTATGAATTTCCATTACACACTCTCTTTTCCGAATTTAAATGAACGTGCGTTTATTTGGTGCCACTGAAACGCTTGAAAACTTTCATTTTCCGAATACACCCCCATGGGCTTCTCTACGGAAAATCCCGGTAATATACTGTCCTAATCACAATTCTCTCATTTTCCATTTTTTATCCTAACTATGCAAATTCTAGGTCACCTGATCAAGTGACCTTAGGCATAAGAAAACAAGGCTGTCATCAAATGATTTTAACATTTGGCAAAGTAAATTGCACAGGTAATAGGATACAGAGCTTGGCATGACCAATGACAAAAAGGAGGAAAATTGTACAGGTGGTGTATCGTTCCACAAATACATAGGCTTGTGTGATAGAATTTTTTTCTGCTGTGAAATTTAACTGATCTAAATGTTTTTGCATGAATAACGTCAAAATAATGATAAAAAGAGATGAAAAAAGAAGAAACTGGAAATAAATGAAGAGGAAATCGAAACCAAAAAAGGGGAAATCCTCTTAAAAGAGGAAAATTCCAAGCCCTGAGGATTGCCAACAAGAGTTGCCAACAAGAGTAAAGGACCAGTAAAGATCAAAAAAGACACAGTTTGTGGACAAGTAATTCTGAACATGTTGGGCCTAATGGTTTTCAGCATATTTTCACTCAAAAGTTATCACCAGCTCCTGGTGATAACTATCGGTGAGCAAGTTACCTAACAGCTAACGACTGTACTCTTAGCCCTAGGCCTCAGGACCTTCACCGAGACTCAGTTTGATTTAGTGCAATGAGTCACTTCCAGATCACATCAATGCTAGATCACGTCTCAGGAAAAACTCTGAAGTGTTGGATAAAAAAGCTTATCTCACAGGATCATCAAATGTTTTTCATGTTTTAGCTCAGTTGATATCAAATTTGGCAAACGTAGTCGTAATCACAGGTGTCCTCAGCTTCTGATCGTCCCCAATACACTACATATAATACTATAAGCTTGTAGTGTATTGGGGACGATCAGACCACAGGCACCTTTGGCTTTAAGTAGCCTGTGGTCGTAATGAGCCCATGGCCATGAAATTTCCCATTTATTAACAAAGACTGGCAGAGAGGCATCATACTTACGGACGTTTCTGCCACCGTTTATATCTTTGGCTATCTTCCACAACAATACAGCAGTAGCACCAACAAGAAAACTGAATAAATTCTTCAAAAACGTCATTCCAGCAGTCGCAAATATACTCGGACGTCCATGTTGAATTTCGCGCCACCTAGTCAAACTCTTCTTTATATGAAAACCCAAAAAATGTAAAACATGGACGATGCGTCGTTGGTTTCCACGGTTAGTGCTAACTGAAATTGTTTGCTTTTGTTTATTGTTTGACAGCTAATAGACCCTGCAGAGATTCCTATGTATTATTTTGAGTCTAGGCTTAGATGAGATATGTCTTTGCATTACATCATCATGATGTTAGTCTCTGCTAACTGATGTCGTGCCGTTGTGTCGTGCCTTTCGTGGATTGGGTAGTCCGCACTCCGGTCTCTGTCTCTAGACTGGTCTTAGACTTAGACAGTACCTCCGTCTGAACTGTTGTGGTGAAGCTGGCTCAAATGGCGGCCATCCTCAGTTTGGATTCAGGATTGATTTACCGACTATCCTCGCGCTTGCTAAACCATAAGACAAAGTGAGAGTTGGTCACGTCAATAAGTACTTCTCGGGCATAAAACCAGAAGGAAAACTTTGGTGTCTGTTGATGTTTTCAAATCCTTCAGACTCGAACACATACTTGAGTAATTGAGATTTCTTTTCTGCCCATGAGTGCATGGTTTCTCCCACACACTCCACCATCTTGAATATGTAATTACATGAGTAAACAAACCCAATTTCCCATGTCAGTGGACGAGAGAGTAACTGTCGATTAACTTGTCAAAAAGTTACAATCGTGCCTTCTCAACAAATCCTGAGTTGTCACAAACTCATTTCTCTTCCTGAGAACCACCAGTATTCAACTTTGGAGTACATTGTAAAATGCCGATGCCATCAATTAAAAACCGGTTCACTTTCACGTGATTATTTTTTGTGATATTGGAGATAGGGCCAGCTACATTACAAGGCAAATACTGTTAGGTTATCAGTGTTTTATCTTGGGGCGTTGATCGTGGTACACAAGCTTAAGTCTGCTGTTAATTGTCAGATTTTTATTATTTACCCCCATTTAAAAGTTCACAAAACTTTGTTTAATTTAGTCGTAGATTTATCCAAAAATAGGCCTCTGGGAAGTGTTGTGTCATGTTTGAGAAGCATACATGCCATAAAAGACCTCAGGAAATAACAGACATCAAAAAGATTATAATAAAAATTTCGAAAGCAAATATTTCCGTATAATTGAAAGGTTCTCGTTACGTAGGTTATTGAGAATACCTTGTAAACTTTCCACTGGAGTGTATGACAGCTTTGATACATATATGCCTGGACCAATATATTTGGCACAGCCAATGCTAGGTCGTATATTTCTTGTATTTGACTTTTGGCCCAAAAGTATCTTCTGCCAAGTCTGGTAGGGAAATCCTACACTGATTTTCTTCATGCTTGAATACGTTGCTGTTTTGATCACTGACCCAATTTAGATGTGGTCTGTACTTAACAGAGACCTGTTATTAATTAGTCAAAAGAAATAATATGTCTTTGTTTTCTGTTTCAGGTATAAAACAACAGAACTGTGTTACCTGCTTATAGACATGTGATCTATCACAACATGGACTTTGTGGATTATCTGCCCAAAGAACTGAGTGATGAAATATTCACGTATCTGCCAGCTAAGACTCTCGGCATCGTAGCACTTTGTTGTCAAAAATGGAGAGAGCGCTCACAGCAAGACTTGTTTTGGTATTCACGTTTCTTTGAATTTATATGCAGTAAACATTGATTACTTATCGCCGGAAATTGGATCTTTGTCACCAAAATTCTGACAGTAACAATGTGAAACAGTCATATCAATTTCAAATCAAGATTTGTTTAGTGTAATGATTAAATTGATGTAGTCCAGTATGTTAACGATACATGTTAGATATTAAGAGAAATTATAGGACAGTCATATGATATCGTGTGCTTGTTGAAATTTTTAGATTATATTTTGTTAAACTTAGTGTGAACTTTGCTCTTTTTTGTTTTATAGCATTTTGTTTTTTAGTTACATTTCTCATGTTTCACTTCTGTTTTCGTAAATTTTTAACACTTATCTGTTAGCTAATGTTATGAAGGAAAAGGTCCATTTGGATATTGAAGTATAAGAATCCATCCAACTTCAGATGATGATTTAAAGTTGTTACTAAGTTGTTTAATCCATGGCAGGATTCACCATTGTATGGTGAAAGGCTGGATGAAATATGGATTAAGGAGCAACATTCTAGCTGAAGAGCACATGCAACCCACAAACAAGACAAATGTGTCGGGGAAACTCGCCCGTTTTTATTGAAGAAGGTAATTGTCTTGAAAGGAAAATGATTAAGCCAGGGGTGGATCCAGGATTTTTTAAAGAGGGGGGGGTTCAAGCATTTTTTTAAAACGGGGTCCAAGTTAACAATATCACTAAAATTAAGGGGAAAAGGGGGGTCCAGACCTTGCTTGACCCCTTGGATCTGCCTTTGTAAGCAGCTATCAACTCCCATTCTGTCCATGAAGTGATCTATCATTCAGATAACTTGTTCCTTAGGCAGATCATTGAGAAGCAATTTCTGTGACAAACTAAGTTTTTGAGATTGGCCTCAATCACTTGTGACCTGTCAGTTCTTTTGAAAACTTGAAATTACCACAAATTTGACTATTAAGGAACAACTTGAGACCAATTTCATAAGGTTATGTGATCTAAATCAAAAGTTGGTTTTTGCAGTCGAAGGTGGTCTCCATGATGGCAAGTAGCAGCCTATGTTGATAAAACAAGGATGGATTTAAATCAGCATGACATGTTTTGGCGTTTATTAAAAATCCATCCTCAGAAGCAAAATGGTGGCCACCTTGCTAGACCCAGCAAGTCTAGCAAGGTGGCCTCTGTATTTGCTTTTGAGGATGGTGTTTTAATAATTGCCGAAAAAGGTCAAGGCAATTTAAATCCATCATTGTTTTTATAGCCGCTTTGGTCTTTAAAGAACCACTCATTAAATAATACATGACCTTAATTTTTTTCTTTTTAGGTTTAATTAAATTATATTAATTTGCACTGGGCAAAATATTCCTGTTTAACATTTTGAAATCTGTAAACTTAAGGAGAAATTGTCAACAATAGAGTATAACCCAGCTGTCTCAAAAAGCATGTTGTATTTAAATAAACCAACATAACCTTTCAAATTTCGAAATTTAGACTAGAAACATGCTTTTGACAAAGCAGCTCTCCTTGATTTTTAAACAACCTACAGAGTAACTGTATGCAGCTTTTCTATTAATTTTTGTTTGGTTTTCATTTTCCGTTGTAGCATTTGCTTAATTTGCTTTTGAAACTAAGTTCCTATCCTTGTTATGTTGCTCTATTTCACTGTGTGGATTTCAGTTTGTGAAATAGACTTGAGTATTTGAGTAAGACAGTGTACATACTTATTGGAAATGGGATATTTTTGTCTTCTTTACATTGTAGTGCCAAAAGACTCTAGTTTAGAGCCAATGCCAAAATGGAAAAGTGTGTATGTTCGAGTTCTTCACTTGAATAATAACTGGACTTATGGAAAATATATAGTAGCACCACTGCTCCGTGGTCACAAAGACAGAGTTACTGCAATGGACTGTGATGGTGAGTTGAAACTGTTGCTCTGTTTTGAAATGTTTAATTTTTTAATAAAATTTCTTGGTACTAGATTTTCCTTAATTCAGCATGCTGTAACAGATTTCGACCCTTCATCTTGCATGAGATTTTTACCTATTCGAATATCTCCAAATTCTTTAGGAGAATTCTGATAAGGGATAAGAATTTTACATGGTCTGTATGTGCACAAGCCAAATCAGTCTATTTTGTAAAGAATTCATGCATTGGTGATACCACTAGGTGGGATCTCTTTTGCAGCTTGCCTAATCAAAAGAAACTGATTCAGAATTATCTAAAGGGAGTGTTTTCTGTCACCTGATGTGATAATATAGGACCCAGACATTCAGAGCTGATGAAGTAGAAGTCTGTTTTTTTTAAATGTAATCACTATGTTTATCGTGATAATGCCTTAAACTTGTTTCTGAGGACAATTCCTTTAAGTTGAGTACACTGTCTTGTAATGTGCATAATTTTTGCAGGAAAGCTTCTAGCCACAGGTAGTGACGACAGCAGTTTCATAGTGTGGGAAGTCATATCTGGTCAAATTCGACACAGACTCAACTATCACTCAGATGCCGTAAATGTCATTAAGATGAAGGTATATAATTCTGGGAATCAACAACAAATCGTAGTTTTCTGGAATTGCTGTTTCAAAAAAATGTCTTCTGCAATTCTTAGTCATTGTCTTTCCATGCTTCTTGTGCCTTGTGTTATGTGACCGTTCTTTTTTCACTGGAAGAACCTGGTTGGGGCTGGAAAATGCTTTCAGTTTGCTTTGTACAGCCTGCATAGAGTCTGTTACTCTGGATGAAAATAAATTTGTCATGAGGTTGGCCAATTGCATTTTGGGAAGCTGAACTGTACAGCAATGTGGTGGCCANACTGCAATGGACTGTGATGGTGAGTTAAAACTGTTGCTCTGTTTTGAAATGTTTAATTTTTTAACAAAATTTCTTGGTACTAGATTTTCCTTAATTCAGCATGCTGTAACAGATTTCGAGGGTCTAAGATCTGTTTTATGATAAGTCGCTTGAGATTTAAGTCACTTGAGATTTAAGTCACTTGAGATTTAAGTCTGAGATTTTGTGTTTGAGCTCCCACTTTGCTACTAAATAATGTTTTTGCATTTTTATTCTCTTCTTTGTTAAGCAACATTTTATACAAATTATCTGTATATCTAGCTGTTAAAGATGAGTTCTTGAAGATTTTTTTTCCTTGCTGAAATGTTATCAAATTATTTTTCGAATTTAGTGGTGTGGAGTGTAACATAAAATTGCTTTCGTCACAGTGTGTTCTTGTGTAGATGAGAAATCAGTGCAGTTACTTGTAAATTGGAAGACTTTACAAACATAATTATACTATTAGTCGTCTGAGATCATTTTTAATGTCTTGTTTTAGATTGACCAAACTGATTTTTGAATTACTGCGATTGTTGTAACTATGGGATTATGGAGCTTTGTCTTGTCAGTCACAATGACCTGTTGAGCTTACCATACGACCGGACCCTTCATCTTGCATGAGATTTTTACCTATTCGAATATCTCCAAATTCTTGTATAGGAGAATTCTGATAAGGGATAAGAATTTTACATGGTCTGTATGTGCACAAGCCAAATCAGTCTATTTTGTAAAGAATTCATGCATTGGTGATACCACTAGGTGGAATCTCTTTTGTAACTTGCCTAATCAAAAGAAGCTGATTCAGAATTTCCTAGAGGGGGTGTTTTCTGTCACCTGATGTGATAATATAGGACCCAGACATTCAGAGCTGATGAAATAGAAGTCTGTTTTTTTAAATGTAATCACTATGTTTATCGTGATAATGCCTTAAACCTGTTTCTGAGGACAATTCCTTTAAGTTGAGTACACTGTCTTGTAATGTGCATAATTTTTGCAGGAAAGCTTCTAGCCACAGGTAGTGACGACAGCAGTTTCATAGTGTGGGAAGTCATATCTGGTCAAATTCGACACAGACTCAACTATCACTCAGATGCCGTAAATGTCATTAAGATGAAGGTATATAATTCTGGGAATCAACAACAAATCGTAGTTTTCTGGAATTGCTGTTTCAAAAAAATGTCTTCTGCAATTCTTAGTCATTGTCTTTCCATGCTTCTTGTGCCTTGTGTTATGTGACCGTTCTTTTTTCACTGGAAGAACCTGGTTGGGGCTGGAAAATGCTTTCAGTTTGCTTTGTACAGCCTGCATAGAGTCTGTTACTCTGGATGAAAATAAATTTGTCATGAGGTTGGCCAATTGCATTTTGGGAAGCTGAACTGTACAGCAATGTGGTGGCCATTTTCTACACATGATGATAAAAAATGGATCTTCTCTGAAGTGTCAAACAACTTTCAGGGGCACAAGATAGTCACTGGCTGTGCAGATGGTGTTATCCGTGTGATTGACCTCTATAGTGGTAAATTGATGGTCAGCTTCACTGGACATTGCAGTGTGGATCACTTGCACTTTGATGGAGAATCCATTGTTAGTGTCAGCGCGGACAGGTGAGTTTCACTGGCCTTTTTATAGATAGCAAATTCTGTTAATGCACATGTCTGAAAAGAGATTTGTGGGATATTTTTCACCTACGCCACCTGTTGTCTGGAAATGTGTCTTATCAGCTATGTAGGAACAATTCCTCTTAATCCATTACCCATATCATGTCTTCCTCTATCTTTAAGGTTAATTGAATTGACAGAGTTATTGTTGACGTATTGTTGGCAAAGCAGTGTAATGGTCAAGCACATAAATATAGTTACAGACACTAACAATTACACTTAACTGAGTTGAGCCAATGCGTCAACGCTGAGTATATAGTGGCTTAGAATGTCTTAGGTGTGCTATGAAAGAAGCCCATGGCACTCATGGACAAAGTTACTTTAGTGCGTTTGTATGCTTGATAACTTTGCAAAAGTATTGTTTGGCTGACACAATTTTCATTTCCATATAATTATTTATTGCAGAGCAATTCGTTTATGGAGTCTCCAAAATAAAAAACTTATAACGACGTTGCGAGGTCACAGCGATGAAATCGAGGTACTAGGCTTTTGAAATGTATTTGCTTGGAATTTGAAGTGTTGCCATTTCTTTATTCTGACTCAACAAAGCAAAGTCCATCTTTTATTTCATCATCTTTCTGGATGTCATATCACACAGAGGGATGTTATTTCTTATTGATTCGAAATCATTTTTATGTTCATTTATATGCAACAGCTTTATCAAAGCTCTGACTTTGTATGTAACATAACTGATAACGATGCTGTTTTTGGAGTAACTCTCAGTCTTCTCAGACAAATACTCTTGAAGGTAGTTACAGTCATAAAACATACACATTAAGATTTGTTCATACTTAATCATTGTTATTTTGTCACTTTCATGTTACCAGTGCCTGGCAGTGTATGGGACGTTAGCTGTGACAGGATCTTGGGATTGCACTCTCATGCTGTGGGACCTTGAAACTCACGACCACCGGCTGACCCTTGAAGGTCACAAAGAAGGTATGACAAACAATTCTAGTTTCTTTGACATTCTAAAAGCTCTGTGCGATGTTTTACTTGTCTGTCATGAGATGTTACAGACATAGTCTTTTGATGTCTCATGCGCACAGACTTTTTAAAAACCTCGCTCTTGCTTGTTGCACAAATGTTGCCTTGTTTATGATCTTGCGATCTATTCTGTATTTGAAGTTTGTTTTATTTTAAACAGCTTTGACAGCTGTATGCAAATAGGCATTTCATTTAGGTATTTCTGTGCTTATTCTATAAATTATATAGAGCCAATGAACTCTGCTTTTCTGTTGAACGTTTCATTTAATTTGTTCATTGAAAGATGAGCTTGGTGAAAACTTCTTCAGTTGGCAGTTAAACAAAAATCAAATTATATATTGTATTGTGTTGGGTTAAATGAAACTTGGCTTTTCAGCGCACAGACTTTAAAGTGAAATTTTAAGAGTGTTTATAAGTTAATTACATGGAGAAATGTTGTGTTTTTAGTTGTCAACTGTTGCCAACTGGATGATCGTCAGATTCTCAGTGGGAGTGCTGACAGTACATTGATCCTTTGGAGCACAGAATCTGGAAGTATTATTACTCGTTTCTATGGACACACAGAGGAAGTGGTGCGTAGTAATAGAACTAATTAAATTATTTCTCAACTTTGAAAAATCAATTAACAGTGGTTTTTATTAAGATCATTTTTTTACTTGATTTGATAAAATTAATGTGATATGCAAAATACATAAGGGTATTCTCAAAGTGCCACCATTTGATGTCCTCTGTATCATAGCCACCTGAGAAAGAGTTGAACCAGAAGATCTCTGACAATTTTCTGTCTTATGTGTAAATAATCAAGGTATTAAGTATTCCTCCCAACAGTTGTTTTAATAGTGTTCTGTCACTATTCATAAAGTCACATTTTGTGAGGCGTATCTCTCTTAGCAAAATCATGCAAGTCTTCGCGATATAGGGTCATACATTACAAGTCAAGTATGTGATCTCACAAGCTTTCACGTGAAAGTTCTTGCATCACACAAAGGACCTCTGATGTGTTTTGACTTACATTTTATGCTTTTTCCATACAGGAAATTTAATGTCCTGTTTTACTTTCAGTACTGCTGTGCATACAACAAAGAGGTGCTGCTGTCGGGGTCCTCAGACAGCACTGTCAGAGTGTGGGGATATGATGGTACTGGCTTAACATTTAAAGAAAATTATTGATACAATCTTGTTAATGTAGTAATTCACAATGCTGGACTTAAGTTTGTTAACATTTTTTTGCAAAATGATAGCTTGTGGATATAAGCTTTTTGGTCTTTAAATTTGCACAGAGAGGAACTGCAATTAAGTTATAAGTAGGTTAGCAAATGTGGCGTGCTTTCTTGTGATGGTTATTGAATTGTACTGCACAAAAAATGATGTTTCTATTGTGGCAATAATAAGTACTATATTTTTGTCTCCTTTTTCTCAATGAAATTTGATAATGTCTAAAATAACTAATTGTTTCTCGTTAAATGTTCATTCGAGTTTATTAGTCTTGCGTACTAACGTCTGGTATGATTGAAATTTTTTTTAGGCCAATGCAAGTTTGTATTACATGAACACATTGGAGTAGTGAGATGTCTTCATTTGGATCTGATATCTTCTGGGAGATTTGTCACCGGAGGGGACCAGAAAAAAGTTGTTGTCTGGGATTACAAGGTGATTATTTTATAGGCATAGTTGCGCAAAACCAAGATATTACTTCTAATCTGAGATGAAATAATTTGAGGTCATTTTTTGTAACGCTAAGTGGTTTAAGTGAAAAGATATTTTAGTTCCTGAAACTGGTCATCGCAGTACTTTGCAATGTTATTGGTTGAAATATTTTAAGTTGCTGAAAAGTGTAGGTAAAGCTTGCATAAGCATAAGACAAAGTTTTACTGAAGTCGAGCAAAGTTCTGCAATATAGTTGCCCTTCAGATAAGTCATATTTTACCGTACTTGGATGACACCTTTCAGTCCAATGGGATCCAAACTAATATGTAAAACAAAGTTCTCTGGTATAGTTGCTCTTCAGATAAATCATATTTTCCCGTACTTGGATGATATCTCTCGGTCCAATTGGATCCAAATTATGTTACGTTTTACTATAATACAAGATTAAACTTGGCTGTGTAAACTACACATGTTTCTCTGTGTTCAAGTTTTGCCTGATTGACTTCTAAGATTCTGTTATCTTTTTCTTTAGGAGGGCAAGTGTCTCAATGTTGTTCATCGCCACCCTACGAGGCTGCACCTGATGTGGGTTAATGAGTCCAAATTGATTACAGCATCACCTGAGAAAGCAGGAACAGTTACTGTCATTAGCTATTGGTAGCCATGCTTAACATGACACATCATGAGAATTCACACATGAGGTCACTAGATGGCAGTGTGAACACCAAGCAGTCAGAACACCAAGTCACTGAGAATGTTATATTGACTTAAAACATTAAGTGATAAAAAACAAGAGCACTTTCAGAGACCAGAATCTTTTAGAGTACAGTGTGTGCTTGCAGAAAGTATGGTAAAATTTTCCAATAATTGCTCAAAATGCTGCTTTCCACCTATTTTTCATCAACTTACTATTTTGTCACCACTTGTTGTTTTCTGACACCTGTACAAGTACAAAGTATGTAAGGAGGACTTTGAAACATTTAATTATATTGTCAAATTTGATATCTATTGCCATACTTTGTGATACATGTATTTTGAAGATTTTTATCATGTTCATGAGTGTGTGGCATAAGGAGTTTTCAAGTTCGTAAACAGTCGTCCTGATTGAATGCGTTATCAATGTCAGTAGTTAGACAGTTTCATTGATGGAGGACTTGCGGTCCTCCTATGTTTGTCCGTAGCTGCACCCCTGTGGTTGAGATCATAGATCTGTGCTCGAGGTATATTCAAGTATCAAGTCCATACACCTATATCCTAAACAAGGCTTTTTGAGTCGTAAAATTGTAATTCGCACACAGATGTGTGATCCCGGGCTCCATTTAAAGAAGCAGTCAGCTATTCTTAGTACATGGGGATCTCAGTTTTTTATGTTTTTTACCGGAGGAGGTAATGTGGCCTTGTGGCATAAGTGTCTGCTTCTCTTTCAAAAGGCATGGGTACGAGTCCACTGGGGCACACTCGGTGCTAACCCTTGAGTCAGCTCTCTAGCTCCTCAGCTCTGTTTTAACTGTACATTAATAAAGCATAACAATGGTTCCAGGTGATCATTGTATTGTGCCCATGTGAGCAGCCTGCACATGATTGGTTCAACATGTACCAGAACGCCTACAGTTGTTTTTTATCAATTTTATGCAAAATTAGCACATTAATGAAGTCAACCTGTTAATTCAGGCTTTAATTTGGAAAAAAATCTGGTTCTTGACTGTGAATCTTCCAGTTAAAGTGAGCAATGGTCTTGCTTCAGTCCACATTGTGTGCTGTATCCCGAGGTAGTATTGCTAAAAACAAGATAAAAGACTCCTCTCCAAAACATGAATCAAAACCATTGTTTTCAATGTTAAATGATACACATCAAGATTTATTATTTTGAAACAGATAAGGTGAGTTTCATTTGAAACGTTTTTAAAGTTTGCTCATTGATCTTGGTCATTCAGCTGTTTCACACATGGGCATTTGTGGCTGAGTCTGGATTTAGGCGAAGCTTCAGATGGAGGCTTATGAGCTTAAAGATGAACGTATACAATAAGGAGGAACAGCTCTTGACGTAGGGTCAGTTAAGTTGTAGTTAAAAACACAGAATTTCCTGTTTTATGAATATTTTTGTCATTATACAAAGGTTGATTGTTACACAGTGTAGTAGTAAAATGAATTCCTTGTTGGATCTTTTATCAACTGTGAAACATTTTGTGGGTAACTTATTAAATATAGGCCTACTATGTGTTTCTTTGATAAAGATGAGATTAAATATTTATGCTCACAGTCGACAATTCTTGAACACTTTACCTCTAGTGTATTTAGTGTACAATTATGATGAGTTTAATTTATCACTATGCCTCACCAATACTTTACAATTTTCATACACCCTCATATCGAGTGTTGGAACACATTGCCGTCATCTCGGTCTGTATCAGCTTGTTGTCCTCAACCGCTTCTAATGGTATGCCTGTATTCGTGGTAAGGGATGATGACGACTTTTGGACGGATTATGCTGTGCCATCTGGTGGCAATTAATTTTGTGCGTGGGAATTTATATCTGCCAAGTCTGCAGTCCCCATTGGTTTTTTTCAATCGTATAATTAAGGAAATGAATTCTCAAGCTTTATGTTTTGATTCCGACACGATCCGAAAAACAGATTGCCATTGTACATTAAACCCGTATTTTTGACACCTCTCATGTATGAGTGATTCGGGGCAAATCATTCGTAATTCCACAAGGTTCTTTTTGTGAAGAAAGGTTGAGTTCAGTTGATGCATGAATCTGGCGGAGGAATTCAGCTTGTGTGATTACGTGCTCCGCTTATAATTCATGACGATATCTCGCGAAGTCTTGCGTGATCTTGTGTTTTTGCGAGGTTCTCGCGTCTACGGATACACGCCAGTTTTTCCTAGCACTCATGATTTTTAGGCGTTGCTCAGCACAGATATTCTGTTGACTTGGCAAATGTTATGATTTGCATTTTAACATCATTAGCAGAGCGCTTAGCTAATTTTGTATCATATTGCCCAAGCAAGATTGCTCAAATGCAATGACAGTGCACATGATTTGAGAGCTTTTATGGCTGTAGCATTATCATGTGTGCATTTCGACTGAGACAAACGGCACCATGGGTTAATGTGGGACTCCACTTTAATCAGAGTACAGTAGAAAAATGCAGCTGCCAAAGTTCGAGCTGTACAAATCAGGCCACAGCAAGACATGAGCAAAACCTCATGGTCAAAGTTCCCAGCGTTCCGTATGAATTAAAATGCTACCAAATCCTGTTTTGGTCCATTAACAGATCTTATAAACGACTTAATCCAATTCCCTGAAACGAAATAATGGTCTATAATCCCCCTCGACAAGCCTAAAAAGTTTGGAGGAAAATTTGT
Organism: Phoronis australis; assembly: GCA_002633005.1. Taxonomy (NCBI): domain Eukaryota; kingdom Metazoa; phylum Phoronida; family Phoronidae; genus Phoronis; species Phoronis australis. The sequence continues at coordinate 82,690 of NMRA01000548.1, forward strand.
AAACTCGTTTCGAACTTTGTTAAACGGGCAAGCCTGACTTACATTTTTAGCGAATTAAGACTGTGGGGAAAAACACCTACCAACTGAAAACCATAATATCCAATCTGTGACGTGGGGAACATGAGTTTTTAGTTGATTCCTGTTTTTAGCTAAACTGGCAAGCGTGACCTACGCATTTAGCGAATTACAGTGCAACTGTGGGGAAAACTCGCCAAAAACCATAATATCCAATCTGTTGGATAGTACGAGTTTTTAGTTGATTCCTGTTTTATCTTTCTATATTCACGCCAATGATGCATTAGCAAGTGACAAAACGAAGATTGGTTGAAATAATCACAACTGAGGGTTTAGTATCCTTTTAAGACACTCAAGAGAAGGGCGAACGGAAATTTCCGAAAACTGGCCTACCCTAAAGTACGCCCATGGGCGTGTTTTCGGGAAAAAATCCAAAAGTACGCCTATTAGGGTATTTTACTTTCTTTAATTGCTTGCATGTTTTGAAAAGATTATGCATTGTTCTGATCCGTATGTAACCTGTTCTGGTGTAAAATTGTGTTTGGATTGACTTGACACTGTATTTTGGGATCGCGATTTCGAACGACTATCTTTCAACGAAATATTGTGTGACTTTGTTGATAACTAGCCTTATTAGCACAGTTTGGAGGCAGTTTTAGTGACAGTTCCCGAAAACACGGATCACTTTTCCGAAAATACGCTTGGACATATTTTTGGTTTCACGGCATTTGTCGTTATCATTGTCGTTTTCCGAATATTCAACCATGGCCTATTTTTTTTGAAAATTCCCAGTGTGACCACTGCTTCAGTTGTAATGCGTCATATGGCGATATCTTACGAAGTTTTGCGTCATCTTTCGTTTTTGCGAGATTCGTGCGTTTAATGAACGCAGACCTATTTTCATGTTTCAATTTTTACTTAGCGACGTACAGTGACATTGCCGAAACTTGTGTACATGTTCCACAACACCACGCTTGCGAGTACGGAAAATTGGCCATGAAAACCCAAGTCAATATATGATCGCCCCTCTAAACTTCAGTCTCCAGGTTGCAGGATTCCAAAGTTAGCATTAGTGGGACAACTGAAATCATCGCCTTGTTGCATAACCTAGCTCAGGTAGGATGAACACATTACGTTACACTTGCGTTGAAATACGTTCACTTAAAGAAACTCCATGCATAAAAATTATTCTACTTTGTCAAATTCCTTCCCCTCTGCCCCCTTGCTACTTTCCCTTGCAAAAGTTCCCACAAAGAATCCAATGAACTGAGTGAATTTTTAAGAAACATTTTACCGAATGCTACCCACACCATGAATTTCACCGGAAAAAGTGTCACAGGTGAAACGCTGCCAGAGGAGATGAAGAAGTGTGTGGTAATTCATATAGCCAATGCAAAATTTTTGAAAACTTGCTTGAAAATACTTCCGAACGTGGCCACAGTATCTGCACTGAGTTGGATTGAAAAAATAATTAGATGTTGTATTGTTTACAATGATACAATCAGCGTTAAGTATTGAGACCGACTGAAGAGTGAAGTGAAGGGTGTTAGTACAGCCAAGACATTTTTGATTTGGAATGAGTTGTTGACTTGTTTCAATCACTCAACTAATGAATCAATCATTTATTGTACATAATCAGCACAGGCACGCACTTTTTTACGAACAAAGGCACCACTGTTCTCAATACCAATGGCACTGCTTGCCAAGACCTATTGTGATTGTCACTCACTGGTACTGTGCCTTACAAATGACACTCGTAAAATCGTTCGGTGCACTGATTAGTAACGCACATTTCATGCGCAGCCAGCGGGTACATATATCACATATTATCCACTTGTGTGGCCCATTTCGTCCTACACACCCAACCATGTCACAGATAAAGTTGGCCTCCTTTTGTGATGTGGTGTTCCGGTTATCAAAGTTTTTTTAATAAAGTTACGCATATTCTTCACATGCTCTTGCTTGATCAAGTGCAGTGGCACTGGATTTAAAATGGCGTATGCATTCTGAAAATAGAAATCATAGTTCACCTTTTTAAAACATTCGCTCCTTAATTAACTTTCTAAATGCAGAACAGTTAAACCAAAGGGGAAAACATTGAAATCAAAGAAAACAATAAAATTCAGTCCACATTTGCAATGGAAGGTTTATTTTTCCACAACCTTTTTGTTCTTGTGATGTCTAAACCTATATGCCACATGACCATGAGTATAAGGGAAGTGATAAAAACTGCCCATGTCCCAGACTCATTCAACACTAAAACTTACGAGTAGAAATATTGGTTCACAGCTGTGGCCATCGCTCTGTTGACCAGATTTGGTGTGAACCGCGGTCCACACCTCATGTTTTGTTGTAGTGTTTTTTCTCTGATGAATCTCCTGAAAAAACACGTTACACGATTTTCATGCATATCCTTAATGTTCACAGAGTATGTTTTTGGAGTAAAATATGTTCCAGAGATCTGTTTAAAAGATGCAGTACACATTGACCATAGATGTCAGATATAGTGTCGTTAGGTACTTCCACCAGCATTGGAAAGTTGTGACAAGGATTACATCTATTATGACCTTGCAGAAAACAACGTTTTGCATGGCTGTGTATCGCATCATGTACGTTTCTTTAAATCTGGGACAAGTTTCCAATACATGCACCACATGGAAGAATTGTTGGAAATTTGAGTTTGAATGCGGACTCTGATCACCTACAACGGTATAGGTCAATTTGGGCATTGTCAGCGAATCATATTCCCCAACTCTTACTATGTCACACAACCAAATCCCCATTAGCTTGACTATACTGGTAGACATGAATTACCTAAAATATTCACATGACGTCTATTGAATTTTTGTCTTTATGAAAAAGAAGTCCATTCCATCATTAAAATCACTTGTCACTTTTGTAGTGTGCTAAACAGGTGAAGAATATTTTGTGGACAATTATGCAAACACAGTGATAGAGGACATACTAATTCTTCCACACGTGTAGCAAAAGTGTTTATGGCTGTTCACATACTTCCACGATGATGTCAACTCTGTGGTGATGGCCAAGAGAGTCTAGTACTGTTACCGTCTTCTGCTGTACGTCGGCAACTAGAATTACCCAATGGCTTTGATTCAGGTTGATTGGCATGAAAACCCACCTGTAATCCGAAAAGTTTACCTGCAGTGAAGTTGTTACATAAAGTACATTATTTTTATCAGTTTGTATTTCCATGGGCAAGACTGAATCTGCGGCTGCTTGACAAGATGGCTTGCCATAGTTCATATTCATCATTGTGTCTTTTTTGTGTCAATCTCACTTGTACGGTAGTGCACTGACACTTCCTCACATAAGTCATGCATTATAAGTTCAAATCTCCAATGTCTTCAATTTGGGACAGTCTCTAGAATTTGGGACATGGAGATTCCCAAAGAAATAGAATTTTACGGAATTTGAGATATTTCTGCGCCTCACCATGATAATTTGGACAACGTGTTTTCAAGCTACAGAGTAGGTAATTTAGCCATCTTTCAGGAAATTCTTGAATTTTGGATGGCCAACGTTGTTTCTTTCCACAATTTTAAACATGTTCTGACCTTAAGCTGTATAACTAATTTTTCACTTTCCCACATTGGAGAAATCTCATTGTAATTACCTTTTTAAATTGCCGCATGTTTTGAAGTCGCCTGACTTCCACTTTTCAACTTCAAAGTTGACATCACATGCCATCAGCACCCGAAGGAAGGGATCAATAATCGAAACAATAGTATCACAATGCTCGATCAGTCAAAAATGAACATTGTCTTATTTTCCTTGAACAGTTTTTGAGTGTC
>NMRA01000548.1:87195-116584 GCA_002633005.1 Phoronis australis
TGAAGTAAATTTTCTTCATTGCACAGTGGAGCAGACGACGGAAACGGAGTCGTAGTGCGCAGCGCCACTGCCGGTCGCCTGGGATATCGCGGGAGAGCCTATACTTAGCCATAGTTCCGTTACCAATGCGCCGTGTTCCGAATTTGACACTTGAAATTGGATTTGAGCCCCCCCCCAACACTAAAACTGCACACATTTAAATCTTTTTTCATCCGTACAATTTTAATTACCGGGGTTAATCAATAAACTCACCATTTCCCTACGCTCTTACTGTTTTATTTTCTTTTTGCGGCAGCCAAGGGGGGGGCCCTGGGCCCCCCCTAAGTCCGCCTACGTGTGCGCCGCGCACATAGGTTCGCTTCCCGGATCTGATTCGGTCCGGCCAGTGTCGGGACCCGACCAAGTAATTCTGCAAGCAAAAAAGAAGTGTATGGAGCCTTAAAAATTGTTTGACAACCTTCTAAAGACACGTGGAAGAGGTTATGTTTTTGTTCTAAATGCTGGGTACATGTGGAATGAAATTATACTTTTCGTTGAACGTATGTCGTCTGGACCTCCTCACTGGGCCAGCCCAAGTAAAACTTAGAAGAAATTTCATGTTTTGAGACGCAAACAGCGTCTTTCTCTATTCTGTGGAACAATGGTGTGAAGTTGTTAACGATCAGTTATTACAAATATAGACGAAAATTCTTACGACTCAGAATTTTCGAAACATCGATAACCCGGCTCGTTGCCATGCGTGGTTCCGGCGGCAGCGCCACAATCGTGGTATCAAGTCAAGTGCCGAGCAACACAAGAAAAGCAAATGGTTCTTTAATAGTGAAAAGCACAAGAAACTATTCAAAAGAAGCGATTTGTATTCCGATTCATCGAATTTGATGACGTTACAGCGCACTCAACGGCGACGGACCAGAAGTAAACCTACAAGCAAAACTACAGCATATTCAGCCGTAAAATTTGATTGATAACTCTCTAACAGATGCAAAGGGTGAAATTATGTGAATTTTAAATATTATTTGGTTTGTCTGCGTTGCGCATTTTTGCAGTGACTCCAGTTCGCCCGCCCTCTGGTTAGCTCAGTCTATTCTCTATTATCGTCTTCAAAGGATTAATGAATAAAGATTTTGTCGACCACATATATTTTGTACCATATGGGGAACACAAATGATAAAAAGCGCACAAAAATGAAATTTGGTTTCGGCGCCGAAAAAGCTGCACTCGACAGACATGTTCACAACAGAATGGTAAACATTCAGATATCAACGGTACATTGCCACTTGGTCGGACGGAGGTATCTCAGTAGGCCTACTTGGTCTGCGAGGTCCGACCGTGTAGTAAGCCGACCAAGTTAACTTGATCGGGTAGCCTAGTACTTGGTCTACGGAATTTATTGGAGAACACTGTCTACGACATTGTCAAGAAGAAGAAACGTGTTGTCTGTTTATTTATCAGGGAATCTGATCTAAGTGCTACTGACGCATGATAGTGACCCTTTAGTAGTATTAGCAGTTGTCGCAGAATGTGTTAGAGCCTACCTGCGTCACACGTGTCTATTTCAACCCATCGATCGAACCGTACCGGCAACTGCCGCCGGAATATACCGTAGTCAGGAACTCGCTTTTCAACGTCCAGTTCATAGACTGTGATGTCTATGGTCCAGCTATTGCAAAGAGACATATTGCCAGAAAATGTCAGGAAGTTGATAATTATTTTTCGGCTTGCATGTGCACGAAGCTGACTGCGCGCAGCTTCAGGACCAATACTGAGACACCTAATAGTTCCGACTGCCACCTCAGGGTGGCGCCCAGATGAATCTAATATGTCAGCCCCCTTCAAAAAAAATTTGTGATTTTCGTAGTGCTTTGGGTAATTAGTTGTGACAGGACAGAGAGCTTGAAGTGAGTAATTTTATTAGTCGTGTAAATACTAATCAGAACTCAGTCAAGCAGTGTTTCCTACAGTATTTATTTAGTTTGGTGTTTATTTTCTGGGACCACGCTCTCCTGCTCGGAATACAGCGCCAGCCAGCTAGCGATGAGGTGAAATTCACATTTTTGGTGTTCACTGGAGATTCATTCTGTTGCAAAGTTTTGACTTAAACCTTTGAACTTCAGGAACTTCAGTTTGGATTTTCATAAAACATGATTGAGTCAATGACACTGACAGGTCCTTGGTCCTTGATGCATTTCAAAAATTGCCTCTCAGTGCTCAACATTGAGAAAGACTAAATCTGTAAATGACTTAGATCTACTTGCAAAATATAACACTGACTTATATCATGGCATAGGTTTAACACCCTCCAAACTTCCAAAGAGACATTAAACCAATGATGGATTAAGCTGGCTTGACATGTTTTGGCATTTATGGAAACACCATCCTCAAGCCAGTTTACATATGCTGCTACTTGCTATCATGACATGTAAATAGTTTCACCCACACCTGTGCAACATGGATTAAGACTTTTGGTAAACCCCCGACTGTTTTTTTTTTGGGCACTGATGGTGCCTGAATTTGAAACCCATTCAATCACTGGCTACCTAGGCCTGGGTATAGTGTCAACCAAACTAATTCTCAAAATCAAGGACTGTTTAATCCAACCAGTGTCTATTCACCCAGTGCTGTTCTGAGTTGAGTGTTTTTCCTTTCTTTGCAGTTGGCTGGCATTATGATGTATTCTGCTATCGAAGTTGCTCAATGTGGAGGGCCAGAAGTCTTAAAAATTGTCCAGAAAGCTCTACCCACTGCACTGAAACCCACTGAGGTCTGTTTTTGTTCTCTTCATAATTTCTCAGCGAAAGTATTGGCATGCAAGTGGTGCCTAGAAGCCTAGAGACATGTTGGAACACACTACCAAATGATGTATTTTATGTGCATGCTTTTTCTGCTTGTGCTTAGTAAACATTCTTGTCTAACTATCCATGTATTCTGATTCAGTAGACCGATAGCTGTGCAGGACAAGACAAAAGTAATCAGACAAAAAAAAAGTGTTTTCTGACTGATTCAGTTAACTGCACGAATTACTAGAAACAACTATTAGTGTGGCAGAATTCCAATTATAGAATAGCTTAGCCACCATACTAATTTTCCTGTTCGTCCTCCTTCATTGTCGGCCACGAGGGAACAACAGTCTGACGAAGAATTTGGCTTCCACTTAGCCGCCATGACAGGGAATTCCGGGTCATTTTGTCTAAATACTTTTTGAATGTACAGTACATTTCAAGTATGTAATCTGACTGACAAAATCCTGGTTACAACTGTCCATGACACAACACCCCAGTTACTATGGCAATGAATTCCTGCTCTCACTCATCATGACAGGGAATTTGAGGAGAGGTGAAAAGGCAGTGGGAAGTAGTGACTCCTGTCGTGGCATGTGCCGAGACCCATAACTTACTAGCATTGATGAGGTCTACAAGTTCTGTTATTTGTTATTTTCAAGAAGAAATGTAAGCTATGTACTGTGTGTGAGCGATGCCAAAGTTGTTGTAGACTGTATAGTGAGCGGCTCCCAAGAAAATTGTGTCCATGTCTTTCTGCAGAAGAGCGTGCTGCAGACAAACCCTGAGTTCTAAATTATGATGTCATACACCATGTTGCAGATCCTGGTGAAGGTGAAGGCCAGTGGTGTCAATCCCGTCGACACATACATCCGCACTGGAGGCCAGGGCTATAACCCGTCACTGCCCTATGTCCCAGGGAATGATTTGGCCGGGGAAGTGGAGCAGGTTGGGAGTGATGTTAAACAGTTTAAGGTAATGCATCGTCTTTAAGCATACAAAGCCCATCTTCCACCACAAAAAACACTGATTTAGACTACTTACCATTGTGAACCTTTTATCAAATAGTCGTCTATAGTCATGATAGGTGAGATTTCTGGTCTTGAACTGACTGCTTGTTATTACTCAAGACCAGGCTCTACTAGTCACAGCATCTCATCTTATTCGCCGAGCAAGGGTTCGAGTGCTGAACGCTAGTTCTTTGCATGCGCCAAAAATGTATATCACATTAGATGCAATCTACTATGTATTTCCTATGTTCATCCAAACTCGTTGTTTTCATTTGATATATAAAGGGATGGAAGCGATTCAATGGCTGCACCTTTACATTCCAGCTACAATCTCCTAAACTCCAATTCGGTATCCGCAAACATCAAACTTGTGGCACTAATTCCATACTCGTGCCCTTATTAAGTCCACACACTCCATACCCGGGGTTAAACTCCACTCATGCATCAATGGTTCGATACTTTAGTGAATGCATAGGGCAGTGTTGGTTTGTGTGTAGTGATTGGTTTGGGGCCATGCGTATGGAATTTGTAGCGTAGGTTTGGCATTTGCTAGTTCGAGACTGAACAGTGACTAAATGTTATTTTCAGCCTGGCAGCAGAGTCTATGCTGTAAAGGCCCCATTCAGCCAGGGCACTCACAGTGGTGGGTACGCCCAGTACTGTGTCATGGACTCTGTCATGGGCCATCTCCTCCCAAATAATGTCACCTATGAACAAGGAGCTTCTATTGGCATACCTTACTACACCGCGTATAAAGCATTATTCCTGAAGTAAGTTTAATCTTAAATTCTAGATTTATTTGTACTCTATCCAGATGTGAAAAACATATTTTATGAAGTACATTCCAACACTGTTTTGCTTGAATCTAGGCTGATTTATTATAAAGGCATAATATTGATCTTTATGCATTCGACGCGTGTAACTATTGCCTATCTGTATTTAAATGTAGATAAGCATTTATGTATCCCTATAGTCGTGTGACATGTTTGTATCTGATGTATATTGAGGTTTGCGTTTTGACACTTGTTACTAGAACATCTCACTGCACAGCAGTGGTTATCAGAAGGCATAATGGCCATGGAGAATTTAAAAAATGCTGTAAAGTCATGGTGGTCTAAATGCGTGTCCACATAGCATGTAAGTGGCACTGATTGTTTGTCCATAAAACTTAATCACGACGCCATTTAGCAATGCAGTTTATTTCAAAAGGTCGTTGCTATATTGGAACATGTGCGTTTGAGCTGCTGCCTTAGACATGGTTAGCTACATGTGGATGTAATCTTCTATGCACATGAAAGATACAGTTTGGTTTAGGTTACTTTGTTTATTTCTCATCTTCTGATCACCTTGTCCACATTCTTTTCAATCGTGTTCATTTCAGGGGCTATGCTAAGCCTGGGGACACAGTGCTAGTCCATGGAGCCTCCGGTGGTGTAGGGCTAGCTGCTTGTCAGCTTGCTAAGAGTCGAGGATTGAGGGTGTTCGGTACCGCTGGAACCTCTGAGGGAATGGAGGTCGTACGTGAGAGTGGAGCTCATAGGGTGTTCAACCACAGGAAGGAAGGATATGTTCAGGAAATCAAGGTATGATTACCAGGGTCGTAACTTTTCAGGGGGCTTTAACAACTCAGTAGCAGTGTAAATATCTTATCAATGACTTAATGACATCAGTGTGTGACCAGTTAAGGAGACTGGGTCAACTAGAGAGAAGACTAATTCTGTAGACGAGTTGAAAATACTGTAAGTGTAACTCGAGTATTGTTACAATTAGGGACCAATACTTAATGCATCCTGAGTCTTATACCCATGTAGGTTAAATCATTGCTTGTTCTCAATAATTTTTCATCTGTCAACGAGAGGTTTAAGATTAGTAACTGCTTGTCCAACAGATTATTTAAGAGTTTGGTGAATACATGTCATTACCTTCCAGTTCTTCTCTTTAAAGAATGTATTTGCATGCTTCTAATTATGCTAGTGTATAACGGGAACTAAACGACAATGTTATTTGAACATCGTCTACGCTAAACAAAGTGCAGTTGTATTCACTGATAACTTGTAAATGCGAAAGCAAAAAATTCTGCAAATAAGTGGTGACTTTTGGACTAATGACGTACCTCTCGGGCTCACATAACCCACATCATGCAATGTTATTCCCCAACACCATGCCATGATACTTACGGGATGCAGTCGAGTGATTTACAGCAGAACATTTTCAACACAGAACTCGTTCTTGAAAACATTTAGCAGTTTTCAACCTACTTTGTATTCACATCATAAATTTTGTGTTTTCTAACTAATTTGACCAAGCAATCACAGAGATAAGGAATTAGCGTGCAAGTTCCACTTTAACGCAGTTGACACTTGCTGCAACCGTAAAATAAAACATTCGATGGCTATCTGTATTTTACCAAGCATTGCCAGTGAATTGTTTGAAAAATAAAAAAAATTTTTGCATGGTATTCGATAAATGTTAGATGATTAACTTTTGTATTTATCAAATGCTACCTGAATTGTTTATTTGCAAAAATCAAAAGGCCGCATGGTATTGGAATACGTCTTAGCTATATATTTTAATGACTATAATCAATTCTAAATTCTGTCTTACAAATGTTTTTAAGGATGCCTGTCCTGAAGGAATGAACATAATTCTGGAGATGCTTGCCAACGCCAACTTGCAAAGAGATCTTGACCTTGTGGCACAGATGGGGAAAATTTTGGTAAATATGAAGAGGAGATAAAGTACAATGAATGCTATTGCGGAACGTGTGGCATGGCATAATGCCGTTCTCTTTAAATACCTCCAACACTAAGAAAAAACTAATGTAGATGATTCTAGATTTCCTTTAGCAGCCCCATAACTCATCAATCTATTCAAAGTTGACCACTTGTACTGTGCGGGTCAACTTGTAGTTGTCATGATGTAGACATTATTTCAAACACAATGTTTGCTTAGGGGTTGCACAGTCAGACAACTTAAATTACCGAATCCCCATACTTTTTATAACTTAGGGCCCCTAAAATCTCATTCGGGGCTGGGCTATTCAAATGCCTGAGAGGGTAATAAAACAATTATCTTCTCAGACAGGACCATAAACCCTTTGTTAAGCTGTGTTTACGTACAGGCCATTTATCTGGGACAGTTGTATGACTAAGTTCACATAAAACTACTCTCATTGACCTTGCACTGTGTGTTGATTTGATCATGCCCATGATTTACAAACCTCTGCAAAACTCTAAGCCAATATCACTCATATGCAAGCCAGGGGTCGGGGGCATTCATAAACTACATTTAAGGTTAATATATAGGACCATATCGTCAAGACTACATTTGGCCAAATAGCTGCAAAACAGAATTTAACTGAAACGTAGTATATACCAATCTGCCTTCAATTAGGTCACTTGACCATGCTTTTTTTTAGTAAAATTTAGTAAAAAAGGAAAAGTACATTCATAGCAAAATAACAAGATCAATGACATGTCCAAATTTTGCATGATATGAATATTCAAGATAAAATGATCTCAAAAACGCTGTTCAGTTTTCTAAATTATTATTTCGTTCCTTCATTCTCATATGCAAAAGTGGAATATTTTAAAAACAATTTCTAACAAAATTTTGGGGTTGGAGGACTGTGCGTGGAGCATAGTACCTGAAAATTTCATGTGAATCTGACAAGCCATTTCTGAGATATGATGTTCAGAATTTGGCCAAAATTTTAATTTTTCTAAGCTTCTACAAAACCTTTAACGTGAATCATCTGTTACGGATTTTCAAGTGGCGGCATGAAACAACATATTTCTATACTTTAGCACTTGCAATTTTTGTGATTTACTTGAATAGAACACTTCAAATTTCCGAGAAAGCTTTTGGTTGGTAAAACTGTCAGGGGCAGCCAGCATCTGTGGGAACTATTGGCTGCAGTATGGACCATACTTGCGCAAATTTAGCTGAATAGAACATTCAGTGATAGCACTGAATCAGATATTAGTATGGGATTTTAATTAATACGTCTTAATTTTGGATTTGTAAGTAAAAAGATGCTCTTACATTTTGAGACAGAGAGTGTGTAATCAGTTATGGTATTGAGTTATGATGTCCAAGTGTAATTGTGTTATGCTTTAGGTTATTGGAAGCCGCAGCAACATTGAAATCACTCCTCGAATGTTAATGACAAAGGACTGTAGTATAGCTGGTGTGAGGTATGCCTCAACCACAAAGGTAAGTTGTTCTAAGAGTGAGCAATGAGAAATAAGATGTGTTGCAAATAATTGACAGCACCACCTATAGACCATGTGCGGCATACCACTGAAAAAAGTGGGGGCTATAGCCACCCCTAGCCCCCTATGGTGCGCCGCCCATGGAGTAACTGCTTTAGATTCCCCTTGTAGAAAGCCTGGGGTGAAACCTTTGCATCTTTGTCAAATTCAGCAGGGCTTTTGTGATCTGGTCGTCACAAGATGGTGGATCTCTTATTATACCTTGTATGAGGTGTCCATTTGATAGCATAGGCAAAAATGACTTCCTTGTCAGCCAGTAAAAGGGGTGAGTTCTGGTTCGCAATAGATCACTTGCTGACTTAGAAGAAAAGTGGGACAAAATCTTGTAGCATAACCTTGCATGAGGTCTATATAGGCATGCAGTTGGAAAACCAGCATGAGGTCTTGTAACTGTCAGGTGAATTCCCACAGTGCGGTAATAGTATCTAGCACCACGAGAAAAAGGAAGGTGGGACAAAAATACTCTTTGCTTCTTATCCCGTAATAGGTCTGTTGTATGGTCGGAGTGGTGACTGTCAGAAATTTAGGGGGGGGGTGGTGTTAATTTTGCTTGGTGGCTCTTCAGAGGACGTAATTCAATTGCAAGAGAGACACTTATTCGTCATTTACTGTTTGGTTAGATGGGGAAATTATCAAATATGGGACCATAATAGCAATGTTTTACACATTAACACAAAACAATGTGCATGGTTACAGTCTATTAATTACCTGTTCATTTCTGTTTTGTGTAGGCAGAGTATCAAGAGATGAATGATTTTCTTTATGTTGGACTCGAGCAAGGCTGGCTGAAACCGGTTGTTGACCGTGTATTACCCCTTGAAAGGGCACCACAAGCACACACAGAAATCATACAATCATCTGGAGCCAAGGGGAATATTGTACTGAATCCATAGAATACTCTGGAGTACATTTTCATTCTAATGATTGGACTCATATAATAAATGGTGGCAGGGCTATTCTCATTCATAATTGGTCAGGTTGCCGGGATTGTCTAACCTGTGGTTGATTGTGCCAGATTACATGTTGGCGTCATGTACAATGTTACCCTTCGATCACTGTTGAAGGAACTTGATTTCACTGCAGAAATTTACATTATATTCTGCTGGAATGATTTTTGACTGAAAATTATATCATGTAAACAGCTTGCAGCTGAAAGTTCATACACCAATAAATCATGTCAAGTGTCAAACGCTGATTGAAAGTTGTCAGAACTGCTGAGCTATACCAGGTATAGCCCATTGGCAGAACAAATTATTGTCCATTTTTGTCTGCTCCTCAACCCCAGGTGCTTCCAGTTTACTTGACTGCATGAAGTGAAGCAAAAACCGGAGTAGCCTTTATACTTAGTTCGGACAGTTACTTGGGAAATAGGCAATTAAGAGGCAGTCCATATAATAACCAGTAGATTTTCAAAAATCAGTCTATACGTCAAAATTTAAAACAACTTCATTTTTTTGTACATGGGTAGGTATCCTAACAAAAACCCAAATGCCAAATCTTGTGCACTCAATGACCCCTAATTTCGCCGCTGGAGCATGATAATTCAAATTGGCTCAATTGGGCATATTAACCGTCTCAAAAATCGCATGTTTTCAGCAACAAAAATGAGTAACATACAAAATAGATCAAAAGCTATATTTTGATGGCTGAAATAACCAACGTATGCTGTGCATAATTCTGTGTCATTTATTAAAATCTAACAGTTTTGTGCTAGACAGGGGAGATAATCCACAGACCACTTTTTGGGGCTAATTTTAGTGGCCATTTTTGTGACCTTCTTACTGCCATAAAACACCTTGTAGACTTATGTGACGTTTTGAACATACAGTTAAAGAGTTAATCTTGATGACTAAGCGATAAAAATTCTTGCCTCAACTTTGCACTTAATTGAAAATTGTCTTGCAAAACTGTCTATTTTCATAGTTTGGAAATGACAAGCAGAGTTTACAGACCGGCCATTTGAACAAACTTTTAGGCAAGAAGTCTGCTTTAAATAGTTATAGAAACCAAGTCTAAACTCTTTCAAATGAAAACAAGATGTTTTCCGGGTTTATTACGCGGCTAGTATCAAAACTGAACCCCATGACCTTTGCCCACTGAGGGATTCAGTTGAAGTTAAGCATGAGGATATATAAAAAATGTACGTGTAACCCTCGTGTATTCTTTCATTTCTTTTACATTATGAGATTAATTTAAACACTTTGTAGAACTTTTAAATGGAAATAAATGCCTTTAAGATTAAAGGAGTTAGAATTGATATTTGTAATGACTGGTTTTGAGAGAAGCAAGTGCATTTTAAAAAGACAAAATGGCGGACGATGGGTCTTCATGTTCCTTTAGAGTTAATTCTGCATAAAATCCGATCACAAAAGCTTTGTGCTTTAATAAGTTATGTCAAAGACACCACTGAACATTTGAGATACAGGAAAGTACCTCACAAAGCAAGGCCTGTGCCAGAGTACGGACTCGTACTACCCAGAGTCGGTGAATTTCTGACTGAACAGGACCAGTCATGGAAGAGTCGGGTAATGCTGGATGTTACCACTCTGCTCCTCTCCTGAACGTAGCAGCCTTGTCAAATTCTACCGGCATTTCTGTTTCGAGATATGACTTACAAGTGAAAGACAGGATGGAAAGGATCTCTGTGATCGCAAGATCGCTCCGCCACTCAAACAACATGCAAAGTACTTTGTAGCCGAAGGTAACAATATCATAAACTTTCTGGATTTGAAAGAAGCATTACTTTCCAGTGGCCGCGTGAAGGGATGTTATGTGTATGCAGTGTTCAGTCCATGCAACAAAGTCTTTTCCAAAATACTCAGTTCCTGGTATAAGAACATTCCCAAATTCCCACTATTCCACTCAAGGAATTCGCGTGTGGAAATCATTCCATGTAGGTGACGGTAAGTTCTTACAAATACTGAGAAAATGGGAAACCTATTTCTCTAAAATACACTAACATCTCTTGACATGGCGGATTTTCAACACCAGGAGTTAAGGTTGGCATTAATTGTATCTAGTGAAGAGCCTCAACAAAAGTTCCCTTGTACCCAGCAAGGTTACTCGAAATTTTTACTACAGACGCAGAACTAGGTCAGCATTTGGATGTGGGTGACCACACTGAAAATTTACAGAGGGAAACCACGTACGACCACATCGCACGAAAGTGGTCAGAAATGCTCTCACTATGCAAGAACCGGAGCGTCATTTGAGGCAGCCTCAGCCGGAGTACAGCGTGGATGAGACGAATGCTGAAGCAATAGGTTAGGCATTGAAAAAAGGTAAAATGTTAACAAAATTTTCAGCAAAGGCCTAAGAACTTTCTGACGAACATATTCGATGAAGGAGATAAGTCAGGTAAAAACGTTCACCCTCGGAAGTGCCAAAATGGAGAAAACATATTACGAGAAACCACTGGGAAAGTGTTTACCTGTGATGTTAAGTGAATCGCAGATTGGTGGATTTTTTCGAGGGTGTCTGCAGCAATGTTTATTACGATGCTAGTTCTGCTGAAGATGCTGTTATGTCGTCAGATTTATTGAATGAAATGATAAACGAGCTCAACGTTTAGCCTAGTTTTGTAGCATACCACGATGTGTGATATATGAAGTCGAGACCGTTACTTCTGTTTACTTCATGTCTATCATGAATGAGTCATTTATAAAATTGTCTCTCGTGAATTATTTTCTGTTGACTGTAAATGTGAATGTGTACCTTTTTATACCACTGATGATCACACTGGCAGAACTATTCAGCGTTAAGGTGCCCGATGTGTGCCGGGGGAACACCAGATTTTTGGCGACTGGTGGCGACTAAAATTTGTAGCAGCCAGCAGGGACATTACAATATGAACCCAAAGTCACAATGACTATTGACAAGTTGAAGGATTTTTTACATTGAACACTAGGGAGCCATATCCACCTTGGGTGCCTTCCTTTGCCTGTGGCACGAACAAGGCAGATAGAAAACAAGGCAGGGGTGAGTTCAGTAACAGTAGAACCTCTCTAAAATCTATCCAAAACCACGTGTTCTCATTTAAAATGCAGGGCAATATCTCGCGAAGTTACGAATTATAGCAAGGTCCTCGTGTTACTGCTCTTATTCTAGACGGATGCACTTCAGTCTCCACGTAAACAAAGCAGCACCATCTATCATTTATAAGCACGCTTGCCAGTTGATTTACGTAAATATATTTTGTAATAAGCAATAATCATCAATGCCGTTTTCAGAGAATGGCAATTAATAATGCTGTCTGCCTTTTCTCCAAAATACAAGGTTTTTATGTCGTGTTTCGCAAGCTAATTATATGTTCCAAGAGCCCGGCCCTATTGGCAGCAGAGGCAACTGAGAACATGCAAAAGGACGCAGTGCAGTTCGTGTAATGCTTCGTACGCAAAAACTACATTAGAGGCAAGATTTTTTTATTTTAGATTATGAACAGGTTAAGAATGACTGAACAAATTATTATAAAGTCAATTTCGGGAAAGGTGCGTTATGGCTGCTACAGAGTGACAAATTTGGCCGAAAATGGCTTCAGTGAAAACCTGAAAAATAGCCGTTTTTGCCTCACAAATTCAAAACGTACAAATTTAAAAATAGATTTTGAAAGTTATGCCTTTAAATTATTCAGCCATTGGCCTTTCCATTCGTATTATTCATTTGTTTCGACCTTACCACACATGCTAGTAAAATGCATTCAAACATGCCTACTTCGACGCCCAATTTTATTGCAAAATGGAGGTACAGGTCATAAAAAGAAAAATAATGAATGAAAATTCTTAAAAAGTGAGGTTTTTCTACATCTCAACAAACCAAACTCATGTGCTAAGTTTCAAAAAAATCGGTGATTTTGGGTATAGACTCTACCTGTTGGTTTTTATATGGAGTCACTCTTAAAATTATTGTAAGAGGACATTCACTGTATCTTTTTGTAACTTTGTTAATAACATTTCTTCCACTGGGTGGCATGCCAAGAAGTTATCAGTATAATAAGCCTGAGTCTGCTTGGAATTACCGGTACCTGATTTTTGTCATCAAATTTGTGAGTCACATTTTGAGAGTAAGGTTATTGAGCCTGTATGTAATGTTCACTTTGTTAAGTTAAAATCAATAACTTGTATTGAGGATCAGAAGTTATAGTTGTTATATGAGTTTGATACATAAGGGGTGTTTTCTGCCCTGGCCCATGTTGACCTTTGCCAAGGGAGGCCCTAAAGCACAATATCTGAAGAAAAAAATGCCATGTAACCTCCAAAAATGGAGTTCCAGTGTACTTTTGGATCTGGTCTAGAGATAGGACACTAAATCACCTAAAGTGGTGTCTGCATGGTCAGTTTACACGTTTTTAGAATTCATTACAGTGTGTAAATTCTGTAAGTCTTTTTAAGTTCCACTAAATTGGTCTACAGATGAACAAGAGAACATAATTAAAATTCGGGTGCACCAGATAGTCCTTCTGGACTTACCAATATGAGGATGGGCACGAATAGGATGGTCAGGTTTGTGAAAGTAGCGTGTGTTTCATTGATCATTATCTTTACATTTTCCAGGACCTGATTTATTTGGTACATGAGATATTAAGTTTATTTTGTTTGGGTAACATAATTTTCCTGTCTTTCATGTGGGCGTGTCTCGCTGTATATCGCAAGGAGTAAATAATTTCAGTGTTTGTTTTTAGTCGGTACCGGAGACTAGCATTTTCGCCACACGGGAATTTGGGGGCGTGGGTCTGTGGATTTTTACCGTGGGTTGATATCTGCTGTTCCTAGACTTGGGTTTAGAGGATCCGGGCTGGAACTTGAGGGTCGTCCGTGGGATCGCTAAATAACAAAATAACTGCATGTGGTCTGGCACACGCTGTGCCAGGCGTGTGCCGCTCAGGTGGGCCCATTGCACTGATTACCTGGAACCATTTTTGTGCTTAATAAGTAGTTGATCAAGCTGAGGAGCTGGAGACCTGACTCGAGGGTTTAGCAGTGTGCCCCAGTGGGACTCGAGCCCAGGACCTTGAGTAAAGGAAGCGGACCCTTACCACTAGGCCACACTGCTCCCTAGGTGATACATCAAAACAATAGTTACATTATGAGACGGACCAATGGTCTCAGAGAATAAGGAACTGCCAGTTATTTGCAAACCCAGAAATCACTTCTCATCTGACCAATTTTATAGCCGTAATTGGTCCCAATCAAAAGTTCACTTTTTGGTCGGAACTCTGGTTTATTTGACAGACGTTCAATCAAACATTGTTGTCGCTATATCAGGCGAGAATGTTTCAGTTTAACAGCTGATCTTCAAAAGCCAATAACGCTGATAGGGTACGAAGCAAAAGGTCATACAATTTAGTTTCGGCTTCCCCTGGCATGGCCCACTATAGTATGTGTGCGACTCGAACATTGTGATTGCCATCTGACAAAAGATTTTTTCCCAGCAAAACGGAACTTTTTTACAACAGTATCTTTACCCATTTCAAGGTAAGAGCGAGTGCCGGAGACAAAAATTTTCTAAGACAATCTCGTCGTGCCATCTCTTGTCTTTCTGCTGCTAAAAGAGGAATGAAGCGAATGGGTATATTCTGTGATGCAGAGACAAGCGAGCTGTAAACAATTGTAAATAAAACAAAACTAAAATTACTAGGCAAGACGAGAAACATCTCACACCACGATCGCAAAGTGTTTAATATCAAAATTAAATGTAACATTCGCAATCAATCTTTAAGGGCTGAAATCAAACAAATAAACGCAAGACTTATAAGTGTACCCCACATAGGTCCTCCATATGCCGGATGCTTTTTGGCAAATTATACATCACGTACTGATTAAACTATCTGTCATGTTGCAAAAAGTTTAGAAGTACCTTGTGTGCATAGAGGATTAATGCCTTGGAGGAAGTTAATATTTTTATTTGTTCCCAATAAACAAATACTCCTGCAATCCTGTTTTTCGAACACCCAGTCATTCAGTTGCCCAAATCAAAGCTGTTTGCGCCAGGGGATAATCAGAAGGCGTTATACTGTGGGTGTGATATGAAGCACTTTAAGTCAAAAAATTTTGAGAAGGTGAAATGGAGTAGATGGTTGCAATCAACATGCCCAAGTGGCCGTCATCCCCTGCCGTAATCCTGGGACAGGGGGAACCTCTTTTCAGTTTTCGTAAACTTTAATTACATAGGTGGCAAGGCAAGTTTTTGTTGGACATTCAGGTACCCTCGAGTAAAAAAAACGGTCTGGTCGACATCCAGTGTCTTCCCAATTTCTGAAAGAGTGTTTTTGCATTCTGAGCTCGTTCCTAGTAGCAAAGACCGTAGTCGTAGATCGTCTTTGCTAGCACTGGCTAATTATATTTACAGACGGGTTACCTGGTTAGTAGTCGCATGCGAGTCGTGCACGGTTTTGGGTTGAAAATGCCACTTTTTTATACTTTTACTCGGTTTTGGCATGTCCCTCTGGTTAGGTTTGCAGTGGGCATAAAAACGACAAAAACGTACTTTGAATGCAGCCGTTTGTAGACAAGATTGATGTATTGCCAGTACTTGCACATGTTTCATATTTTGTGGTTTTGTTGTATCACAAAACTTAGGGACGTGACAGATAAGTTCACTTTACCTTTTTATCTTAAAAAGCATAAGGATTTTTATAATATTTTAAAAATCTAAAAGCAAAATGAAAGGAACAAAGTCCGATTAGTCGTATATTTTTGATCGTTGTTTTATGGCCGATGATTAGCCTTTTGTTTTTGTTCACAGAATACATTGGAATACTAGCACATTAGTGTGTCCGAAAATTAATTTTTTCCCAATAACTTTCTTTGTTGATGTTTCCAAAATGGCTTCCAAAATGGCTGCCAAGAACGCTTCTTTAATGGCCACCGAAAAAATTATCCTGCCATGTAACATACCAAATAAAAGGTCTATTTATGAACTACCCGAATACGTTATTTGTTTTATCAATCCAAGAATTTACCTTAATAGGAATGGCTGCCAAGATGGCTACCGAATAACTCTGACAAACATGAATTATGCACTTGATGTCCATCACATCATATCACATACAATAAGTGACCAAAATTCTTTTAACTGAAGAGCTCCCTCCAATACTATATAACATAACATTACTTTTTGCCTGTGTCATATCAATGATCTCATTGTCCACAGCCATGTAATATTACCTAGATGTCATCTCTTATCATTACACTAACAACTGTCTGTTCTCAAGAATATCTTTTTGGCGATTCACCTATGAGTAAAAGGTTTTATTTGCAGAGCTTTGGTCTTGAGAAAACATTTGAGTTCTTGGATCGTTTTCTTGTACTTTATCTTCTCAGCAAACTTCTTTTGTAACACACTGTACATGTAACCGTCTCTTTGGTTTTGTTTCCTAGGCGTGCGGGCTTTTCGATAACAGGAATCTGTTGAAGTCAGCGACAATTAATCAAGTGAATGACCAAATTCAGGTTCTATTTCTGTTACCTCGCAAGATACAGGTTCTTCACTGGGGTCAGGAACAAGACGCAATAGCTCTTAGGACACTTAGCTTTCATTTGACAGTGACTGGTACCAGAAATCTAATGTTATTTAGTAACTTTCCAGTTGCCACTGAGTTTGCCAATAAAAAAGCATATCTGTTATTATGGCACTGTAGGTACAAATGGAGGGCACGACCATTTCTAAGTTTTCACGTGGAGCAGAGCTGAAATTTCCTTGAAGAAACTGTCTCTTTGTCAGGTTGGGTTGGAACAACTAACAGTCTTCTTTTTAGGAGGCATCTTGAAAACATATAATAAGAGATACGAAAATTTTTGTTGAATCGCTTCTCAGAGTCCCATCAAATAAAAATATAATATTCATAACCTATTAAAACTGGATCACAGAAATTTAACAGTTTCGTAATATTATTTATAACCGAGTTAAACTTCAAACTTTGTGACTACGTATAGACATATACATATACTAATTAAAGTATGTTATTTATAATGTGCTTTTATTTATCACTTTTTCCATTAAAAAAGTATAACCGTCTCCTTTTGAGAATAAGGATAATGTCAAGAACTTACAAATCATGACAATAACAATTCTTTCGTTATATAGAGGCCAACATGGTCGAAACAGAGACGACCGGTTTTAAATTGGCGGCTTGGACAGCACGTCCAAGAGAGAAAATAGAGGTCCTGTTTCAAGACAACCTTGGTGAGAACGAAGAACTTTAACATTTCTGATAATTACCAGCTATTTTTACCAAATGTCGGCAAATGCTATCAGTCTTGTAAACTTTTGATAAGTAGAAAATGGCAATTGAACATTTGTTTTCTATTTTTGTTACAAATTGAATATTTACCATTAAAAAAATTTGCGTTTTGTCTGTTCTACAATGAAAAATAATCATTATTTTTTCAAGAATGTCACTGTTATTGAAAATTTACACATTGTTATTTCATTTCATGTTCAAAATAAATGTGAAATATTTCAGTTAATGAAGATAACTAACAGAAAGGCCTGCATTGTAAACAGCAACAGGAAACTTGCTATTTGAAATCGACTATCGCCATTACGCAATACTGGTCAAAGATACAATTTCGTGACGTTCCTACTCTTGAGGAACTGATTTGTTCTTGCAGCACACTTAATTCACAAACTTGTCCTATGTTTGACAGCGATGCACCTCGCTTAACACCGTATGTTGGTGTTAAGCTTTGTATTAGCCGCCAGGCGTCTCTGGTGTTTAACCTCTCCGCACTGGCTGGAGACGCGTTCCAGAGCGTCCATGTTGGTGGACTGTTTACGTTCACTTGTTAGGGACATTTGCGTTGTCTTTGAGCGAACTAACACCATAGGCATCTTGGATAAATCTGATCTGTGGAAATGTTTTCTTTTCTTCTATTAACTGCTGGATGACTGGTAAAAAATCTTCAAGCGCGGACATAAAGTCAGGGTGTTGCGTTACTATACATTCCAGCTTGCGTTACAGGCAACCCTACTGGTTGACGCGTGGGCGACCTTATATTATTTTAGACGCATTTTGATTAGATGCCTGTCAGCCAATCGCAGCGATGTTGGAATTAGAAGCACGTGTCATAGAATATTGAACGCGGATTTTTAGTTCCATTGTTCAGTTTAGAAGGAAATTGAACCATGAAGTGTTGACTCATTGTTCTACTTTTAAATTCTGTTTTAAGATCGGAAATTTGAACTACGAAATATTAACCATTATTTCACGTTTGATAATGAATTCAATCTTGGAGGTGGAAAGCAGCACACGGCCTTATCCGATTCGTATGCACATGTATCAATTTATGGGAAACTGTATTATATTAACCATTATCTTCAGTTTCATTATTCATTTCTAACTGCATTTTTCAAATGGAAAGTGCCATAAGTATTGAGGGGTTCTATCGATCGATCTCTTCTCCAACACCATCAGTAGCTAGTAGAGCGAAACAGTTGACTGCCTACTGACGTATAACTACTCATTGACTTCAGCACATTAACCTTCAAATGTTTCGTCAACAACCAAAATTCGTTTTTCTTTTTGTATTTGTCGCATTTTGCGAAGCAAATGAAATGTGGTTTGAGAAGCGCGAGAACCTGAAGGCAACAAGTTGTCCAGTGAGAACGAGCACCCCTACACTCACTCTATGCTTCGCGGGTTGTTTGGAACAGAACCGTGGTGAACCCGGGAAGTGTGTGGTTATTAACTTTAACGAGAACTCGTCAGCTTGTGACTTGTGTGATATAAACAGCAAACTCACACCCCTTCAGTCGATATGGCAAACTTGGATCTCTGTACCAGTTGAAGAAACAATCAAGCTGATTGCGGGTGAGAAGACATCATATGTTGAATGTTTTGCTTAACGATAAACTAATTACATATATCGTATATTTCAAATCTATGTTCACACGTCATGTAGTCAGTGCATTATTTTCAAATCAGTCTTCATAGGCCCTTTTTTTCTCGCACTGTTACCTTTAGTTGAACTGTAAAACAATTAATGTTCATCTTTCCCAAAATGAAAGAGAAGACACGTCCAATCATCATGCGTTCTGTTTAAAGTCAGTTCTAACATGGAAGTACTGGACCAGTACTGTGCGTACTGCACCGCACACCAGCTGAGGGCCAAAAATCCGTGCACATAGGCCACAATACTGACTCTGTGCCGTTACCAGTACTAGGCCAGTATTGGGCCAATACCAAGGCAATACCGGGCCACAATATTTTCACATTTATTGGGCCGTTTTTAGGCCAGTACCAAATACAATGGTGACCCGGTACACTTCCAGTACTGGGCCAGTATAACTATTCATAACATTTCTGAACCAGGTGAATAACTTAAATGCAGTGCTGGTCTGGTATAAAATCTGTAGCGAGCCAGGATCAATACGTAATGCACTGGATCAGTACCTAATTTCCACTACTGGGTCATAATGTGAACTGTATGGCGCTTGTACAAGGCCAGTGCAGCTCTGTGCTATTATTCCAACTGAAATGCGTCATTAAGGTCTCGTGACTAGAAACTCAAGAAGTCATGCCCGTTTCCATTCAGTATTGAAATATTTTTACAGGTACGTACCGTTTTTGTTCTGGTAATGAAGACTGAAAATCAAAAATCAATCTTTACTATATATAGTCCGGATACCTATCGTCGTCATGCTCCAAAGGTCGTCCGCCATCTTCTTTCGCGTGCAGCGCAGCCACGCGGGACTTAGCGTTCCAATTTGGAGTGCTCGTCTGCACGTTAGGTACTAACCTCTCGGGAGAAACACGCATGGAAGAACTGAGACTAAAATTAATGCATTTACCGACTGTTTTTTTGAGACCACTTAAAAACTTGTAGATTTTACTAATGCACTTTTTTGTTCATTTTCAGAAGATATTTTCGAAATTAAATTTTCTTCAGACGGAACAAAAAGCAACCCAGGAATTGTTTATGCAATCTATTTGTCCCAGGCACTAACCGACACCTGTTAGGCCAAAGGAAAAACGCAGCAGACAAATGGAACACGCTGGGTGCTTAAAAGTTTCGGCCCACGCCTTGGTCATCAAAATATTGTCCACTTGTTTTTTATTGCAAAACAAAGTACTGAGCTCAACATTTATGTTGAAATTTTTGGTTAAAGCATTTTGAATTTATTTGAAGAAAATTAAAATACTTGAATTGATAGAGAATGGCCACCAATAAAGTAAAACATTGACTTTATTTCACTATATTGCATTGTTACATACAACACAGCATGACATAATCCAAAATAATAGAAGAGATTGAGCAATAAAATTCAAATGCAACTTGGGTATTTATTTATTTATTTATGATTGTAGAAGTCTGTTAAAGATGAGAAAAAATCAAACAATACGATTATGGGTAATTTATTAGAACAATTGTATTGAGGTTCAATGATCAACTTGCGACAACAAAGTCTCAAAGGGTTATAGTTCTGTTCTGGCTGACAAGGTGTTAACAGAGAATGAAGAGAAACTGAAAAGAAAAAGAAAGACAGCAGAGATAAGTGGTGTTAAGTACAACAAGAGCAAAAAGTCAAATAAAGAGGTCACAAACAGAAAATAAATAAGGTCTATCTGGAATAAAACAACTAGGGCTCAGCCGCGATTTATTTTCCAGAACTGAAATTCTAAATCAATTTTAATCGACTTAAAAATCGATATCATACTAGTAAAGCAGTTCGTGGTTGAAGTAGAATTGCTGTAAACCACTTTCCACTATTTTCTTGGCCTTTTTCTGTGTGGTTTTATGTTCTTTCAAAAGGCGGCAGCATATGACGACCATAGAAGTCATTATATAATGGCTGCCGAAAAGCAATGCACAGCTGAACAACTCGTCATAAGTAAAAGGAAACGTTTGAATCAACGAATACTATATATTTGTGAGAGTTAAATCCTTTTCAGATCATAACTTTGAAGTGGAATAATTGGGTGAGTACGACAACAAGCCAGTTTTATGCTTAGGCGGACGACCATTGGGTTCCCGAGTATACACATTTATTGCCAGAGTTGATGTTTTCCCCCAAAATGACAAATTTCTGTCATTAAAAGTCGTTTTTCTCACAGGTCTTCTTCTGGGTTTTGCTCTTCCACTTGCTACTGGAGCTCTTTCTTCTCCCACAACTTCTTCATCAGGTGCACTTTTGGGTCAGACGCCCACCATTCTCTTTATATCCGCATGCAGTTTACAGCAGCTTCTGAACTGCGAAATGTAAAATTAACACAAGTTTAAATTGTAGTAGTTTCAGATGTGAGTGAAAGCACGTGTGGTTGCAGATGTGAGTGTCGCGCGTTAATTACACTACGACCGAGCCTTCGCTCCTGTTTTACCACCGTAATCGATATACACGTATCCAATGAGAAATTGGTCTGTAGGTCACGTGAGCTCTGAAGCAGCTGTGCGCTCGTAACTTTCCGCTCGTATTTTTCACTCGTAATTTTACAAAATATTACGCTCGAAATGTTCAGAAGGTAAAATCTCAAGTGGCAGTGTATACAAGTGCAAAAGATGGAAAAATCGAAGACTGGGTGATTTCATTAATTGCTGCCCTAGCCATCCAAGGCATTTGAAAGTGGACCGTTGTGATACATAATAAAGTGCCGAAATGTATATCTATCAGGTTGTTTGCAAATGCATTTATTTTATTTGTTAATGCTTTTTAATACTTAGGCCAAGTTAAATTCTCTTCTTCTTAACAGAACGTGCAGAGGACATATGGCATTGCAAAGAACATAGACAAAATCGGTTTTCGGAGGGTAATGAACTGTAGTAGAATGTCTAAATGTTGGAAGTAAATCACTTTATTTAAAACATTTGGTCTAGCGGACTACTTTTTAAAGTTTCGAGCACACAATTATGAATGAAAAATACCAGCGTAAAATTGCGAGCGAAAACTATGAGCTTTAATCTTGTTGAGAGCTGACTTTACCTTCAAACCATTTCACATTGGATGTAACGATTTCGGTAGTAAAACACGATCGAAATCTCGGTCGGATTTACGCTCGTAATTCATGAAGCGAAAACGAAAGTTTAATGTAGAAACAATTATGCTGCTATCAATGTCATTTCTTTTTGCATAAAGTTACTAAAAACACATGGTCAAGTGACCCAATTAATGGTAGATTGGTAAATAGTCAAAAATAACATTTTACAGGCTTTTTGTTTTCAGAATATTTGTACTTTTTCTGAGTTAAAATGTATAGTTTTGCAGATTATTTTCTAATTGCAACAACACTTTTTCTCCAACACAATTAAGGTCCCATAGAACCTCAACTGGAACAAAACACGCTACTCGTCGTAAACCCCACGGGTTCATTTTATCATTTTAAATTCATAAACAACATAAGGAACTTTTCAAATAAGATCTTACAGTAAATGACTTTGTACAGGCAACAAATCATTCTAAGACCCAGACTGCGACAAACTAACTCATTTTCTATTCTACCTTCCCTCAGTCATGCCTTCAGGACCGTAATCAAAGAAACAAATTGCATTAGTAACTGGAATTTTCTTAGGAACTAAACTAAAAGGAACCAATATCAATCGTCTCACTCAAACATAACTTCAAACGGCATACCACTGTTATAGACATGACGGTGCCCTTAGCATTATATCAACGTCCCCTCAATCTTATGAAATTACCTAATACTGATCAAGCTCATATTTTCCTTAAAATAAGAGTGGCATACCTAGACACAATTTTAGAAACTCTCCAGCACTATGTTGCTGCGGAGTATTCCAGACTTTTGGCCATATCTTCTTTACGACATTAGTTTTTGGCCACATGTATAATAGGCATTTTAAAAAACGAAATGTTGATCGTGAACTTCGTAATCATTTGCCTCGTTAGCTTCCTATTACGTCTACTATAACTCCACAGTTATCGAAGACCAGAGAACAGGTTTTTCAAGATGCTCTGATATTCACAACGTTTACTCAGAATTCCTCAAAGTTCTTGATAATTTTTTAAAGGTATATAATTTAATTCCACTGAAATATGGACACCGGTATATTCGAAGAACTTGCTAAATGTGGAATGATTGACTACATGAACTGATGTAAATTATTCCTTATGTGTATTTTGTATTCCATATTGTATTTTTGATCTGTATTCAAAATTCATGTATAAACATGAGTTATTTATCTACACACACACACACACACACACACACACACACACACACACACACACACACGCACACACACACGCACACACACACACACACACACCCCACACACACATACACACCCACACACACACACACACGCACACGCGCGCGGCGCGCACACATCCGAAATTGTGAAGAGTATGCCGTAATTCACAGATTGTGCGGAGTGGTACTACCTTGGCAGCCGAATCAGTGGTGTGTACAGCATCTTCAATAGCGATGGCCGAGTGGTGTCAGTCTATTGTGACATGGAAACGGAAGGAGGAGGGTGGATGGTTAGTGCAATTTTCGAATATATTATTCCAGATTCAAACAGCGGAGCTCGACCACTTCATTCGAGCATTCGGGATTTATTGTCCAATATGAAAGCCGGATGAAAATTTTGTTGGAAACGACGAGGTTGGGAAAGTAGCAACATGGTTTGAATTTTTAGCACGCCATTAAAACGCCTTTTAAAGTAGACGCCGATAGCAATACTTTAACAACTAAGTTCAATGAGGGTTGTATCATACATTTTACCAGGTGAATTTATTTTTACATAAAATTTAATTTTCTACCTTTTCGAACTAGCGTCAATCCTAAGTACTGTGAGGGCATGAAGAATAATTGGCATTCAATGGATGTTATTTATTCAACTCGATCTGAAGCCGCAAAGGAAACCCGTCCATTCCAATTGTTTGGGTCCCTCCTTTACATCTCCAGCTCTTCACAATCCGAGTTTCATACCGAATAATAAAACCTGGCGATAAATCATCAAAATGGCTCTTATGAGAAATATGCCATCAATAAAACTGAAAAATTCTCAAAATCTTGTATGATCTAAAAGTACGTAATGTGATTAATTTCAGGTGTTTCAAAGACGACTGAACGGCTCTCAAGACTTTTTCCTCTCCTGGAATGAGTACAAACAAGGATTCGGTTCAGCTTACCATGAATATTGGCTGGGTATGTTATGGAGGAAACTATGTTATCGTTATCAAATAAACATGCGTAGATGTATCTAAACTATCCTGCTCTCTTGTGCCAACGGTTCAAGCCCCTGTAATTAAAGTTACATACTGAATATTACAGTTTCGCGTAAAACTACAACAATGGTTCCTACAACGCTATATACCTTTCACTAGAAGGAAATATGTTTACACTATTCATATTTTACGAGATCTGGTCCTAATATCTAATTTCCGTTCTTGAAATCGAACTCGAGTTATACCTGTCGTTGAGTTGCCGACGGCGACGTCGCTGTTGTTGTCAATGACAGCGCCATCGGCCATGTCTTGGTAGTCGTTGGTGTTCTTGCTTTCGTCATCGACCTCAGTTCTAAGTTCTACATTCGATTTCGCTAAGTGTAATTCCTTTGAGCGCATTTGTTTTTGTCTGTTTGTTTTCACACTACATGTTGCATTTTTCTTTAGATAGACATGAAACTCATACTCGTCATTTACCTTGTTAAGAGCTTAATGCCTGTTGGTTTTAAGACTTAAAACCAACACTTAGGAATATCGAACAAAAAGTGGCCCTGTGACGGCTACATTTCAGTGGTAGTTTTTAGGATTCATGTGAAATTTGGTGCTTGGGAAGATCTCTTGAAGCTCTTCGGAATGATTTAAATCTTGTCTCGCTATATGTCCTATTCTTCTTGTTACTTGATTTTCTCCAATGATTGATTGACGTGCATTAGCTGTGACTTCTCGGCCGGTCTGAAAGTTGATAGGTATGCCTAAATAGACCTCATCATGTGCCACATAGAGAATCCTACACAAGTCTCAGGTTTATGACATGGGCAAAACCTCTTTGAAATTTCGTCGAAATCCCGAGACTTCTCACATGAACCGTAAAAGCGATATTTTTGCCTAAAAACTCGACGTGTCTAAGACTTTCAACAGCATGACGCAACTTTTGTAAAAACATGCCTGTGCAATGTAAAGAAAACTCAGTTGCTCTTTTTTAACACTTTTATATTAAACTGAACAATTATAAATTGCATTCAGCTTTCGTCACCAACTGTTCAAGTTAGAATATAATAAATAGTCGATGAAGTTGTTATACTTTAAACTTAACAAATACAGTCAGCAGGGATGCCCCGCGCGTGAGCAGTGAATTGACCTTGACTGAGACAACACAGCTAGACCGTCTCATCGCGTTTCTAGAGTTGAGGTTCGTCTCCGTTTGAATTAACGAGGATATGGAATTTCCGCCCCCGAAGATGGGCCCGTGTAAGAAGTTGTTTTTCATGTCTTTCCGACTGGAAGCACGTACAGTTGTGACACCCGATTTTTAGTCACAACCTAGTCCAATTCATGTAATTCCGGAATTGTTTTGTTGGCGCGCGTTTGGTTGTTGGTATAAGTGTTTTGCAGACGATAACATCATAGACTATAGTACATGGACCACTAACTCCGCCGTATACGTTCAATGGAGGAAATCTGTGGTCTCACGCACAAGCCGTTACGTCATTATTCACTAGCGCCATCTGGCCAAATTATCGAGTATTTCTGCTAATCGTTGTCGTTGTCGGCTGTTGTGTGGTCGAGTGGTAGTAGCATTGCTAAAAGTACTCACGATACCAACAATTCTACTATTGGAAGACTTTGAACAGCGTTTGAATGCCGAAATTAATTTTTTTCGTTGTATTGAACAGTAAAATAGACGCGAGAATTTTCCGTCACAATACACTAACCGCAAACTGAAACAGACAATGCAAGAGAGTGGTGTCTCCTCTAGGACAGTACACAAGAAAATATCGGAGTTGCGAATCAGTTATCTATGATAAAATGTAAAGCGATAGATTTCTACTTTGCACTACTTTGTGATTTGCCTATGTAATATCAAAAAATTACGTACTCGGTGTTATTAACCAGTCATGTCGTAACACATTTTAGGTCTTGTGAGAAAAAAGTTTCCAGCTTTGACTTACTGTTTCTCGTGATATTCGAAGTTTACTGGTGACGTCCCACACTCGATCATTTCTCACACTTCAGCGCAGTCACACGTCTAAGAGTTCCAGAGCAATGTAGGTCCTACACCGTCCTGTTATTCTATGAAATTTGCACACATGTGCCGAGTTACTGGCTCAAATTAGACGCAAAATGATGTTTTTGCAGCCATTTTTCAAATTTTCGATTTGCAGAGTCATTCTCCGGCATCCTTTGATGGACCTTTCTGGATTGTGGATAATTCTTCCCAAGTACTATCTAAAATACACCATCATTTTTTGCCACGGCTTACCATTCTCGAGTTTTCAACTTGTGTTAAATTTATTGAGTTTTTCGTGCTGTGTATCCGCCATCTCTATACAGATTGTTGTAAAATTTAGTTACTGGTTAGATGTTGACAAGCATCATCTGCGGTATACACATATTTTTTACTCCGTTCTTTGACATTTAATGGTCAGATGACCTCATTTATTGACTATCCCACGTGCTGCAGGTTGTAGTTTTCATCCTATCGATATACAATTCACGTATTGTATCGGTGATTAAAATCTTCAAGCAATAAGCTGACTCATTTGTCATAGATAAAGGCATATCAAAAGAAAAAATGTCTACATACCAGCGTGTTCGATCCAACTCTGTTGAATTGATTTGTTGGAATAACCATTGTAGGAAATGATGAACTTCATTACGTCACCAGCAGATCAACTGTTTACGAACTTAGGATTGACCTGGAAGACTTCGAAAACACCACGGTTTTCGCGCTCTACAAAGAATTTCGTGTGGCAAGCGAGGACCACATGTATCGGCTAACTGTTAACGGATATGACGAGATCAGCACCTCAGGTTAGAAGTTATATCTGCAAAACCTGGTTGATTAAACTTCTTAAGCCTGCCGCAGCTGCGTCATCACAAAAATCAGTTTTTATTCCTAGTGTTTCTGTGTAATAGTATAATTTGTATATGGTTATTCAGTCACGGTGGACATAGCTGCAGAGAAACCGGCAGCTTGAGTGACTGCACAATAAATAAGTATCTAAGCATTTGCTTCTGTTCTATCTTGAAAGTCCAGAAAGTGACTTGGTATTCATCTTATCTAGAACTGAAGACGGTATTTTGTTTTCATTGGTAATTCTAGGAATGTGAAAACGTAAATCAGACCCATAGGAAGGCAAAAATTTCACGGAGTGGGCCTAGGGCCAACGCACTGACGGGTAACTGAGAGATGACTCAAGTATCTGTAGCTAAGATCTAACTGTGAAAATACGAAATTCGATGAACTAAAGCTCAGCTATGATGCACTTGAGACAGGCAGCTTAACTCGCACCTATCCACCTGCGTTGGCTCTTAGGTCAGGATTCGTTTTTGTTATGATACTGTTTCGGGAGAAGTTCGTTTTATTTTTTCATTCTTTGTAGGAAGTTTTTGAAATGGTGAAGTCCCGAG
This sequence comes from Phoronis australis, assembly GCA_002633005.1. Classification (NCBI taxonomy): domain Eukaryota; kingdom Metazoa; phylum Phoronida; family Phoronidae; genus Phoronis; species Phoronis australis. Next base: position 114,787 of record NMRA01000548.1, read on the forward strand.
GTCCGTAGTATAGTGCCTTTGGGGCTGTTCAAAATCCCTCGTTGAAACACGGTCGGTAGCCCAATTTCTGGTGGCGGGGGAAAATGATAGAGAGTGTGTCCCAAAATATACACACTTCAACGCTTGGAGTTCAAATTCAGTTCCCGTGGATGACTCAGATTCTTCGCCGGTCTACTGCATGGTTACACCTTATTTTTAACATGAGTGTGTCAGTCATGAGGCGCTCTGTCCGTGTAGTATGCACGGGAAAGACAAGCCAACGATTCAATTTTGAAGAACAAAATTTCATTGCGCAATACTACTGGAAAGTAAGAACATCACGGAAGTGCAAAGACAACCATTCCAAGTTAACAAGCAATGAGTTTAATTTTATTTATTTAAGGTCTTAAACTTATTTTTCGATCAACGGTTTGTGAATTAACTAATCGATCACACTGTAAGTCAATAAACAATTTACTGCCATTTGAATTGTGAGAACATTCTGCTACACTTTGTAGAGCTGTCCGACATTCATCAGTATCATTGAGACTTATTTCAGACAGACAAAAATCGTTCAGTGCACTTTGATATTTGGGGATCTGGTAATTGATCGAGATTTCCCAAATGTCAGCTTGCATCTAAGTTCAGTGAAGCATTGCCATTTCTTACAAGATTAGCTTCTAATTGTCAAAAAATCATCTGTCAATCAGTCGAATTTCGCAGACACATAAACGTGCGAACCAGAAGACAACAATCCATTCCATGAGTAATGCCTTTACCTTGATTTAATTTCTTAATTCCTCTTTGTTCCCCCGTTTGTGAGTTTAAACGACAAATCTTGTACCTAATTCAAAAAGCAACGCATTTATTGTCATTTAAATTGTGATTATGTTTTTGGGTACTGTCCGATTTTCATCAATGTCTTTGAGAGATAGTTTAGATAAGCAAAAAAGCGCCTAAGTGTACTTTACTCTTTGGAGATCGGATTATAGAGTTTTTCGAACTTCAGACTGCCACTAACTTCACTGAAACATCATCAATTCGTACAAGATTAGCTTTTAATTGATCAAAAATAATCAAGCTGTCGATTTTCGTAGATACATAAACACGTAAATCAGAAACCAACGAATTTGTTTATCAAAACTTAATACTATAAGAAATTTTCGCAGGCATGCTCGCAGATTTTGACGGGTGACCAGAGGAACATGGCAGATGAGACTTTCGAATTAAGGTGTATTTTTGCTCATTTCAGAGGTACCTACATATGTAACGGTAAACTATTAATACTTGAACTCCAAAAAGTTGAAATCTTTGTTTATGATTGCAAGCACTTTGAGTACTCCCGTTCGACATGTACACGGTCATCACAAACCGTACTCCTGACAGTCTTTTCGACATGTGCAAATTCCTTTCAAAAAACTCCCAGTAACGATCTTCAAAAATACTATTCTCGTGATAACATGGTAAAAAAGTAACCTTATTTCATAAATAACCCACGGAAATAACCATTTTGTGTAATTCGCAAACAGTGGTCTTCACGTTGTTTAAAATTCCACCTTTTCGATGGCGGTCAATCATATTGTAATTTTTGAGTATAGAGGGACAAAGGTACAATTCCCCCCTACCGCCCCACCGAGAAAGGGTCCCGTCTGAATGGCTAAACATAATTAAGCTTGGAAAAATGTGACAGTTCATTCAATCGTCGTCTGACCCTGCAAAAAGAGACGTTCCTTAATATGAAAGCACAACGTTTATGTCGGTTGCCACGGTTTAACCCTGTCGCCTTCAAATTTTTTTGGGAGCATTTGCCCACCCGCCC